>CM046536.1:6805000-7290000 GCA_024713555.1 Spirodela polyrhiza | reverse complement strand
TGTCGTCTATTTATCCTTTCTTGTGGTTTTTAACTGGTGATTGTATCCGCGCGACCTTTGTTATCCTTATTTTTCCCGAAATATTATTTCCCGTTACTGATTGAGTTACGACGTGTTAACTTCCTGCTTTTTCTGTCCGTAAGCGCCCATTCCATCCTTCTAAATGTAATAGTGAGGGATGCTTATTTTTTCTTGTATCGAGTACCTGGTTTTGAACCTGATTGAGTCGCTTGTCGAAAAAATGTTTTCCTCATTCAATATTTTGATCTTTTTCTCTATCTTATAGTTCTCTGATTAATGTACAACGGACGAATTTATTTTTAAATCCGAAAGTACTATAGATATTCTTGTTGAATCTTTTTTTCCACGGCTGATCACATCCTCTTCTCTCATACACACATATATTCACAAGAATTTCGTGGTTTTTAACGCGGATTCGCGTTGTTTGTTCCAGATGCGAAGCGCCTAATCGGGAGGAGATTCTCTGACACCTCCGTCCAGAGCGACATCAAGCTATGGCCCTTCAAGGTCGTCCCTGGACCTGGGGACAAGCCCATGATCATTGTCCAGTACAAGGGCGAGGAGAAGCAGTTCGCTGCCGAAGAGATCTCCTCCATGGTCCTCATCAAGATGCGCGAGATCGCCGAGGCCTACCTGGGCTCCACGGTGAAGAACGCGGTGGTGACGGTCCCCGCGTACTTCAACGACTCGCAGCGACAGGCGACCAAGGACGCGGGGGTCATCGCGGGCCTGAACGTCATGAGGATCATCAACGAGCCCACGGCCGCCGCCATCGCCTACGGCCTGGACAAGAAGGCCACCAGCGTCGGCGAGAAGAACGTCCTCATCTTCGACCTCGGAGGGGGCACCTTCGACGTCTCCCTGCTCACGATCGAGGAGGGGATCTTCGAGGTCAAGGCCACCGCCGGAGACACCCACCTGGGCGGCGAGGACTTCGACAACCGGATGGTCAACCACTTCGTGCAGGAGTTCAAGAGGAAGCACAAGAAGGATATCAGCGGCAACCCCAGGGCCCTGCGGCGGCTCAGGACGGCCTGCGAGAGGGCGAAGAGGACGCTCTCCTCCACCGCCCAGACCACCATCGAGATCGACTCCCTGTTCGAGGGCGTTGACTTCTACACCACCATCACCCGCGCCAGGTTCGAGGAGCTGAACATGGATCTCTTCAGAAAGTGCATGGAGCCCGTGGAGAAGTGCCTGAGGGACGCCAAGATGGACAAGAGCAGCGTCCACGACGTGGTCCTCGTCGGCGGCTCCACCAGGATCCCCAAGGTCCAGCAGCTCCTGCAAGACTTCTTTAATGGCAAGGAGCTCTGTAAGAGCATCAACCCCGACGAGGCCGTGGCCTACGGCGCCGCCGTCCAGGCCGCCATCCTCAGCGGCGAGGGCAACGAGAAGGTGCAGGACCTCCTGCTGCTGGACGTCACCCCCCTCTCGCTGGGTCTGGAGACCGCCGGCGGCGTCATGACGGTGCTCATCCCCCGGAACACCACCATCCCCACCAAGAAGGAGCAGGTCTTCTCCACCTACTCCGACAACCAGCCCGGCGTCCTGATCCAGGTCTACGAGGGCGAGAGGACCAGGACCAGGGACAACAACCTCCTAGGCAAGTTCGAGCTCTCCGGCATCCCGCCGGCGCCGCGCGGCGTGCCCCAGATCACCGTCTGCTTCGACATCGACGCCAACGGCATCCTCAACGTGTCCGCCGAGGACAAGACCACGGGGCAGAAGAACAAGATCACCATCACCAACGACAAGGGGCGGCTGAGCAAGGACGAGATCGAGAAGATGGTCCAGGAGGCCGAGAAGTACAAGTCGGAGGACGAGGAGCACAAGAAGAAGGTGGAGTCGAAGAACGCCCTCGAGAACTACGCCTACAACATGAGGAACACCATCAAGGACGAGAAGATCGCCTCCAAGCTCGACCCCGCCGACAAAAAGAAGATCGAGGACGCCATCGACCAGGCCATCCACTGGCTCGACGGCAACCAGCTCGCCGAGGCCGACGAGTTCGACGACAAGATGAAGGAGCTCGAGAGCATCTGCAACCCCATCATCGCCAAGATGTACCAGGGCGCTGGCGCCGACATGGGCGGCGACGCGGACGACGAGGGCCCATCTTTCACCCGCGGCGGCGGGACCGCCGGCGCCGGCGCCGGCCCCAAGATCGAGGAGGTCGATTAAGCGAAGCCACTGGCGGTGTTCCCGCTTGCCCGGGGGAACCTACCAATTCCGTTGTTGATGTGCACTGCTGCTACTTATCTCGCGTTCCTCTCTCTTTCTCTCTCTCTCTATGTTCCACCCGTATTTAGTAATCTCCCCTGTATCTTTCTCGGCATGTAGTGCCGTATATTTTTGTGGTTCAGACTTGCTCAATTTTTTTTTAGTTTGACGCGAAGGGATGATATTTCGGGTTACACTATAAGACTAGCCGGCTGGGCCGCTCTTTCTCTATCTTCCAAGTCAACGGGTCGTGTGAGCTCCGGTCTGGTTATTCTTAGAGTGAGAAACAAGAGCGGGCCGTTGACGAGAGAGTGAAGTGCTGATCCCTCTCGAAGCGATTTCTGAAGAGTGCCCGTTGACTGCGAAATTTGAAAGAAGAGACACCTGCCCGTTGACTGCAAAATAAAACGGCATCTACGGTTCCCGGCTTCTGAGGAGTGCAGCCTGATCAGAAAGGCTTGAGGGGGTCTCGCCCAGTTTCCGGAGGCCGACGGGGATGGAATCCGCTCGCGGCCTCTTCGAGAGGGATAAGCATGTGCGCTTCATGGAAATGATGCTCGAATTTCTGCCTCCGGAGTACGAGTCGCAGGAGATCAACCGCCTGACCCTCGCCTACTTCGTCGTCTGTGGCCTCGACATCCTCGGCGCCTCGGATCGGGTATTTTCGGCTCTTTCTTTCGATTGTCGCTGAAATCCGATGCCCTATGACCTCGCAACTGCGGCACCCGTCCATGTCGTGAACACTAGAGCAGCACCGCCCACGTCCGGAGGATCGAAATCCCCTGACCTAGCCCCTCGAGTTTATGATTGCGATCTATCTGTATCGTTTGCCTCGCAAAGCTTTTCCCCAAAACGAAATCCGACGTATGATTGAACTTCCGCGATGAGCTTCCAGAATCATCAGAACTTTCCGGAATACCGGCTGCTCAGGTTTGTGAAATCCCCAGGGCAACGCCATGTCTGGTCCCTTTTCTTTGAAAACAAAAAAGAAAATGTGATTCTTAGTAGCCCATTTTAGGACGTTATGATGCACGGCTGCGAAGGCGTGCTTGGTGTTGTACGTCGGGCGTTCGTAATTCTGCAAGACAGGGGAGAGTCTTCCTGAAGATGTCACTGTTAATGTTAACTGTCTGCGGACACCGATCTGTTCAACTTTATGCATAAGCCGAGTGTCTGACGCGCATTACTATATTGGCAATTTATAGAATCGTTGTATCATTCTTGGTGCCGCTTGCATAATTTGTTTTCAAGTGAATAAATCATCAATAATTCTAGTTGATTATTTCTGTATATGCCATTCTGGCATTTAGTTTTAAGGCGTTCCTTTTTTTTATTATTAATGTTGCAGATTGACAAGGATCAGGTGGCACGGTGGGTCTTATCCTTCTACTCACGCTCTGGCATAGTTGAGCCAGGTAATGGTGAGTGTTCCGTTTGAGTTCCTCTCTTTTTTTACAGTTGTTTTGAATCTTTTTCCAACCTTTTACGCTGGCACAGGGCAATTTTATGGTTTTCACGGTTCCCGAACATCCCAATATCCTCTAGATAAACAGGTAAACTATGGCCCCGTGTGGTATTTAGAAATGAATTCCATCTATGATGTTACTCTTGCGGACGTAATAAAAAATTTTAAGTTTTTTTTACAGGATGTAAGCTTCAATGCTAGTCATTTAGCAAGTACTTATTGTGCCCTAGCCATACTGAAGATCATAGGATATGATTTCTCAAACCTAG
This sequence comes from Spirodela polyrhiza, assembly GCA_024713555.1. Classification (NCBI taxonomy): domain Eukaryota; kingdom Viridiplantae; phylum Streptophyta; class Magnoliopsida; order Alismatales; family Araceae; genus Spirodela; species Spirodela polyrhiza. Next base: position 7,286,022 of record CM046536.1, on the reverse strand, counting down.
ATTCTACTTCAATTTCGATGTCAATGAAAAATCTTCAGCACCCTGATGGGAGGTATAGATGGTCTCAGAATCCCTGTTTATGGTGATTTTTTGCATCTTAGATATAGTTTTTAAATGTTTGGTTTTTTCAATGTCATATTCATTATTCCAGAACTTTTTCCTCAAGCAAGGGAAAAAGAGTCAAATTTTATTTTTTTTTGAAATTCCCACTCGTCACACCTTTGTAGACTGATAGCAGAAGATGCACTGATACTGAAGCAAGGTACAATGATCCAGCACTGTTGTAATTTCCTTGTGAAAATCTGTGTAACCGATGGATGTAGAATAAGCTATGTTCTCCTTATTTTATAATGTTTTCGCATATTCAGGGTATGCCTCAGCATTCGGTTTCCATAAATATATTCATATTCCCAATTATTTGTTTGATTGATCAGGCACAAGAGTATGATTCGCATTTACTGATCTGATTCAACAAGAATAAGTGGTTGTTTAGATTCAATTAAAGATAGAAGGAGTTTTATACTGTCATTATAGTCCCTCCTCGAACGTGAAACTTGAAAAAGGTGATGCTAACTGCATTAAAATTAAGTTTGTAAGCGTTTGCTGAAAGTCACACAGGACCAATTGTCACATGAAAACCATCTTCTTAGGCCAAGGATGACAATGCGGATATATATATATATATATATATATATATATATATATATATGTATATATAGTTTAGTCTTGATATGTAGAGATCACCTTGGATACTGTAGCTTCCTTTTTCTAATGCCATTATCTTGTCATAAGGTCAGGAGATCATCTTCCGATTTGTTTCTCTGTTCTTTCCTAGTCGAGGAAAATATTTTGGGTTGCTCGAAGGTCAGACAATCATGAGTCATATAGCCGCCAGTCCCATGCTCATACTTTCACCAGTCATGGGCTTACCGTCGTCATTTTGATAGAGGAAGTCAGATTGATGACTGTATGTAATGCACTTCTCTTAATTAATCTTTGGTGCTTGAGAGACCTGATCATAAACCAAAACATGTTTCACTGGAATTAGCATTAATTATATATTTTATCTGATACGATATTAGTATCCATTTACGTGGAAAAAATAACTCTCTTGGGCCTTGCTGCTGTTCGAATATCATCCATGACCTGAGACCGCAGAATATGCTGGTTACCCTCACCTTCCTGGCGGAGAAGCTGGATCTTGGGACGACCCTAATCAGAAAATTGATTAAGCTGATGACTTATACTCTAACTCGCACGTTTTCCTTTTCAGGATTTGTAACTATTTCACCTATTTTTTCCAGCTTTATTCCCATTCATTTTGGAGCAGAGAGGGACCTCCGTTTTGTTTATTGCGCTGGTGAGAGCCTGTTTGATTTCACGTACTTTCTTTGGCTTATACTATTATAATCTGGTATATCTTTGCTCTTGTTCTATATCACAGCTGCCATTTCCTCCATGCTTAATGACTGGCGCGGAATGGACAAAGAGAAAGCCACGGATTACATCATAAAGTGCCAGGTTCGCACTCACACCGGCTCATGTGATCCCGTTCCTGCTCCTTGTTGCCTTATGTGGAAGCTGTTGCTTGCAGTCATATGATGGAGGCTTCGGATTGGTTCCTGGCTCAGAATCTCATGGTAAGTACGTCTAATTTTCCTTTTATCTAGTTAATTCTATCTATCTTACTAATAATATCACTGTGACAATGATCCATCACTTTCCTTGTTCGTACTACTTGTTTTTTTATTTATTTCAACTGATAGTTTTCTTATTTTTTTATTTTTGGAGATTGTGAATGACTCCATCTCTTACAGCGCGTGCACAACTTGTACAATCGTTTTCTGTCACAGGTGGAGCGACTTACTGCGCTGTCGCAGCTCTCCATCTGATGGGTTGTATCAAAGCAAACCAAGCCACCAAATCCACAGGATCATCTGCGGTCAACGTGCCATCACTCTTGGAGTGGGCTTTGCAGGTCTGGTCCTGTGGGGGGGTCTTTCCATTCACTCTTTTGTTTCATATCTCAAGCTCTGGCTCTCGTTGCCTCTTACCTTGTTAAATTATGCTAAATATGGTATACTAGACCTTGCCAAATATGGGACCTCCCCTCATAACCAACTGCTGCGCTAGCTCTTCATTCCTTGTTCGATCCCTTTCAGAGGCAAGCAGCTGACGGCGGGTTTCAGGGTCGGGTCAACAAGGCCAGCGACACATGCTACGCCTTCTGGTCAGCGGTGCTTCATAGAATTGCCTCAGTTTTTGGGAAATAATATTATTCCACGTATTTTATTATATCGGATTATTGCAGGGTCGTTGGGGTGCTGAGAATGCTGGGAGCTGACCAGTACCTTGATAAGGACTCCCTCCGATCTTTCTTGCTGTCCTGCCAATCTCAAGTAAGACGGGCCATTTTTTTATATATATTTTATATATGTATATATATTTATTGTCGATTTTTATTGACTTAATTTCTATTAGTATGGTGGCTTCGCCAAATTCCCAGAGACACCACTGCCGGACTTGTACCATTCCTATTATGGCCTTGCCGCGTTCAGCCTGCTAGGAGAGCCAGGACTGGCCCAGCTTCAGGTTGACCTCGGAGTAACTGCCCTCTGCGACGCTCTTGTTTGACCTAACCCGAGGAGGAGGGGGGTGGGAGATTCCTTCTGTATGTTGACTTTTCTGCTGGTGTTTTGTTGACCCAATTCCCAGTCTTTCTCTTTTAGATTAACTCACAAGAGAGCATTCCTCAACTTTCTCCATTTTTGTGGACGTTTTTGCAATTTTCTCTCCGTTTCTAGATATTTATTTATTTATGAATAAATATAGGTTGAATCGCACTTCGGACCCGTAGTGTCTGGCTTTGGATGCGCTCAGAAAGAAGGGTAGTATTCCATTTCCTGAAAGTTTTGGGCTTTTCTATAATGTACCACCGAAAAAGTTGGTCAATGAGGATTAGGGCGAAAGTCGGATGGGGCCCGCAACGTGGTGGCTCTCTCCGTCAAGGGGGCGGCGTGGCGGCGGCGGCTTTTTTCTTTTGCTGAGAATGGGCCGGCGGCATATTATACCGCGGTCGCTATTAGAGGACGAGGTGGTGGGGGACGGCGGCACCCGGTGGAGGCGACTTGTGCTTCGTGATAAGAGAAGAGGGAGCGAAGATCGGGAACTGGTGGTCGTCTTCTACCTTCTTTCTCCCCCCCCCTCACTCACACCGCCGACCTGGTTCGTCCTCTTGTGGCCTTCTTCTCCCTCTGACCAGAATAAAATACGGGCGGAGATTCCATGGCGATGAGGATGACGGCAGCGACCGCAGGGGCAAGGCCACGGGGCTTCTAGGGTTAGGGTTACTCCATTATTGCCCCGTCCACATCTCTCTCTCTCTCTGGTCTATCGTGTTCCTCGCTGTCTCTCCAGAGACGCGATTTCAGACGGATCTGCTCGCGCCGATTCGGCTTTACCGTCCCGTCGGCGGCGGAGTTGGGTCGAAAAAGGGGGGGGTCAACCGGCGTCAGATTCCTTCTTCCATCCGACATTGATTCAGCCCCGAGTCCTTATCATCTCATTTTCTCATGAATTTCTGCGTCGATCTTGGCACTGGTTTCTTCTGAGGCGGGGGATTTCCAGCCGTTCCATCGTCTCCTCCGGGGGAGGGTGGGGGGGGGTGGGAGGGGGTGGGGCGGGCTCCTCGATGCCTCTTGGTTCCATGGAATGGTCCTGTGAGTGCATCCTCTGGGATGTCGCCGTCGACTGCGGTGGGAGTTGCAGGAGATAGCAGCGCGGAGCAGGCGGAGGTAGAGGAAGAAGGGGGAGAGGGAAGAGGAGATGGCAGAGCCCCTCCTCACCACGCTCTCCATGGAGAACAGCCACCAGCCCTTCACCCTTCTCGGCCTCGACGACGGCGACCGGGAAATGATGCTCCCGCAGCGGCGGCCCCCGGACATCAACCTCCCCCTTTCCGGCGAGCCCTCCCCGCCGCCGCCCGCGGCGTGGAACCTGGATCTGTGCGACATCCTCGACTCCGGCGCAGGCGGCGGCGCCGTCGCCGTCGCCGGCCACCAGATCTACGAGACGGAGTCCTTCCTCAGCGTCCCCAGGGCGGCCAGCGCCGCCCGCAAGATCTCCAAGCGCGTGGACAGCATCTGGGGCGCCTGGTTCTTCTTCTCCTTCTACTTCAAGCCCGTCCTCTCGGAGAAGTCCAAGGCGAAGATCTCGCAGGACGCCGCCGGCGGCATCTCCGGCTTCGACAAGTCGGACCTCCGCAACGACGTCCTGCTGGTGCAGCACGACATGGAGAACATGTACATGTGGGTCTTCAAGGATCGCCCTGAGAACGCCTTGGGGAAGATGCAGCTGCGGAGCTACATGAACGGCCATTCCCGCCCAGGGGAGCCCCCCTTCCCCTTCAGCGCCGACAAGGGCTTCGTGAGGTCCCACCGGATGCAGAGGAAGCACTACAGAGGGCTCTCCAATCCGCAGTGCCTCCATGGAATCGAGATCGTGAGGCAGCCCCTCCTCACGACCATCTCAGAGGCCGACAGGAAGAAGTGGGCGGCGCTCACGGGGAGGGAGCTCAACTTCTCCATCCCCCCCGAGGCCAGCGACTTCAGCTCCTGGAGGAACCTCCCCGCGCCGGAGTTCGAGCTCGTGAGGCCCCTCCCTCCGCCTCCTCCTCCATTGCTGAAGAGCTCCATCAGTTCCTGCCCCAAGAGGCTCCTCGACGGCTCCGACCTGTATCTTTCCACCCACCGTTCTTCATTATGCAGCAAGCGCCGGAAGGAGTTCCTCCACCATGGCCTGGACGAGGACTGCATTCTTCCCATGAATCACTGCGACGATCGCGTCCAAGTGGTTCCCTCCTGGGTGAACGAATTCAGCGGCGTGATGCGGCATTCCTATGGCCCTGTCACCGCTGCGAAGACCATCTACGAGGACGAAGAAGGGTACCTCATCCTGGTAAGCCTGCCATTTTCAGACCTGCGGAGGGTCAAGGTCTCGTGGAAGAACGCCCCCACCCATGGAATCGTGAAGATTCTCTGCGCCAGCACTGCACGGACGCCGTACATCAAGAGACATGATCGGACATTCAAGCTCTCGGATCCCTCCCCCGAGCACTGCCCACCTGGGGAATTCATCAGGGAGATTCCCCTGGCGACTCGAATCCCCGAAGATGCCAAGCTAGAAGCTTACTACGATGAGACTGGTACAATGCTGGAAATCATGGTTCCGAAGCACAGAGCTGGCCCCGAAGAACACGAGGTCCGCGTGTGCCTTCGCCCTCATCGTCTTGGAGCTAATGAGTAGCTGTTGACTTAGACAACAGGTGAGAACTATATTTTTTTCCTGATTATGGGCAAGTGTCATCACGGCCATGAATCAATGCTTCCGTAATATATTTCCACTTTTCCATCGAATCTCATCCTTTCATGCCAATCATGCCGAATCTAGTCATTGCATCCCATGCAAGGATCATAGTAATTGCTCCTCCGTAAGGAATCTCTTTCCGGAAGTTCTGTAGATGAAGATTGAAATCTCGCCTCCCTGTATTTTTTGTAAGGTTTCCCAGGGTAACATACTTTGATATATTTGAATCTCTAGACCTCACAAAGATGAGATTTTTTCCCCAACCCCCCCCCAGTTCAAGATTTGAAGGGGCTGTTGCCGAAAAACCCTTCTACTTCTGTGACTTGTCTGTGATTGGGTTGACTATCTTCATTGAGTTATTATATAATAACTAGCGTGAGCCTATTCTTAGTAGGGTTGAGCACCCACTCCCTCTTCCCCCCCCGGCCCCGATTTCTTATGGCAGATGCTGATCGCGGCATCTCCAATCTTTGACCTCCTTGCGAAAAAGTCAATGGGGGTTGTGGTGGGAGAAGGCCCCCCCAATCATAGAAGCCTTTTTTGTAAGGGTAGATTAGACTGATGGAAGGAGCAGGGGTAAATAAATAAATAAAATCTTACTTGACCAGAAATGTAAACCTGCCTTTCTATTTTAGGGAAATCAATTATTCTCTTAAGGAGAAAAATACAATTTAATTGGGGAGCCAGATGGGCGTCGGGGCCCTCAAAAGCAGGCCCGTTTAGACAAAGTTGGCCCGCCTAGCTTTTTACGACTCTTTTGGGCCCACGTAAGATCATAGCCCGAAAGATAATCGGCCCAGCCCAACCATTCTCTCTGGGCAGGCCCACGAGATTCATGGGCCTACCTACTATGAAAGCCCATCTCCCACGCTTCTGACACTGGCGGTTTCCGGCCCGGGCCCGCAGGTTCCCACCCCCGATAACTTCGGGAACAAAGCCCGATGGGCCGCCTAACTGGGCCCCCCTTTGAGGAGGGAATATTCGGACATCTGGCCCGAAAACCGAGATGGGCTTTCAGCTGGTGGCCGTCCCCCTCATAATCTATTTATGGGCCCTAATGGGCCAGCCCAAAGTGTTGAATCTTGTTCCTCCCCCGCCACTCTCGACGCGAGTATCCCCTATAAGAGTATTCGGAAAATTGTGAATTAGTAAGGGATCAAAACAGAATATTTCCATCCTTCACAGGGGCGGGCGAGAAATTTAAATGAAAAGGTATGAGTACAAAACACAAGATTTGTATGGAGCTTCCCGAAAAAATACGCGATCATCTTTTGCAAGGTGGAATGCCAAATTAAAATAAAAAATGGATAAATATAAATAGTAAATTTGTAAAGGGTGGCATGAAAAACATGAAAAATAAGAATTCAAAAGAAACTAATACGAAATACTATGTTCCTGGGTTTATCTGAAAATTTTCCAAATCTCGATGTCTCTCACACGCGTCTCTGCGCTAGCGGGGGTTCGGGCTGGCGACGGCGACTTGGTCCGTGAGTGAAAAGACCGAAATACCCTAAAATATACTCAAATTTTCTATTGTGAGTGGTGAGCGTAGCGGATGGTGAAGGTACTCGTTGCCCTATAAATATTGCCCCCCCTCCCCGTTGTCCTCTTCCGGTGGCGCTGGCAGGCATTTCCGACCTTCCCCCCCGCTGACGCGCTCTCTCTGTCTCTGCCTCTTCGTGTTTCTTGCTTCTCCGTCTCTCCCTGTTTCGCCGCTCGGAGAGACGCTTGCCTCCCTTTTTTTTTTTTTTCCCTTTTTTCCCCCTTGCGGTGGTGGTATCTTTTTCCGTTTCTGATGGCGGCGCAGAGCCAAGCAAGCCTCCTGCTCCAGAAGCAACTGAAAGGTTCGCCGGTGATTTAATCGATTGTCTCTTGTGCGAGCTAGGGTTTTTCTTTCGGGAGGAAGGGGGGAGGCGAACATTTCCCGGTATCTCTTCTGACGATCTGTGGGCTCTTATGTTATTTTATCAGATCTAACCAAAAATCCAGTGGACGGCTTCTCAGCTGGCCTCGTTGATGACAGCAATATCTTCGAATGGAGCGTCACGATCATAGGGCCTCCCGATACGCTGTAGTAAGTGTTCTTCTTCGCATCGCTCCCTCTCGCGCAGGGGGTTTGTTCTCTCCTCTCCGCATCTTCTTTTTGATGTGGGTATCGTATGATTATATTTTATTTTTGGCTGAAATCGGGGTCCACAACTACGGGAATCATCAGTGGGCGCTTGCTATTGGGGTTGGCTCTCGATGTTCGGCCCGCAAAAGTTTCCTCGGGTCGTAGGTCTTTCTTTTCCATCTTGCTTTCCCAAAAAATAAATGCTTTGATTAACATCATGAATCACGTCAAAAGATCCCCTTGCTTTTCTCTCTTTTTTTTTCTCGCTGTTGGTTGATGTGACTACTCGCACAGGCACGCCCTAGTTGGCTTCTTTATCTGAACACACCCCCACCCTCGCTCCTTTTCTTTTTTTGCTGGTAAAGAACTCTTTATATGTTTATATGCAAATTTGATGATTCGTTCTTTTGCCCACAGCCCTGAGGTTATCGATTTTTAATAAACTATTTCTGTTCACAATATTAAACAGAGGACTGATCAAGGTGCAATGTCATTGATACCATTGTGTCGGAAGGGAACGGAGCAGAGTGCATGTTTTATACTTAATCGAGAGGGGTGGGGAATGAGAAATTTAAGGGCTAACTGCAAGGGCAGATCATATTCTTGCCTCCTCTAAGGGGAATCTTCAACCCTAAGTCAACAGACATTAGCCTAGTGGAAGGTCTAATCGCCTCCTTCTTGCCTTCAGGCACTTGTTCTCGGCCCACCTTCTGCAACCTTGGCGCATGGTGCTTTCGATTTCCTGCAACTGACCGAACCCAATCGCTGCAGGCAGCATAGCCCTCCTATGCTCCTTGGGAGATGGTTAAGAGAAGATCAAAGCGCAACACAATTATTTTCTCGCGGTTTGGCTTCCCCTGCCTACAAGGAGGCTAGGTCAACCGGAATAATATGGGATATGTATAATATTAAGGCTCCAAACCCCGATAATCTCCAGCTACAAGCTTCTGTCCACTCTGGAATCTCTTATTTGGTCTCGATAGGAGGCTGTATTACTGCGATCTGCTGTACGAGCATAATGTTCATGCAGATCATATGTTAGGTCCTGTTTCAAAGGGGTTTCATAACTGACGTTTCCTCTTCCCTTCCCATATTTTGATTCAGACATTGGTAATTAGCGGTGAATGCTCTCTTTCTATTTTCCGATGATGAACTGGCGTATCCATTACCATGGTCAATGCAGTTATCCTGCAAAATGTAAGTAAAAAAGGTGCATCTTAGGTCACAAGATGGCTGCATCCATCGTCTTCTTCCTGGTTGTCTGCAGGAAGCAGAAGGAAGGAGGTCTCCTCTGTTCATGTTTCCATACCCAGCGGACATTAACTGCGGCCTGTTGAACAATTTTTTCTGGTCTTTTCTAAGTTGGGCATGAGGGAGGAAAGTTGAGCCCCAGGGTGCAATGGGTGCCGAAGTACTTGCTTTCTTTAAGAAACTGTGAACCGACTCGATGGCCGCCGAGGGTTGGTTGGTTCCTTGATATCTCTAGATATAATTTTCCTGTGTTCGTTCTCGAACAAGCTGAATATTTTCTGAGAACCCCTCGGATTTTCTTTTAGTCCCTTTCATTCCCTCTGATTTTTATGCTAATTTCTCAGTTGTCGAGCTACTATCTACCAAAGTTTTGCCGTAATATTGACACTGATTTCTTGCTTGCTTGCTGTCTGAGTGCAGCGAGGGAGGCTACTTCAATGCCATAATGAGTTTCCCGTCAAACTACCCCAACAGCCCACCTTCTGTGAGGTTCACATCAGACATGTGGCACCCAAACGGTAGGCTAATCTCGTCCATTCTCCCGTCCTTTTCTTGTACTCTGATATCTTCAACATCGTCCCTTCCGAATGATTTCCAGTTTACCCGGATGGGCGCGTCTGCATATCGATCCTCCATGCCCCAGGAGACGACCCCAATGGCTACGAGCTCGCAAGCGAGCGATGGACTCCTGTCCACACGGTACGCTCTCGCGTTCTCTACCCCCTCCCCCCCCAATCGTCAGAATATATTATCAGGCTGCTTATTCAGACACCGCTATAAAGAGTGCAGCTGCCATGGTCCGGATCATTTTCACCGGCTGTTCCGTGTAAAATCTTCTTCTGTGGTGTTCATGAGCTTCCATTGCTTTAATCTTTTTCGTTTGGGACTGTAAATTTTTTATTTTCCATCCATGGATTATTATATGATCATCATTTTAATGGCCCGGAGAACTTGCAATGTGCAGGTGGAGAGCATAGTGCTGAGTATAATCTCCATGCTCTCCAGCCCCAACGACGAGTCTCCTGCCAATGTTGAAGCCGCCGTAAGTCAAAGTCAACCCTCCGTGATCCCCACCATCTATCGTTGACTCCCCCGTCGGTGTAGGCCGGGACTGACCCTGGGTTTTCCCCGTTGACTTGCAGAAGGAATGGAGAGATAGGAGGGACGAGTTCCGGAAGAAGGTCAGCCGCATCGTGAGACGCTCGCAGGAGATGCTATGATGGGGAAGGAGAGAGAATGGAGAGATGCTGAGGCGGCGTGAAGACGACGGCGTTCGGGAGTGTGGGGGGGGGGGGTCGTTGACCTCGTGTCTCCCAAGGGGGGTCAATCGCCGCCTCGAGCAATATGTGGACCGACTTTGACTTTCATTTCGGGGAAAGAAAATCACGGGTGTTCTCATCTTCCACCGTCGCGCTTTGTTTCTGGGCTGGGGGCGGCGGCGGCGCTGGTTCTTGACGGAGCACGGCGGCTGCCGAGACTCGCCTCCGGCGATGGGAAGGGGAAGTGCCTGATTGTGATGGCCCAATTCGGTGAACTAAAATCAAAAGATTAAAAAAATAAAAAAACCCATCAGATGGTGACGCGACTGCGTCATACGGTGATCGATCAAACCGGCCAGGTCCACGAAATCCGACACAATCTCAGAGGTGGGATCGCCATGATTGAGACCCCCCTTCCCCTGGCCGTCCGTTTTGGATGGATTTGCCGCCAGCAAAATCGATTACTGCTACGTGCGGGGAGTGCGGCGCTGTCGACAGCGAATCGCACCACATACTGGTTTGTTTTTCTTGATGGGAGGGCGGTAGCGGCGGCTCTTGGTTCGCGGTGGAGGCGGCGGCGGTAGCGACGGCGGCGGCGGTGGCGATGGGCGTCGGGAATGAGGATGCCGTACTGATACGGGTGGCCGAGAAGGCAGGCGAGCCGAGCAAGATCACCGTCAACTGCCCCGACAAGACCGGCCTGGGCTGCGACTTCTGCTGGATCATCCTCGACTTCGGCCTCCGGATCACCAAAGGCGGTGAGAATGGCCCCTTCTCTTCACTCCCTCTCGTTTCTCATCGCCATCTTCTCTTCACCGGCTGCTGGTCTCTGGGTTTCTCCGAGCAGCCATTGTTCCACTCGACACCACAAAGACCGGCTGCTGTCGGTCGATTCCTCTCATTTGTAGACATTCTTCCGCGGATTTTTCAGCCGATGAGCGAATAATCCGAGGTCCATGGCAACTTATCATGTTTTTCTTGCGTCAAAATCCACCAAATAAATATCACGAATTCGATCTCCTTTTATCGAAATCTTCCGTCTGATTTCGTCCCTGGATTCTCCATCGTCTCCCCGGATTTGGGTCATGAATTTATGCGAGAATCCTCCCGATTTCCGCCCTGTTCTTGCTCAAATCTTCCACGCATGACGCCTCTCTCTGATTCAATCACGGATCTTGCTTTTCCATGGCGGCCGCTTTGACGGCAGACGTATCGACCGACGGAAGGTGGTGCTACTGCGTCTTCTGGGTCCTCCCCAGCTCCAACGCTGGGAGCGTTCAGTGGGGAAGCCTCAAGGCCCGCCTCCTCTCGGCGTGCCCTTCCATTCTAATCCGCTTCTACGACGAGCCCGCCAGCCGCCATGCCGCGGCTCCCCAGGTCTACCTCTTGAAGATCCTCTGCGTTGACCGGAAGGGCCTGCTTCACGGTGAGTTGACCCCCCGTCGCTCAATCTCGATCGCCAGCATCTCCTCTCACGCCGGTGGTTTGACTCCCTGCGTTCTGCCCCTCTCAGACGTCACCCAGGTCCTCTGCGAGCTCGAGCTCAGCATCCAGAGGGTGAAGGTCTCGACAACACCCGGCGGCCGCGTCGTTGACCTCTTCTTCATCACCGACAGCAGGTGAGCAATCCCACCCCCCCGGTCTCCTCCCTCCCTTCTCCGTCCATTGTCTGCTTCCAGTGATCGGCCGGCGCTGGCGTTGACCGCAGGGAGCTGCTGCATACCAAAAGTAGAAAGGAGGAGACCTGCGAGCGGTTGAACGCCGTGCTGGGGGAGTCGTGCGAGCCCTGCGAGATCCTGTGCCCCGGGATAGAATACGAGGTCTTCCAGCAGGGTTTCTCCTCTCTTCCTCCGGCCGTTGCTGAGGAGCTGTTCCGGCCCGAGCCGAGCCCCGACGTGAGGAAGCTGAAGCAGACCGTCATCACAGTGGACAACACACTGAGCCCCGCCTACACCCTGCTCCATATCCACTGCGTCAGTCAGAAGGGGCTCCTCTACGATATCTTGAGGACCTTGAAGGACTGCAACATCCAGGTGAGCCTGCCCTCCTCCATCTCGGCTTTCTTTTTTCCCTGCTTGGGCCGCGTTGACTGGACCCAGTTCCTGTGCTGCACGATTGCGTGCTGCATAAAGTCAACTGCCCTTCTTTTTTTTTTTCCTTTCCCTTCGAGCGTCTCATAAAATCTGATTCTCGTGGAGCTGTACCCAGTTGACTTTCATATGATGGAGAGTTATTTTGGGGTTGATGGTTATCCTGCCCTGATAAGATTACATGTCCGCTCGTTGACTGAATTTTCAATGGGGTTCTCGCCGCTGGGAGCCAAGTTGGTTGACTAATTTTTGGGCTCAACGAGCGATGCCAAGTCAAATGCTCTATTTGAAATGGGCAGGTTCTCGACGCGCACACACTCAAAAAAAACAAGAAAAAAGAGATTTTTTTTTAGAGAAAAATGGCATGGTCTTGAGTCGTCTGATTAAAGAGCATCTTTTGAACAACATGTTGCCGCATAATAGGTCAACGGATGCCTGAGATTTCCTTAATGAAGAGCATAATCAATAGCATTCTTCCGTGAATCCATGGATCCAACGTGACGATGAAGATGAAGATCTGGAGAGCTCACGCTGAGATTTCCTTCTGGCTTCACCTCCCTCCCTCCTCTGCAGATCGCCTACGACCGGTTCCTGTCGGACATGGAGGGATTCCGCGAGATCGACCTCTTCGTCCAGCGCTGCGACGGGAAGAAGATCGTGGACCATGAGGAGCAGCGCTCTCTGTGCTCCCGCCTCGCCGCCGAGATGCTCCACCCGCTGCGCGTGACGATCGCCAGCCGCGGCCCCGACGCCGAGCTCCTCGTCGCCAACCCCGTCGAGCTCTCCGGCAAGGGCCGCCCCCGCGTCTTCTACGACGTCACCCTCGCCCTCAAAATGCTTGGCATCTGCATCTTCTCCGTATGAATCTCCATCTTCATCCTCCTCCATCGTCCCCGTTGATCTTCCTTGATCCTCACTGGTTTCGCATTTCAGGCGGAGATCGGCCGTCAGTCGGCGATGGGGAGGCAGTGGGAGGTGTACAGATTCCTGCTCGACGAGGCCGGCGAGGCATCCCTGTCGAGCGGCCGAGGAAGAAGACGAGTTGTGGAGGCCGTCAGGAGCACGTTGATGGGCTGGACCCAGTGACAGATTATTGGGCTTTCGTCTCTATAACTGGATCTGACCCAATATATATGTAGCCCAATTGGACACAAACGGGCTGATATCGAACCATGAAGGCCCATTAGGGCCCAATGTAAAATGGTCATAAGGGCTTTTAATTATTTCAAATAGGTAACAACAAATAATCTCGCATAGGTGGCCCACAATTGGTTTGTGCCTTATTGGGCCAAAAAAAGATACCAACCCAATTAATGGGTAATGGGCCTGGGCCAGGAAACACTGGCCATTAACGGGGACGCCAGCCTGCGGAATAATATTTCATGAGAAAAACTTTTGTTATTATAAATGTGAACTTTATTTAGTATTTATTTCATTAAATACCCTTAAATTGCCACGAAAATGAGAAATAGAGTCGCCCGTGGACCTTCGTATGTCACCCATCACACGGCCGGCACCTCAGCGTCAGGTCGTGACACGCGCCATCATCAATGACGTTGACCTCAATGACAGTTGGCGATCTTGCATTGGTTGACACTGTGGCGAACATTTGGTGGCGGTAGCGGCCACGTATCCTCCTGTGGGCCCCATCCTCTCTCAAGTACTAAATAACCGTTCCCGAGCGGAGGCAGAGGACGCCGGCCAAAGTCCGAACGCCGGCATGGGTAGTCGAAGTCCTCCGGCGGTGCTCTTCTTCCTGATCTGCCTCTCTCTCTTCGCCTCTCTCTCTTCTTCCAGTGCGAGCTCCAGGCTTCGCGATGGATTCGCTTCCTCCTCGCGGAGGTTGGCCGTGGATCTCATCAGGGGCCTAAATCTCCTTCCCGGTGCCGGAGAAGTGGAAACGGAGGAGGAGGCGGACACCGGTGGGCCTCGACTTGTTGAGAAGAAGCTGAACCTGGAGATACTGGGGGTGAGTGGATCAAACAACTCGGTCGAGGACCTCGGGCACCACGCGGGGTACTACCGCCTTGAGCACACCCATGCTGCCAGGTAAATTACCTCTGGTCCATGGTTGTTGTCCGTAAAATTGCTTCCTCATACAGCCATGCTCTCTCTCTCTCTCTCTCTCTCTCTCATGTTTCTTTTTTTCCAGTGGTAATTTCTGTGAAACATCGAATACCAATGTTTTCGCAACTGTAGGATTTCGTTTTTCCTGGGATGTCGGGAACAATCTTATAGGATCTTATTTCACTTGAACTAAACATTAACTTGATCGGGAAGCTGAATTATGTTAGGTAGATCAGGAAGTACGTTTCTCTCTTTCTTTATGTCATGATCTTTACCCTTTGGTCTAAAATTCCACCGACAGAAATTGAAAAACTTAAAAAATTGGTGGTGACATCCGAATTCTGAGCGTTATTTTGTTGACATTCAAAAATCACGAAGGCTTTATTGATCTCTATGGCCTTATTATTTAACTTAAGCATGGGTCCTAGCATCCATGTACTGGGAGGCTCCAATTTTCCCTTTTTAGTACTGGCTTCAGATAATTGCACTTTAAATATACTCTCTGAATTCTCAAGTGTTATTTTACTGAGAGAAGTTATTCTATCTTGCAGAATGTTCTATTTTTTCTTTGAATCGCGTGGGAGACGGGATGATCCTGTTGTTCTTTGGTTGACTGGGGGTCCAGGATGCAGCAGTGAGTTGGCCCTGTTTTATGAAAATGGCCCCTTCACTATCGCGGACAACATGTCTCTTATCTGGAACGATTACGGATGGGACAAGGTGCAGAATGGGATGGCCCACAATTTATTTTCTGCTATATTTTATTTTCATCTTAAACGTAGGGGAAAATATTATACTGCTCTAAAATTACATTTTTAGGGGAACTTCACAGATGTATGAAACGCCTTTTTCGATTGTTACATGTTCTTGTAGATAGCAATATGTTCTCCGATATCCTCTGAAATAATTACGCACGTTTTTGATGATCTAATGCTTGTGGATCGGGTGCTTCTTTCAGGCATCCAACATTATATTTGTAGACCAGCCGACAGGAACTGGGTTTAGTTACAGCACAGACGTAAGAGATCTTCGATACAATGAAAAAGGGATTGGCGATGACGTTTTTGATTTTCTGCAGGTATATGAAGATGAATAGATAATTATACCATAATCCTTGAATTTCCTTGATCGCATAGTTACAGCCCAACTCTTTATTTCGTTTAATTTTTTTTCCTTTCGATTCCCAGGCTTTTTTTGAAGCACATCCAAGCTACTCAAAAAATGAATTCTTTGTGACTGGGGAATCATATGCCGGCCACTATATACCAGCTGTTGCGGAAAGGATCCATAGAGGAAATAAAGAAAATCAAGGTTTGCATATAAATCTAAAGGTAACCTATAAACTTACCCCAAAAAATATATAAATTAATTATCGGCAATTTTCCTGGTTTTTGGAGTGCTGATGGTCTAGGCTGGTATGGTGACTCAACTAGCATACAATTAATTATAAACAATCTACCACATATGGGATTCACCCACTGCTGAACTAAGACCTTGAAAGTCAACGCGTGCTCCAGGCTTACCAAAAAAATTCTCATAAAATGTTGTCGATTTCAATTTCTTCGATCTTGGCTGCAGGGCTTTGCGATTGGTAATGGACTCACAAATCCTGGAATCCAGTACAAGGCATATCCTGATTACGCACTGGAGATGGGTATAATCAAGCAGGCCGAGTATAATAAAATCATCAAGATCTTGCCTGCATGTGAACTGGCTACAAAATTTTGCGGTAAACACGACAGCGCAGAATGATTTTCATGCTGTTTCTCACATGATCGAGAGGTTTTTAGTCCTTTTTTTGGGCCAGAATTCTGCTCCATGAACTGTCGTCTGAACTGCGATTCAACTCGCGCAGGTTCTTCCGGAGCGCTTACATGTCTTGCTTCCTTGTTCATCTGCAACTCGATCTTCAACTCTATTCTACTCATTGCCGGAGACACGAATGTGAGTCGCTCTCCTTCTCCGCCGGAGGTTGAGCGCGTCGCCTGTGCTGATCCTGCGCTCGTATCTCCTCCTGCATGTGTGGGTTCGCTCTGCAGTACTACGATATCCGAAAGAAATGCGAGGGAAGCCTCTGCTACGACTTCTCGAACATGGATAAGTTCCTGAACCTGAAGCCTGTGAGGGGCGCGCTTGGAGTCGGCGAGAGGAGGTTCGTGTCCTGCAGCCCCGTCGTCTACGAGGCCATGCTCACAGACTGGATGAAGAACCTGGAAGTGGGCATTCCTGCCCTAATCGAGGATAACATCAAGCTCCTGGTCTACGCCGGAGAGTATGATCTCATCTGCAACTGGCTAGGTAAATCCTCCGATTCAACCCGTCTCTGCCCTCATTAGTAGCTTCCTTCTCGGTGTTTATTATTATTATTGTTATTTTCATGGGATGAGATTTTTTTTCAAGTCAGATAAATAGTTATTTTATTGCAAAAAATAGAACAAGCTTCTGCTCCAATGCTCGCCCTAAAAATTTAGTAATGCTTACACTGTTTGAAGAAGTTCGATCTTGACTTGTACTGCTCGTTGACTTTTTTACATATAAACGTTGCTTCGAATATTCTAAAAATCAGGTCTTTCGTGTGCCCAGAAACCCAATAACCACGTGAGCCGCATGCGACAAAATCTGACAAGATTGACCCATGTGGGTCGAATCCGTCTCGCAGGGAACTACAGGTGGGTTGACTCCATGGAGTGGTCAGGTCAACGGACGTTCGCCGAGGCTCGAAACGTATCATTCAACGTGGACGGCAGAGAGGCCGGCAGATTGAAAACCCACGGCCCACTCACCTTCCTCAAGGTCAGCTCCCTCAACGCGGGTTGGGTTGACTCTACCAACAAAATGAGCTACGGATGATGGGGGATGGTTGACTTTTGAAGCCCCGCCTCTTCTTCTGTCAGGTACACGACGCCGGCCACATGGTTCCGATGGACCAGCCTAGGGCGGCGCTGGAGATGCTGAAGAGGTGGATGAAGGGAACCCTCCTGGAAGGGGACGCGGAGCCCGCCGCCGCCGACACGTAGCGCCTACACTGAATGCCCGTGGCTCCGAACGTGGCCCAAGTCCATACGCATGCAGCACAGACACAAGAAAGAAGGCAGGCACACGTAATGAGACTTTTCACAGAATGCATTCCAGTTAAGACCCTAGAGAAGGCTGCAGGCAGATCATAATTACACAGGGCAGCGCTGTTGCATCCATTTCATTCGGATATTGAAGGCCATCCACAGAATGCATTCCACTCGGGATGGGTGGGAATGCATTCCACGTTTACCCATAATGAGTTTGCCGCTCCATCACCCACTTCATTCACATCGTTCAACTATGAAGCTGAGATCCCCATCTTATTGAGCTACGACCCTATTTTTCTGCAGCTTTTGCTAAAAGGGGAAAGAAAGTGGCGAATTATTTGGCTCCAGACCACTCTGAGAATGGGTTCATCAACAATGGTGCATGAAGCCTTCTGAACGTAAATAACCAATGCTTTGAGCACTAACTTTGGTAGACCATCTGCAGTTCATTGCTCCAGGTGCGCAAAAAAAACGAAATAAATAAATTTACTCAAGCCCCAACACCAATCTGCACTAGAAACACAGATGATGCAAAAGCAGATAGCGTTTGGAAACCGAAAACTTGATCGTACCATGGAAATAATAACCGGTGGCTTCAGAGTGGACAATCGAATGAGGGACGCATATTGCCATAATTCCCCAATGGGAAGAGCTTGTGCAAGCAACCTGATCATCCAAACAAGGAAAACACCATTTTCATACTGAATAATGTAAACGAATTATGAAAACTGAAGAAAAAAAGACCAAGAACCTACCAATAGTTGTTGCGCCTTCAGCCCCCAAGATGGAAAAAATGGAGAGAAATATTTTCCCAACTGGGCACCTGTTGCTGAGGAAGGAGTGATGAAGGCG
This sequence comes from Spirodela polyrhiza, assembly GCA_024713555.1. Taxonomy (NCBI): domain Eukaryota; kingdom Viridiplantae; phylum Streptophyta; class Magnoliopsida; order Alismatales; family Araceae; genus Spirodela; species Spirodela polyrhiza. The sequence goes on along the minus strand of CM046536.1, from coordinate 7,267,961 downwards.
CATCTCCACGGCTAAGCAAAGTGATAAATGAACCGAACGAAATGAAGTCGGGGTCACAGGATATCTGCTGCCGTCCAGTTTGATGGGAGTAGCAAGTTGAAATAAAAAAAAGTGGCTACAGACGAACCCGAATCCCAAAATAGAATAGCAGTGCCTTCTCTACAGTGCCAAGATAGAAGAAATACACTAGGATTCGGAAATGTGAAGCGAAAGACTGCATTGGCCGTGATACATTTATAATCCCAAAGTTTTGATAAGCCTTCAGTTGATCTGCATTGCTTCTGAATGATACTTCTCCAAATCAGCATCGAGGTCTGCAGGTGATATCTGCTCATTCCGGTCTTTCCCTGGTTGTTTGCGACCTCTACCGCGCCTACGGCCACCGCCACGAGATATTCCAACGGAATTATCCTTTGCTGGCCCACTGTTCCAAAATTATTTTGGAAATCAGAGAACTCCAAACACAGTATTACATGATGCAACAAGAAAAGTGCAAGGAGACAAGCCCCACCATGGTCCTTTGATCACAAGGAAGTCAAAATAAAGTATTCTAGCACATACGAAAGCGCAAAATTACACTAATTCCCTTTGCATTACCCACTTTGAGTATCTCATGTAAGTTGTGGATCTTTTTTTTTTTTTTTTTGAACAAAAATAAAACTCGCAGGATGATCGCACAAGAATCCAGACACGCAACAAAAAATGTAACAAATCAGCAAATATGGAACACTCCATAGCTCAGGAGAATGGCCTATGATCCTACAACTTTGTAGCAAGAAGACTCCATTCCCACACAGAAACAATATAAAGCACATTAAGACCCCAATGAAGGGAAGATTTTCCCATGTGAAGAACCGCCAATGAGACTACCAACCAGAAAATACTAAATAACCACGAGGACATGTATCTAGCACCCAAGTGGTAGCTCAATAAGATAATAGCTTAAAAATTACAGGCATGCTGCTTATTACGTGCGGATATATAAATCGTTATGGATGTTTCAAACTAGGCCAGCCCTTTAGATTTAGCATGAAGCTGTGTATTCCACCTTACAGAAAAATAGGAACGCAACCAAAGCCTCTTAAAGCAAGTGAATAATGACAACCAACAAAAGCATCGCTAGGTAAAACATTTACAGAAACTCCGATTCCTGTAGCATGAGCATTTAAACATTACTCCATAGAACGAACCTTTTAGAAATACCATTAGGATTTCGGAACAAGCCAGTGGTAATCTGAGGAGCTGGCGCAGCAGGTGTCGCAATATTCGTTCCAACAATCTCTATTTTCATAGGCTTCCCATCGAGTTGCACATTGTTGTATCTAGCTACGGCAGCTGCAGCATCTGCCCGCTTTGAGAATACAACTTCAGCCGTTCCCTGTAAAACTTATGCTCCATTATGTGCGAAAAAAATTTGAGACTAAACAGCCACCCTATGCTCAATTCATCCATACCTTTGATCTTCCACTCCGATCATAATGAACTGAGAATCGCTTCAGATCTCCAACCTCTGAGAAGAGCTCCTGAATAGATGTCAACAGTAAAACAATTTCACATCAGTAACGCCGTCACGATGAGTCTTTTTCTGAGCTAAACAAAGATGTCCCCGAAAATAGATTTCACTTTCAAGAATAACACTAAAGCTTTATCAAGATAAGAACAATGGAGTGGCAAGCTTCAAAACCATTTACAACATTCAGATATGCATGGAAATTGATATCCCCACCGCATGGGGGACGATAGACACTGCTAGTGCACAATCGTAATTATGAAATAAATGAAAGACAGCAACTACTAATCACACGAAATAATAATTAAAAATTAGGCTAAAACCATCGAAAACACAACATTATTTGTTATGTGCACTTTTTTCCTATTACTCTGAAGGAAAGCTAAACATTATTCAGAAACATCCCATTCCATCTGTAAACGGAGATCAAGAATAAAAAGGAGGGCATAAGAAAACAATATCAGAGAACTTCTCCAGCTAAACTTATTTGGATTATATGTGTCCGACTAAGTAAGAAGTCTTTTCCGAATAGGATATCATAATATGGATGACAGCAATTATGCTTGCAGCCCAGGCAGGCAGAGGCAATAAGACCATAAAAAAGGGGACCAGGAAAGTAAATCACGCATCAGAGGGAGGCAATAGTTCCGCTTGGCAAAGACGCGTCATGAGAGAAAATCAGCGCAGCGAGTTAGGATAAGTATTCGATTAGTAACTTAAAACGCAAAAAAGGTTGCAGAGAAGAACTGGAATATAACAGAGCATCAAATTCTTGCTGCATGGAAAATGGTTCAGGACATAATAGAAAAAACAGAGCATGCATAATAAAAAAAAATTAGCATATTCAGGACATTGTTAGATTTCGTTTACAGGAAATGCCCCTGTGAATTAAAATTTTGTACCACAAGAAATTAATTTCAAGTCAGCGACTCAGCCAAGGCCACAGTATTTCAGATTCGTGGAGATATTAAAAGCTCTTCATTTGGCTCAAACTGCACAGCTCAATTAAAATGAACATGGATACAGTTTAAGCAGCAAGATGAAACCTATCACAGGCAGGCGAAAAGAGTTGTGCTTGCATACAAATATACGGGCAAATACACGGGGGAAATTTTGGAAGAACAAGAAGGCCAACGATTGAGCTTAGTTTTATGAACTAAGGAACAAAGGAAATAGCGGCGGGAGTGACCTTAATGTCGTCGTTCGATACAGCGTAATCCAGATTGGAGATGTAGAGTTTTGTCCCGGTCTCTATGGCAGAAGCCCTCGCCACCCCCGGCCCTGGATATGGTGCCGCCGAATCCGAATACATATCGTGCTGCCATACTGTATCGGGAGCTTGAGGCGGCTGTTCAAAGAAGCCAGGGGAGGGGGAAATCCTTTCAGATCTACTTAAACGGTGAGTGCATGATACGTAAAAGGAAAAACCTAGATCTCCGAACCCGCTCGATCCGTTCGAGATCCAGAAAAAAGAAGCCCTAGGCTCACCTTTCCGAGAGAATAAGGAGCTGCCCGGTTCCCCGATCGATTGGAAACCCGGCGAGCGGGACCAGAGCCGGATCCACGGCCGCCCTGCCGTCGCAAATTCCCGCCCCCAGACTTCTTGCTCTTCTTAATCAGATCGTCCAAAGACGTATCCAACGCGCTTGACATATCGGTAGAAAGAAGAGGGCGAGCTACGCGCGGGGAAGAGCAGAGCCGACGCCTCCTAGGGTTCCCAAAGCGATCGGAACTGAGGAAGGGGGGCGGGACGGCCAACAGCCACTTCTAAGGCTCAGACCTCAACGCGAAGGACTCAGCGAGGCATACAGAGGCCGGAAGAACTCGCCGCCGCCACCCAACTTATATTTATCATGGGGAACGATATTAGTACTGCAAGTTATATCATCAACGGCTAATTAACCTCGAACTTCGAACAAATTGACAAATATTTATTTTTTAAAATTTTCAGTGGGGGGAAATTGATGGTGTGATTCGATTTTTGGAGGAATTAGCCGTCCGAAACTAAACGACATATTTCGCGTTAAAAAAGGAAGATTAGGAAGGGCCCAACCGGGTTCGAACCGGTGACCTCTTGATCTGCAGTCAAATGCTCTACCACTGAGCTATGGACCCGATTTACAGGAAGAAGCCGAGAATCTCGAATTGCGTGCCGCCAAGAACAAGCTCAGGGCTGCTCGGGGACGCCGATTTCTCGTCCTCATTGCACAGTGCTAGTGCGGGATTCAAGAGCTCGTGAACTTGGTGACGGCCTTGGTGCCCTCGGAGACAGCGTGCTTGGCGAGCTCGCCGGGGAGGACGAGGCGGACGGACGTCTGGATCTCCCGGGAGGTGATGGTCGGCTTCTTGTTGTAGCGAGCGAGACGGGAGGCCTCCTGGGCGAGCTTCTCGAAGATGTCGTTGATGAAGCTGTTCATGATCCCCATGGCCTTGCTGGAGATGCCGATGTCGGGGTGGACCTGCTTGAGGACCTTGAAGATGTAGATCTTGTAGGTCTCGCTCCCCTTCTTGATCTTCTTCTTCTTCTTCTTCTCGCCGGCCGCGGACGTGTCCTTGGCGGGGAGCTTCTTCTCCGCCTTGGGCTTCTTCTCCGCCGGGGCCTTCTCCGCCACCGCCTTCTTCTCCTCCGCCGGCTTCTCGGCCGCCGGCTTCTTCTCCGCGGGCTTCTTCTCGGCCTTGGGCGCCATTGTGGAACCGACTGACTGTTGGCTGCTGCAGCTCAGAGACACCTACCTGCCTTCCGCAGCGGACACGCCACGATTTTTCTTATATCGGAAATGTGGGTGTGGCTTTACTGGGTAAGGCTCACCCACGCGGATGGCTGAACTGGCCGAATCTAACCCGTTGGAATTGCTCTAGATCGACGGTCAATATTATGCAACGTGTTCGAGTATAATTGGCTCTCATAGCTTTCGTCGGATTACGGCTACTTGTCCTCCACCACGTGAATGGCCGTCGTGGATCAGATGAATGTCCGTTTATTTTAGGAGATATCAAAAAGATTATTTCTTCCTAAAGCTTCGAAGCCCATCTGGCCCGGCCCATTCTCTCTCTCTCTCTCTCTCTCTCTCTCTCTCTCTCTCTCTCGTCAAGTGAAACCGCCTCTAAGACGGGCAATTGCGGGCCGAGTTAGGGCCATCGACACTCTCGGATAAATACTAATTAAAATAAAAGCAAAGAATTTATGATAATCGCCCGCCGGGCCTCCCGAAAAGCTTATGCCAATATTTAAGCAGCAGTCCTCTTTCTTGCACTATCTTCGATAGGACCTCAAGGCTGTGCCTTAGTTCCAAGACCAATTCAGCTAACCACAAATTCTATAAGCTTCAAGTAATCGGGCATTCTCCGATTCGTAGGTGACCCAATCCTACTCAAGAATTAGATCGAACTATCACCAGAGTTACTGACCCAACCCTAATCAAGAAGCCCCTTTTCACATTACAGATCAAGAACATGGATGAAGAACTCACATGAACGCGATAGAACAGCAGCATGGATCCTAGGATAAAAAGGGGGTTGACCTATAATTCATTCGAGCCCAGGTGCATTTTTAAAGTCTGAGAGGAAACAATCACAAGAATCATGAAGCTTCATGATACAATGAAACAGACGGGAAAATGAATTTCATCAACGGAGGGCTCTGTTATTCACACACAAGAAGAAATCAAGGACGCTTTCCAGGATCTCGAATCAAGAGGATCAGACCACCGACTCAGTCACGATCCCTGGGCTGTAAAGACAGGTTACTCATGTTGACTGAGACTATCCAACAGTTTCTGCATTGGGTTAAGCCTGTAGGCACTAGCCGTCGCGTAGGTCCACAAAATAACAAATCATATAATATATCCAAGATCACCAATTTTTCGAAGGAAGACAAGGATTTCATTGAATAACATTCTGAAGAACACTCCCATAGCATATGTAGCGAACCCACCCTCCACGGAAAATATAAACACCACTTAAAGAGCCAGCCTGCGACAAGTAAGGAAGAAGTAAATCTCCAATGCATGCTGATGTGCACACTTAATTGGCCCGGCCTCTGATAACATCAAGCCCCATCTCTGTGGGGTCAGTAGCTTGCAATTCCACCTGAATGCCGTCTAGCTCCCTCCTGAACCTGTCCTTTGAGCTTGCATACAACATCTTACTTCTCACTCTAGCAGTATCAGGGGACCTGGGGAGAAGAACAGATATCAACAAGGAGAAGAAGATACAAAAAATCAACTAAATTGGCCCACGGAAATATTACCATGCAATGAAGAATATTTTACTCTTCTGGCAGTTCTCTTCAGTCACAAAATCGAAGTCATAAATGGCATATCTGCATTCATTTTCAGGAAGACTCGCAGCAAAGTCCTCGTAAGTAAGAGCGGGCTCCCCAACCTTCTCTACTATAACCTGTTTCAGTTTTTCGTCAATTTTGTAAACTATGAAGCGGTGAGTTCTCTTGGCCTTCAGTTCTAAAAACTTCAGCTTGCAGTCATCATTCACAGCCATACCAGACGCTGCATTGGCCTGTAAAGTGAGACACATAAATGTACGGAGGACCAAAGATCATATCTGAGCTGTTGTTTGAGAAATCCATGAGGGAAAATACAAAGAAATATCAATGATCGCACAATATCGAGAAAACCAAAGATTTGAGACACCTGTTCCATTCATTGTTGTACGTGACGGGGTGGGGAAATTTGCCAAAGAAATTCAAGAACGGAAAAGAAAAAGGTGTAGAAAAGGATTGTCAACACGAAAAAAAAAAGTTAAACGATTACTAAAATAAAAAAGTATCGGACAACGGCATTCCAAATCATTACAATTATTTGACCACAGACAAAAAATGCGATATGCACAATTCGCGGACTCCATCAATCAGGGATGGTTAAAGTTCACAGAAACAATCAGACTCCATATGCCAAAGACAGAATCAACCTAATAGAAGCTAAAATCTCTAGGATCTAATGGGCACCAACAGATACAACCTCCAAGTTGCACCAAAATAATTCCGCCAGAAATTGTTAAAGGCGCACAAATAGCCCCCTCCATGAATACCGAAAATACAAGCAGACAATGGGACGCATGAGCACTACATAGAAACACAAAAAGGTCGAAAAACCAAAGCCTAGATCGCGGGTGAAAATAATCGCGAGAGGGATCTAATCAATCTGTTGGGGAGAAGAGCTCGTTCCGATCACGCAATCCCCATAAAACACCCAGCACAAGCAACTCGCAGGGTAGAGCGATCATCAGCAAATCCCGGAGACAATTCCGGAAACACAAACCCTACGTCAAGAATCTCGGACGGCGGAGAAAAAGGGCAAGAATCGTTACCATTTTTTCCGGCGTAGCTCGATCGGATCAGAAAACGGAGCGCCCAGCGGGCTTGTCGGCCGATCAGACGCGATTGGTGGTGCCGATTTTCTAGCAGAAAATAGGGTTCGGAAAGTAGCGGACGGCCTCCGAAATCAGAGGCCTGCGAGGAGCATCTACCGCAAAAGAAGGGGAGAAAACTACATAAAGACTCCCCCACCTGGACTTTAGGTAGTGGGTCGAAATATCATGATACCTCCTGTTTGCGGCCAGAAAAATGGATCTCCCTCCAATAATTACATGCCACGTCATCAGGCTACCCTTTGTTCCATAGCCCGGCGGCTCACCGTACCGATTTTCCTTTCCCCACTGATGCCTATAATACCCTCCATCCTCATCATAATCACATGAACACCAAATGATTTCCCTCGCTTGGTCTCCCCTCCGTACAAATTCCGCCTGCTTTTTGTCGATGGGCAACTGGTTTACGTTGCTCCTGCGGAACACGCAAGCTGTTCTTGGAGATTACGAATTCCACGCGCCGCCCCAAAGCCCGCCCACCAGTAGAGACCAGACACCTGGTTTATATATAAACCCCTTCTCGAGAAATAATTGCGATTTCATCCCTCCTCAATTCATTTGTACATATATACCCTCGCTGTGCTTTGCTATAAAACCTATTTTATAGCATTTTGGGGGAGATGTCAACCTCTGCATAAAAAGACAAATTGTTGTTATCATCATCCAATCCACAAAAAATAGACCTTTTTCCCCTGCGGAATTTACTCATTTATTATTTACCAAAAATCATAATATTATATATTATCAATACTTTAAAATACAAATAAATCAATAAAAATTATACAAAGATACTCATTTAACTGAAAATAGAACCTTTGGCAAGCTGATGAAGACCGCGTTTCATAAAGTCAGAGGCTGGGCCGGGCCCAGGAGCCCAGAGCCCAGCATCAGCCACGATGAGGCCCATTATTATTCCTAGGCACCAAGCCATTTCTGATTGGGGTTTTCCGGTTAGAGCGTGGATCAATCAAAATTTAGATAAATAAAAAAAACATCCGACTTCAGCATCCGCATCATCACAACCCGGCCCATCTAGGAGATCAGTGTTTATACCACAGCAGCCATGAGGAAATCATAAGTAAAGCTCATGAGACTGGGTCCAGCTGCATGCGTGTGGTCTTTGACTTCTCACCATATGGGTCAACGGTCAAAGCTCACGTGGTGTACTCGGCGTTAATCTTGACATAGTCATAGCTCAGATCGCAGCCCCAGGCCTTGCCGCTTCCTTCCCCATGCCCTGTGGAACCAGAGCAGGAAGGTGATCATTCTCCGTTGTGGGCAAGTCTTCTTTCCAAGTCAAACACAGACAGGTTTTTTTTTTAAGGCTAAAGTCAACATAAAAATTAGAACCCCGGAGAAGCTGGAAGTGGGTCAACCCCCTTTCAATCCGCATAGAGTAGAGTGGAGCTGGGCTTACCAACAGAAATACGGATTTCAACAGTCCCATGGATCTCTCCTGCATGCCTAAGGTAAGAGCTTGCATTGTCTCTGCCATGCGGGGAATGATGACATCAGTCAAAATCATTCTAAAATATTTTTAAAATAAATATTTTAAAGCAGTGGATCCCAAAATGTGCCATTAAGAAGGCTTTCTATCTGTAGACAAATATCTCTGTGGGATACTGTATACCAATCAGAGCAAAGCCTTACAGTGGGACTCTGCCTGATGCTGGAGCTTTTCAAGCGTTACCTGTCGAATGGAAGAGGTTGGCCACTGTTCATGAGCTCGATCTCCCCAAGAGATATGCAAAGGTCTTTCAGGTCAAATTGAATGCCAGCATAGCCGACAGCTGCGGCTATGCGCCCCCAATTCGGATCCCTTCCATATACAGCAGCCTAAGGGAGAACATGAAAAGCTTAGTAGGGTTGGTTATATTTGTTCATGGAAATTTCCAATTTCGCAGACTGATAAGCTTCTACTTTTATGCAGGGTAGGGTCCATGCCCTTTGGATTGATACCTTGACGAGCGATGAGGCTGCCACTGAACGCGCAATCTTTGCTGCTTCTGTCTCATTTTTTGCACCAGAAACAGTGACCTGAGGATCAAGAAGAACTTCGATAAATACACATTAAATTATTTTTCTGGTGGGTAGATCTACCAGAAAGAAGCACACGAGTAAAGCAATCATAATCTCATGAATATTTATTTATATCTATATATATATATATATGTGTGTGTGTGTGTGTCATGGTCAAGGAATAAGGTCGTGTTATGAGTATTTCTTTCGGATGATAGTACCTCAATCAAGCATGTTGCACCTTCACCATCCCAGGCTATAGATTTTGCAAGTCCCTGCATTACCTGGAGAGGAATAAATGCCATGAAAGGAATCCCATTTCACACGAAATTAAAAGATAAAAAAAATTGGAGTGTGCCGTTGAGAACTAAGAATACATAAAATAAAATAAATAAATATTTTTTCAAAAAAAAAAACTAAGCATACAGCATCAAGGCATGCTTGAAGCTGCCCAGCATCAGAGCCCTCGAGGGAGGAGATCTTTGTCGACCCAGATAGCCCACTGGCGAGTGCAATAACAGTGTCATTGGTACTCGTGTCTCCATCTACCTGAAAGATTTGTACAAAAAAATTAAGCTCATTTCTTGAAACAACAAAAAAAAGGAACTTCTGTATGGACTAAGCGTCCCCTGCCGCACTTAGATCGGATTGTGAACAAACATGGGTTTCTTAAGAAATATTTAGTAAAATTCACAAGAAAGTTGCTTGCCCGGCAGCCAAGTTCTGCAAGCCCGTGGCTGAGATGGCCCCGTAGTCATTTCTGCAGCAGCACAATAGGCAAACAAAAGAGTAGATCAGTTAAAACGAATGGTTACCGTGATCTGGTTGAAGCTTCTGCCCACAGATTTCCGCACCATTTCTCTCCAGGCACTTGTTGAAACCGAAGCATCAGTTGTTATCACCTACAGTATATCCACTAGTGTGAGAAAACTAGAACAGCGTTCCTTTGGGGGAGGGGAGGGAGAGTGAAAAACAATGGCATACACCGAGCATGGTCGCCATATTTGGGTGAATCATTCCAGAACCTTTGGCCATCCCCCCAACTCTTATGACAGAACTGCCAACCTGTTCAGTCCACAGAAAAAAAAAATGCTCATAGAAGAAATTAACCATTGGGAATAAATTTAAAAGAAAAACAGAATAAGCATTAATTCAGCAGGTTCTCGGTAATAGTGATAAGAGGATAAGTGCAAACCTTTGTCTCAACAGCTACGCTCTTGCTGACGAGATCAGTCGTTGTAATGGCTACAGCAGCAGAATCTGCCCTGCAGGCGCATATAAGTAGAAAAAAATTGGAATTTTTTCCAGACATGCCAAAAACTGGACAGTAAAATACACAAAACTCAAGCCAACGCATAAATTTTAGCAGAACTTGGTCTTAATGTATCACATGAGAAAAATTCCAACCCAAGGAAACATCGAACCAGCAAAAACAAAACATTTCAAGAAGATGGTGAACTGTTCATTGAATATGAGTGTTTAGAAGATATTTCCATGTTATTTTTCAGCAATGTGTAGAGTTTATTTGCAGTCAGCTGCACTGACAAAGGAAGCTGGTTGTGCTCTTCAATAAATAGCATTGACCACATAGCCCAGTGGAAGATGCTACATTGGTCACCCAGGATAAATAATTTTACTTTTACAAGGGTGTTATTCCTCAGCTTGGTTACTCATGGTAGCGCCTCAGAGGGAATACAGCCCGTTTAGGTATACAACATAGAAATACAGAAGATTCGATTATCTAAGTAAAAACCCAACAGGCATTTACACCCATAACAAATCAGGCATAAATGTGTTGTCTGAAAACATTGGTCCACCTGGCGGACACCTACATCCCACCTCACTCTCTCCCCTCTCTTCCTCTGGAGCAGTAGTTTCAGCATCTAGCAATGGCGGTCTAGTGCCATGTAGCGGGGAGCTGTGAACAGGGATTCCCCCCCTCCCTCCCTGAAGCAGGGATAGGCGGGGATCAGGATGTGAAGGAAGAATGGTGGTCTAACAGTTACATCCCCAAGAATATTTTTCTTTTAATTCAAAGAATATTGAGGATCTTATCTCAAATAACTCACCAACTCATCGGCAAGTAATTACATACCATGGTTCCACAGCTCAATTCAGAAAAAAAAAAGTTCAATTAACAGATCTAGCTCGATTAACAGCAGTAAAATAGATACCCTTCTTTGGATGATGTTAGTGAGGCAACCAGCCTTGGAAGTGAGGTAAGAAGGGCCTCCTATAAAAAAAAATGACAAGAGAGGGCTTGCATTATGCTGAGGACAAAGAGAAAAACTAGACCCAACTGAAATGGCAAAAAGACGAAAGGCTACAGCAGGAGCCCTAAACTCCCGCTAACCAGCATCATTGTCCAATTCCAACGAGGGCATACTGGAAGGGAAAGATACACAGATAAGACGAAGGAATATATTTTTTTCCGCATACAACCATTACCTTCTTTATCCTTTGACCAATAACACCAGTGGATTCCACCAACACAGACTCTGGGCCGATTTGCAGGAGCTACACGAGCAAGAAAGTAATAACCACAATCATAGTGTATAATGATTTTTTTCTTAAAGGCAGGAAAATGTGGTGTCGAACTTTCTAAAGTCTAGAGACCTCAGCTATAGTATTTGAACATTCTATAACATCTTGGTAACCAGCATCGCCCTGCATTAGACAGAAACTTTAGCAATTATTTCCTATTTTTACAATGAATAAATTCTTAAAAATAAAGGAAGAAGTTCGCGCACATAGACTTTTTAATCATAAGGTTAATAAAGCTAGTGGTCTCTCAACAGGACATGAGAGACCACTAAGAGAAAGAAATGGTGTAGATATCGTAGCTTCACGCCTTATGCACCAGTAATCGGTCACCGAATCAAAAATAATATTGTGAAAACTATAATTAGATTATCAGATAAAAGATAGGAGAAAAATCATTCTCAGCGGCACCATCCCCCCCCCCATACGCACCCACAACTACTGACACCCACCCACAATAAATAGATAATAAATGTCATCAACACACATGCAGTCCCTAGCATGGGTGCTTCTTTTCAATCATGACGTAGAATCACAGATTTAACTTAATCCTGTTTTTCTCACGTTTGTATATGCACAGATATATTTGTATCCATACTTGTGTGTGAATTTTTTCAAAAGAAAAGAGGGTCCACATAAATCCATATTTTTTCTTCAAAATAATCCAAATGTAGCATAAGAATTAATACATTCTGGGTGTACGACCAAGAATACATAAAAGATCATTCTAAATAAGCTAAGGATAGCTGCATCACAAAATTTTAAATACACAACTTACAGTAGCAGCATTTGCTTGGCCAGCATTGATTAGCACTGCACGTCCCTGAGAATGGTCAAGCACATGAAGCCATTTATGGCGAGAAAAAAAATAACAAAGCATGCTCGATCCATTATTCGAGCCTTCAATTCGTTAAAATAAGAGAACGATATAGAGTGATTCAATTCTACATCATTTGAAACGCAGATGACAAACCCCGGACACAACTGGTGCTTAATAAGTAAAGCCTACATACTGTCTCTGAAGTGTCTAGTGTACGCTTGCAATAGATTACGGGTGCAGCAGCAACAATATTTGTAGTGAAAGCTCCTGAAAGCATGCAAGAGTGTCGTCAAATATTTTCATCACGAGTTGCCAATCATGCTTGCATCGAAGATCATTAAAAAATATATATACAAGGAAATGATCCAGGGAGCAAGGTCAACAAATTAAGTCAAAATCCGTTTCAGAATCCATTAAAAAGCCACAGGTTGATGAATAAAGCTATACGATTGCAGGCAGCAAGAAAATATGCCACACCGTTTTCGGGCATCTCGTTTCCTTGACTGTTAACACAGTAAGTGACTTCTATGATAGGATTAAGCTGGATACGTCTTTTAGTAATAAAAAAATTAAGTTTCTACAATGATTTTCAATAGGACTTTCATTTAAAATAATTTAAATCTTATGATGAAAAATAGATCGAAAAGTGAAGAAAAAAGTGAATAGATAAATCTGTCGTCGTATTCGTTTTCTACTTCTCTTTCTAACATGGAATTGAGTATCTACGAAAACACAAGAATCTGACCAGCCGCGGCGGCATCGACATCACATGTTACGAGAGCAAGATCAGGCTTTTCCCCTTTTGCGCGCAGTCCACCATAGATGCCTGCAGCTTTAAATCCTTTCGCGGCAGTCACGCCTCCCGGTATCTATCCGAGATGAATTGGAGAAGAGATGAGCAGCAGGTTTAACGCGGTGCGTATGTAGTATGAGCCACAGAAGCCCAACTTTATTAAGTTACTAGCTAATATATCTCCTTTGCCATCTTTATTGGGAAGGATCGAACCTGCTTCCAGGGCCCCTCGGGCAGAAGAATGGGAGCTGCAGGAATGTAGCCAGCAGAAATCATGTCGGCGTCGAGAGAAACAGCTGAGAAAACCTTCAGGTTTCGCTGATGCCGCCGCGAGCACTGAAACGAGCTCCACAGCTGGAAGATGGAAGTAATAAACCAGGTAAGTAACTGAAGAGATGATGCCGAAGGGGAAAGGGGACACTCAGACGCGACGAACTGCGAGGGGCGCCGTCACCTTCCCTGGTCGGCGATCATCCGAGAGACCAATCGACAAGAGGCCCTGACTCAAGCATACAGCCCTCATCCTTCGCCGTCCGAGTGGCCAAGGTGCTCAGAGACGGTGAGAAGCACGGCTGCACCGCGGCTGAAGAGGGCACTCTCAGCTCAGCCTTCCACGAGTGTAAGCTTCTCTCCCTCTCTAGAAAGTGGTATGTGCTTGGATTATATGATAACAGACAAAATTCATGCATTGAGAAGAGAGAGAAAAGCTATGTATTTTGAGTAATATTTATACACATCTTCTGTCCACAATAAGATGAACCCACAATTTAGATGGGAAAAATGTTTTTTAATTGACATTTTTATAAAAAAATTACTAACATCACAGAGTGAGGCATCAGAAAATCACATGTACACATAAATACAATTATAAGAGTAGTTCAACTTTGGCATTAACATACATGACTTTCCTATTACAGATTTTTATGAGTCATTTAGCAAAACATGCATTAGATTGATGATATTTACCTATTAGAGATGTTTGTGATGTTATTTAGCAAAATCTACTGGCAAAATATGATAGAAAATCTTAGCAATTGGTCAAGGGCAGAACAAACGGTGTAATGTCATTTTCTAGAATCACGCACATGTTAATTTACAAATTAACTATGAGAGCATGCAAGAATAATAATGATTAATGTGTGGGGGCTCAACATTAGTAATTATACAGACCATTACCCTATGCTACAATGCATGGGTAGCATTGCTCCTATCCTATGCTAGTAATGTTATATTTTTTGATTTAAGGTTATTGTTTAAGAGCAACTACTAAAGGTTGACGCTTACCTTTTTCTGGTGAGCTAGTGAGCACTTTATCAACTACAAGAGTTGACCATACAAGAAGGATTTCATCCTTGTAAATATTAAAAAATAATTGTTCACAAATTTTGCTTCTCAATTTTATTTTCTTGTGTTAATATTTGGGTATCCTTCTTACCATAAGGGTCAACGAGATCCAACGAGAATTGAGGTTTGCAACACTTTTATAAGAGATTTTCTAAACCTTCCTTCCACAACTTTCTTTTTGGTTGTAAGCATGTTTAGGGTGTGCTGGAGTTATGCATCAATGTTCATTTTATATTTATACTCTGTAATCTACAAGTAGACTTGTTTAACATATATTTTGTCATCATACTTGTTAAAATGTGGGGGTATGTCATCATTTAATTTGTTAAAATTAGGTTGATGTATACGTCATTTAATAATAATTTATGCAAACTTAAAGAAACAAGACATTTCATCAATAGAATACCCATTTAAAAATATAACTAGCATGACATATTTATAATTGTGAATTACTAAAATAATAGTGGTTATATATCATGTTATCGATTTTCTAGTCATATACTCATCAAGAAAATGATTTAGTATAATGGTTCATACTCCCTATACTAATAAGAGGGCATTCTTTGCTTTAAAATTTTTCAGATGATATTCATGTAACATTAACAAATATTAGAGGAGTATACGTCCTAGTTAACCCTTGAACCTAGAAATAAAGTTGACGAGGGTTTTTACAGAGGAGAGCATGAAGATGAAAACCAAAGTGTTTATCAATAATTAGCATAGTTTTTGGGGAGATGAACAAGAAAACCTAAAATAATACCATCATGTTTGAATCATGGAAGTGATTAAAAATAATGATGTGTTATTAATGCTTGACATACACCACCTTCACTCTTAGGTATTGGTGAATAATTTCCCATTTTGTCAAATAGGATGAATTGATATCAACATGGAATTTTACTTGTTTTTATTGGTTTAAATGATTTTATTTTAAAATTTTTAATTATATAAATCTAAGTGTAAAAATGCATCAAGAAAATTGTTGAAACCCACTAACTTATATACCATATATATATATATATATATATATATATATATATATATATATATTTCGATTTAATTTTGGTTATTATATATATTTTTATATATATATCAGCTATCAAATGAAGAAAGCAGGCTTTAAAGAGTCATACAATTGAAGTCAATTCAAATTATATAAAAATAATTTATTTTTTCATAAAACTAAATGAGAAAAAATGGGCCAAAAAATGTGCTGACATGTGTCAACCCACTATAAAAATGTCTCAACCCATTGTGTGTGCATGTTCTAAGTCATAAGAGAGAGAATGATAAATTGATAGCCATGATATTGCATTTAGATGCAGTAAAATAAAGTCAACATTACACAACAACAAAATTAGGCAGTACATGATATCAGCACAATAAAAATATAAATTAAGATGAATTGTGAAACCACTAGATGACTAGACTAGTGAAACATGGCAATCAAATCAAGTAATATGTAACAGTCATTCAACAAAAAATCTAGATCAAGATGTCACATGGTGTCACTTAATGACACTTTGGCTAAACTATTACTCAAGTAAAGTATGACATAAACCTTGGAATTGATAACATCTCAATAGATCTTAAAAAGATCACAATATAATATTAATCTTTTAAAAATATTAAAACAAATTTAAAGAGTAGAATGCATTAGAAATCTCAAGTTGACACATTTGAAGATGTAGCTCATCGTCTAGAAACTAAATAGGATTTTTAAACTAGAGGCCCAACTACTTTGGAATTGTACTATAAAGAAAATAATGTTAAAAGAGGGCACGATAGCTATTTGGGCTCATGAAGTCACAAAAAGTTACTTTTAAAAAGATACTTTTATGTAAACTTATTTTATGTCTTTTTTATAGAATGTGTTTTAAATATCATTCAAAGTCTTTTTCTGATCACTTTAGGTCATTTTTTAAGCATTCAAAATATGTTCCTAAGATATGGTCAGAATCCTCTTTTAGAAAGCATTTCACATCCTTTTCAGGCCTATATAAAAGTCCATGTTGTAATCTGAGAAGGATGACTTTTGAAGTATTATTAGTTTTTCTCTCATGTGAGGTGACCCTCTACTTATTTGTGGAGTCAAACATCCCCTCGTAGATTCAAGGGTCCCTCTTTGATCTTGCAGATTCATAGTCATCCCCTTGTAAGTTTAAGGGTTGAAAACTATACTTTTGTATATGAAAAAAATATTTTATTTTTAAATATTCATATTTTTTTTCAAAGTTGGATCTTACCAACATCTATTGTAACACTACATCATTTGACATAGTAAAAAATTAGTCAAATAATTAATCTAAATTAATTTGACCATGCCACATTGATAATATGTCTAATTGTGTCTCACCACACAAAAAAGAAAAATTGACTAATCAAGTCTCACTTCTTTGAACTCCAAAGATTGACACATTGGACTTTCAATTAATGTCTCAACTTTACAAAATATCATCTACTTCATTTTATAAATCCATGTGAAAAAATATCGATGCAAACTCTTAAATGCTTAAACTTTCTCCTTTCCTCAACTTGTTTTCATTAGAAAGGAAATAATAATGTCAACATCCTAAGGTTGTTGTAAGTGTTTGTAACTTCTCATCATATATGAAGTCACTTTGGGAGTACTTGTAACATTAGTATATAAGTAAATTAGTATTTTTGTGTCTAATATGAGTAGTAGTCTTATGAATATTACTGTGTAAAAGATGATTATTAGTCCAATTTAATTCATTTTTAATTATTTTATGGAAAATAATGAAAAAAAAATTGAACTGTTGTAAAGTCAATGAAAATTGAATAAATGTCAAATCACTATAAATTCTCATGTTCAAGACTTTGTTAGATCTTAATGCTCTAATCAACATAAATAATATGCCAACTTAGAGGGAAACTATATTGACACATGGGATTTTGTGGCAACATAAACTATTTTGTTCTAACCCATAATATTATGTGGCAATCCATACCAAAAGTTATGTCGACACACTTTTACTAAAAATAACATAACTAGATTTAAAACATCTAAAAATAATAAAATACACTAGAATCAATCCCCCCTTCTCTTGGTATACTTGTCATTCTACCAAGGATCCAATAGTTTTCACCTTGTCATTATTTCATCACATACCACAGCTTCACCAGTTATACAAGTATGAAAATTTTTTGACAATCACATTGCTTGGTAATTGATTGAACAAATGTGGCATCATAAGTCCTGAATTTGATATGTGTCATGGACTATTAGGCTACCTTCCCTTACATTATTTATAATTGTTCAATCTTATTATAATTTTTCAGTGTACATTATTTTGAAGCATAAGATTTGTATTGTTTGATTGACAAGGTATAATCATAATTCTTAGCCTTTGCTCTTTTGAATTCTCACACTTCTTGTTTTAGAATTTTACGTCAGTTTGGCTATTATTTTCACTTATAATGTTTAATAAATAATTCCACATCAGGTTTTTCTAAGGCCGCTTATTTATTCTCCAACGTGTTGCCCACTTCGGAGTTGAAAGCCTAATTTAGATCATCAAAAAGTTTTCAGTTAGGACAGATCGTGCTGACGACTCTGCGCAATGACCCACGAAGAGGCCAAGCGAAAGAATTGGTATTTTCTTTCCCCCAAATCCGGAGTACCTGTTGAAAAGCCCTCAATTCACGAGCTCGTTCACTCGATTTGCTGCCCTGATTCATATAAATATTTCTTAATCCGGGGAGGCAGGCTGTGACGTAGGAAGATCTCGCGAATGCGATGAAGTTTGGTAGGATTGATCATCGTCTCTCTCGGGGAATGGTCAGAGGAGGTGTCCCATTCACCCGAAATATGGGAGGTTATCAGACTGGGATCGAGAGGAGGTAGTGGAAATGATTGAACCAATCTTTGGCAAAATGATTTTGGGCGTCGAATTCGGGAAAAAAAAAAATCTATGCAAACGGGATCGGACTGCCGATTCAAACCCCACGGTGTTTATGTACTCTTAGAAGGGAAAGAGTTTTCCAATTCGGGAAACTTTTAGGATGAAGGGGAGGGATTCCTGCACTCACCATGTTGGGAACGTATCTACGGCCATTTAGCACGCGATCTCCTCTCTTTTTCCCCTCACACTTCCCGGACTCTCGGGACTGCTCTTCGTCGTTCTAGAAGATTGATCTTCACATGAAACTGATGTAAAATGGATCTTCACCTCCCAATCCACTCGACTATCATTATACATTGGAAGCCGCCTTCAGATCTTTCCTGATTTCTCAAATGCAGGTTCGAATTTGTGAACGGACGAGCAGATTTTGATATCACGGTGAATGACGCACACAGAATTCAACCAAATCGCGGGAACGGGAGCAAAAAAGAACGTACAAATCTTCCTCGATCACGGCCACCCAGGATCCGGATCTCGCAAGAACGAGTGCGACAGCGAGAGATTAAAAAGAAATCGACGCGTACAAACTTGCCAAAGATCGTAAGTTGCCCTCGGACGGCCGGATCGCCAGCGGCGCATCTCCATCTTCCCCATCGACGGCGGAACCGGCGGCGGCTACGGTTGCCTAATCCATCGCAGGAGGAACCAGCGGAGCTGCCCTCCCCCTCTCGAAGAGGCCGCCGGCGCACGCCGAGAGAGGGCCTTCAAAGTTTTGACGGCCGCCATCGCCGCGCCGCGGTGTATGCGGAGAGTGGGGAGCATCTTCCCAGTATATGCCACCTTTCAGCCGCCGGCCCCTCCTTTTTTCCCTCCCCTTTTTCTCCTATTTTTATTATTTGTTTTGATGTTGACATTTTTATATTGGGCCGGCCCAATATTAAAATGGGCTTCCTTTCCAAGGGGGCCATTTAATGGGCCTATTTCTCGCCTGATTGGATCTGAAAACAAACCGTTAATCGTTTACATAAATGACAATTTTACCTTGCATTTGAGAGGGAACTACTATCGATCTCCATTTTTCGTAGAGGATGTAAATTACGAAACGAGGGTAATATGGTCTTTTCATATAATGTTAATCAGAGATGATGCAGGTATTTTTTCTAAATGTCCCTCTTCAATTTTCAGGGGCTTCTCACTAATTACGTCTGCTTCCTGGGTTTTTCCGTGCTCCGTTTAATTCAATATGTTTACAAGTTTAAAACAAATAATAACCCTTTTATTATTCACCTCGGTATTGCGTACGCGTAATTGGGCCGGTCAACCATTACGGAAAGCCCAATATGACGTTCATGAGCCTTGCTTATCCTCCCCCCTATTTTTATTTCTTTTTTTGGGAAAATGCCGGTGCGACTGGGCCGGAAATCAATAAAAGTTAATGGGCCTAGTACACCAGACTCATTGGACCCCCTTTGTCCCGTCCATTTGTCCTCCTAGCATTCCGGGGACTGGACTGCAGTCTAATCTAATGCCCATTAATGGGCTGAATATACCACCGTTATTGGGCCCTTTATTCTCTTCGACGGGCCGAATCGGCGAGCTACTAGGCCCATTTATGGGCCAATTCAGTCATTCTCAAATGGGCCTGGACAATCCGTGGGGCCAGGAGGGTCAACCAATCATTGGCTATCCAGGGTGGTTGATACCAGATAGTCGGTGTCTGCCGGAGCAGAATAAGAAAGCCTATTCGTGCGCTCTGTTCCTGGCGGGATGGAAAGGGCGTGCTGAGCCAGCGAGAGGAGCTGTTTCGTTTGTCGCGTTCCAGCGGCTGAGCAGACCGCTGCCTACGGCACTGAATGGAAGGCGGAGACTTTAGGAGTTAACGGTGACGGAGGGCTACTCCGTTTAGTAGGTGAAGGGGGAGACCAAAGCTCGCAGTCTGTCGGGCCTCGTCTCTTCCATTCCGCTGCCTACTCCTCTCCTCCCCTCCGTCGATGGCTGCTCCTCCGGCTAGGGCTCGGGCGGACTACGATTACCTCATAAAGCTCCTTCTCATCGGCGACAGTGGTGAGTGATGCGCCGTCTATGCTCGTCCTTGGTCCCAATTTACGCGGGGACTTTTGTTTGTCGGTGTTGATTGCGCGTTGTTGTTGGGAGTTGGAGCTCTTCTTGCTTGCTCCTCCCTTGCTTGTCTCTTTGGGGGTCGTGCGAAATCGAGATCCCGAGGTTTTCCCTTGTCGGTCTTATTCGCGCGTCGTTGTTACTGGGGGGCTGTTGATCGCGTGGGATCGTGAATTTTACCCCCACTCGAGGTTCGCGTCGTCTTCGTTCTCGTAAACTTGGTTGATTAGAATCCCCTCATCTTATTCTGTGTTTACATTCTCTTATGCCTGTTTGCTCTTGAGAAGGACATCTGATTTAGTGGGATATGACGTGCCCATTTGGAATAGGGGCATTGCCGTTCTTGGTGATGATGGTCGTATCTAGGGTTATTAATAATTCGATTACGCGTGAAAATAAACCCGAGCTCGGGTCTCATTGTATGAATTTTACGCTGTTCAATAATCGGAAGGGTTCATATTTTTGTTTAATTATGCGTTATATATCATAGCCTAAGTTCTCTGAAGGATGGTTACCACCAAACATTTTTTCTGTAGAGAATGGACGACGATCCAAAAGGTAAAGTGCTCCATCCAACGGCGCCATATTCCGATGACGCTAATTTAGCTTCTAGTTACATTTTATCTATAGTTCCAATTAACATATTTCGGATGTTGTACTATCGAATTGTTGGATGTTGGAAACCATTAGCAAATTCTTATATTACTCGAGGAATTGCGCATACTGACTGGGCCGTCCATTTGTTAATGGCTGGGGTTTTGGGAAGGTCTGGTGTTCAGGTACCTAGGCGGGCTAGCTTGTTAGATGCTTGCCTCAATCAATATCTTAGAGCCTTTGGCAAGGCCTGATTTTCAGCTTGGGAAGGCCTGGTAGCCTTGTCTGTCAACTTTGTAATCACAGTAGGTACTTATCCGAGAGAGCCAAGCACTGGTATACTATCATTAAACGATACATTCATAATTTTTTTTTTGCCATCAATTGTTGATGATAATCACATATGTTCATAGGTTTGGCTTTTTTTGGATTAATATATGTATATATATATATATATATATATATATATATATATATATATATATATAATTTCAGAAGAAGAAGAAGAAAAAGATAGATATGGCAAATTTTCCCACTACGTGGGTGATTTTTTGCTTGTTTGTAATTTCTCATATTTTACCGGGTGACAAGGAAACTTATTATTTCATGTTCTTTAGAGATGATCATTGCATCTGTTCTATCTGCATTTATAAAAGTTCCAAAGGTATTTGTGCCTGTATTGATCAAACTGCAACTCAAGTCAGGGTATACCTTTTGTTTGTATTCATGTTCGTACACCACTAAAAGTATTCGACTTCCTAGGTTTTGAACTGATTGATATCCACACGTTTTTTCGGAGGAAACAATTGTAGATTTTTGGATTCAACACTAGATCGTGGATTCAATAAAATATGAAAAATGCTTACTGTGACCCAGAAAAATCAATATTTGGAGCTTAGAAATTTGTTTTCAGGAGTGAGAGAAATTGGCATTTTCTCCTCTATCCAATGGTCTGCACCCTTCAGTTATGTAGCGGCTATGGTTCAGTGATTTACCCTGTCACGTTTCCAATTTTCAGATTTAATAATAAGCTATGGCTTATCTTGGTGTTGGCTACAGAATTGAGGAAATAAACACCGTAGAAACATTTGGCATTTGTCATTTATCTTCGTGTTCCAAGTGAGGGAATAGTTCTGTCGTCTATATCTTGAAACATTTTGAACGGGGATCGTGTAGATTGTAACCCAAGCAACTATTTAATTCTTCTTCTGTTTGGACTGGATTGAAGTTGTTATTGGGGACAATTGGACAGGTTTTCTGCAGTACACTGATCCAGTTGCACGGCAAGCCTGGGTGTGATGGCTCAGTTAGGAGTGAAAGGGGATTATTAATTTATCACAGAAAGATGGTCAAGAGTGTTAAAAAAATCAGGTTGACTAAATGGTGATTAATTTTCAAATAGTTGAGTAGGCATGTCGTTTAATCGCATTAGTTTTCTACCTTTTCAAAGTGAAATCATTGTAACGAAGGGAGGCGAGAAAGCAGCGGGGTCGTGGTGAAGAGAATGGGGAAAGAAGAATGGTATACGTTAGTTTGGGTAGTTTCACAAAGAATGCCGCCTGTGTTTTGAATTCTAGATCAAGATGGCAAAAATGCCCTCTACAAAACAAAAGTATCTCTAATAGCTCCTTGTCACGGTAACGGTGTTCATTGGAAACTAGCAGCATGTATGGACTATTTTTTGCGCATACTTTGTTCTTTTAGCTTTTTTTGAATGATGAAAATAGAGATTTGATTATCAGGGAGTAAATTTATTTGTAATTGGGTTCATTTTTCTCTGTGCAATATCCTTAATGGTTGCCTTCACTTTCTGATTTGTCACATCTCAGGCTCCCTTTTCTCTCATCGTACTTTTTCCCCTGGAAATGGTGTTTCAACCAAATAGGTCGTGAATAATTTCTTTTGCTGTTGCTTGGCATCTTTCTGCTCCTCAAATATTTATGCGCGGCAGGCCATGCACACGAATTGAATCCGCGAATGCTGAGTGAGCATTGTTTTGTATTACCATGTTGCTTGAAAGCAGTGGCAGCATAGTAGCCAGTGATTACTAGCCAACCCATCAACCACTCTGGACGTGAGCACTCGGTGGGCTGAAACATGGATGAGAACCAAAGATAGGAATCATATGCTTTAAGACCTATGTAACTATAAACTTCTTTATTCATTCACTGCTATGTTGCAGGTGTCGGAAAAAGTTGTCTGCTTCTGCGCTTCTCTGATGGGAGTTTCACAACCAGTTTCATCACTACCATTGGGTTCGTCTTTCAACCAGCTTACAGATGATTTTTTTATCCACCATATGATCTATAGTTCGCAGTTCTAATGTGCTAGTTTGAAGACCATATGGGCATAGATTCTAAGACCACTCCATTGCAGCATAGATTTTAAGATAAGGACCATAGAGTTAGATGGCAAGCGGATCAAGCTGCAGATTTGGGATACCGCTGGTCAGGAACGGTTCAGAACAATCACCACTGGTGTGCTTTTCTTACCCATCCTTGTGCTAATTTTGTATTTTTTCATGGTTTCCTCTCTTTCTTTTTTTTGAAAACAATTGGTACTCTCTCTCTCTCTCTCTCCACTGAATCACCTGTCTTATCCGCAGCTTATTATCGAGGGGCAATGGGCATCTTGCTGGTCTATGATGTTACCGACGAGTCATCGTTCAACAGTAAGTCACTCTCTCTCTCTCTCTCTCTCTCTCTCTCACTCACTCACTCACTCACTGACTCCCCATCTTCCTCAATTTCCCAACATTGAGCAGACATAAGGAATTGGATCCAGAACATCGAGCAGCATGCTTCGGACAATGTCAACAAGATACTGGTGGGGAACAAGGCCGACATGGATGAAAGCAAAAGGGTAAGCCCCAGGGGCTCTGAGCCTCACAATTGATGAAATTATTTTATCTCGTACGTACGATTAAACCCTATGAGAGACCCACCTCTCCAGGCGGTGCCGACCTCAAGGGGGCAGGCCCTCGCCGACGAATATGGCATCAAGTTCTTCGAGACTGTGAGTTGCGCCATTGCTATATCTGGTTAAAATTTGTGGCCGAGCTGCTGGGTTTTGGGGGGCCATCTGTCTGAAAGCTATCTTCTCCAGAGTGCCAAGACGAACCTCAACGTGGAGCATGTCTTCTTCTCCATAGCCAGGGATATCAAGCAAAGGCTTTCGGACACTGACTCTAAGCCTGAGGTAGGTGGCCCCATTACTCCCAGTGTGGGAAGGAGAGCCGGCCAGCCGAACCATCAAGATCAGCAAGATTAACGCCTGCAAATTATGCTGCTGCAGGATCGGACAATCAAGATGAACAAGGCAGACCAGGCAGCGGCGGGCGGCGCCGCTGCCCAGAGATCAGCCTGCTGCAGCACTTCTTGAGCCGCCACCAGCTGGAGAATGGAGGGCAGCTTGGCGGTGGCGGGGGCGGCGGATGGGGTGGGTGAGGCTTCATGGGGCAGACCCCCGTGGCTGGTCAAACAAATGGTGATAGTATACAGCTGGCGGTGCTGGCATTGGGCTGCGGTCTCTACCCAGTCCTTGGTTGTGCTGATTGTGATTCTCTCCATCTTTCTATTCTATTTCTGGATTCCCTGCTGCCTTCATCTCTGTTTATTGCATCGACAGCCCTGTACAATTTTGGGAATGAGATAATCTCCCCCGGACTAGCTTCTTCTTCTTCTTCTTCTTTGGAAACCAAGAGACCGTCGCCCTCTCTGGCAGCTGGTCGTCTGTCTAAAGGGAGCTGACCTCGGTGACCAGTTCTTCCAGCAGATCATCATGCAGCATCCTCTCAATCTCCCCCTCCACCCCATCAAAGTCAGCTGCGCAGCCCCGCCAGGTCAACTCCTCGACGCCCTTCCCTGGAGAATCGCAGGCCTCGTAGACCGTTGACTTGAGCAACGACTCCCAGACCTCTTCGATCAGGAGCTTGCGGCAGCCCGGGGAGCTGACCCTTCCCGCTCTCAAGTCCCAGGTGAGGGTGACGATCTCTGCAAGTATGGAGTTTGTGAGGTCAAAGATCAGCCGCCTGTTCATCCCCGGCCACGCCACCTGGCTGTAGATGCTCTCCAGATTCTCGAACACATCTGGGTCAACGGGCGATTCCGGCGCGAAGCACGCGCAGAAGAGCGTATCCCGGTCGGCCTTGTATAAACCAGAGTCTATAAGAATGTCGAGCACGTAGCAAAACTCCATGTTGTCCTCATCCTCGAAGGTCAGTCGGATCCCTTCGGCTTCAGCATCTTCAGACACTGACGTGGGAAGTTGATGCTGCGGTCGGAATTCTGTAGAGAGAGAGAGAGAGAGCGACAGGTAGAGAGAGAATGTGAGAAATGGAATCAGAAGGCCCATCTCTTTGGGATAATTGGCGGCAGTTTCAGAAGCTGACCTTGGAGATCCCCTTTGACCCTTTCGAAGTGATCCAAACTGGATTCACTCTCATCAGGCGGCTCAAGCACAGACACAGGGCTGGGATGCTCGGCCATTTCAAGGGTTGAAGGGCATTCTTGCCCCTTGGCGATGGGCAGAGGCGGAAGGCCCTCCTCCGTCTGGCACTCATCAGATGATGCTGCTTCCTGAAATAACCAACTATCCGATCAGGAGAGCAATAAAAAGTCAAGCGATCAACCATGACCAGCATCCATAGTCTAAATCTATCATAGAACATGAGAGAGGATAAAGTCAAACCTCCGTGACATATGCATTTAGACGGCCTTCAGTCCTCGGCGGAACAGAGTCAAATGAATGTGCTGGCACCAGATCGTCGGTCACACAAGGCAGCTCTTTGAACTCGGTGCAGGCAGCCGGCGCAAAGTCAACTGGGTAACTTGCGTCGGATCTGGCGCCGGCATCAGGGTGGTCAACGACCATGGATTTCTCCTCGGGAACGTTAGCTAGATCATGGCGATCCCCGTAGCTTTCCCTCACGAGGCGCTTCTTTTCGGCTATGGTGTGAATAGAAGGCTGAAAATTTCCTGAAGGGGGGCTCAGTCTCTGACTGAAGAAGCTTCCCTCCGAGGATTTCAGGGAGCCAAGGCTGGTGTCGTCGTTCATCGGGGTGCTGCCACTGTGACTGGTGAAATCATATGAACTCGACCTCCCGTGCATCAAGGCCGACTCGGCGATGAACTTGGACGGCGAGCTGCAGGAGAAGTCATCTCTGTGGGACCTCCGACTGGTGATACCCAGAGGGCTGCCCCATCTGGCGAGGATCTCCTCCCTCGACACCATGTCACAGGAGCCTTCCAGACAGGAGAGCGATCTGAGAGGCATCCCTGGAGCCTCTCTCTCGGACAAGGCCAGCATCTCACCCAGGGTGCTCGAGCATCGATCGGGAGCTCCGGGATCCTGCAACTCATGGGTCGTCTTCCACCTCTCCGACAGGCGCTTCCGGGCCTCCTTGCTGACCGCAGACTCGTATGACGATGAGCCGCAGCTCTTATCCAGGCGGCGAGATCTCCGCCCGTGCGGCTCAAGCTCTGTAAATGCAGGGACAAATTTAGTGTGCCCCGAGCCGAAGGATTTCACAGACCCATCTGGGGCAGCCTGGATCATATGCTCTGTGATTTCTCTCGCGATTCCCCTCGAGCCTCTGGTTCTACTGGTCGCCGCCACATCGCCGGAGAGCTTCTTCCGCTCTCTTGTTTCAGACGCCATTTCTCCGTCGCCATATATCCTCGATTCCCTGCGTCTGGCATAACCAGAGCGGCCGGAAGCTGAACTCTGGCCTGAAGCCTCCAAAACGTCGTCCAGGCTCGGCTTCAACACGACGATCCGAGTGGGGCGCGCCCCAGCTTCCGTCTTCCCTCCAAGATTGCCCCTTTTCCTTGAAACAGAGAGGCTGTGCTCCTTTATGCAATGGCTGACGAGGTCGTCTTCGTATTTACTGACGGCGCGCTCTCTGATGCGGGTGCCGCGCTCCATTCTTCTCTCAGACTCCCAATGGCCCTCGCCATCGTCATGCTCTCTGCGGTTGGACGACTTGAGGACGACGATGTGGCTCCCTTCGGGGGAGGCCGAAGTGGACTGGTACTCTTCCAGGTGCCTGATGAACAGGGAACTGGGTTCCTGAAGGAGCTTCAGAAAGAGATCCTTGTTTGATTGAAGGGCGTCCAAGGTCTCAGAGAACTGCCTGGAGCTTGACACCCGCTGGGCATCCGAGGGCTTGTGCCTCACGCAGCCCATCTCCTCATCTCTGCGCCTCGGTTTTGACGGCCCCTTGCGGATGGGCCTGCTCCTGGTCCCCTCGGCCGCGTCCGCCTCTCGAACTTCATAGACATCCTTAAACTCTTCCTCTTGCTGCTGGTGGCGCGAGCGCCGCTCCACAGGAGCTCCCGACGGTCTCTCATGGAAGCGAGCCGATGAACAGGGCTGCTGCTGCCCCGGCAGAGCATCGAGACCCATCAATTTTGCAATCACGCCGGGCGAATGCCTCCTGGGGTGCGCGCCTCTCGACATCTCTTCGTCTATTAGGGTTCTAATCGATGCTCCACTGGGTTTCTTCAAGGAAACCCGCTTGAGCTCGTAAGCAAGCTGCCCAACAGCGAAAATTATTAAATTTCTCAGTACTCAGAAAGGAAATCCACCACGTTCTCGCAATTGATTAAGCTGCAAGCATGAGACTAGTATTTGTTGAAGCTCTGATGAACTGAAAAACTAAGTGGGGCAGCAGAATTACCGTATCAAGTTGACTCTGACTCTTCATCCTGCAAGCTGATGCCGGGCGGTGCCCTGCAGCAGGAACAATGCCACTCAGGGGAAGAGGATCTACTCGAATCCGACCAACAAGAAAATTATATGAAAAATCACCACCGCAGGCCGCCATTCGGCACAAAACCATCCATCCAATCTCTTCAAGGGATGCAAATAAATACGAGAAAAGATGCCGAGGCGTTGACCATCAAAGATTGGCTCGCTTTTGTGGTTCACAGACCCAGTGCTTGCTGAGGTCAACGAGGTGCACAGAAGAAACTCTCCTCAAAAGGAGGAGCATACAAAATCATCGGGATTCTAGGAATACACTGGTACAAGTCAGCGTTGAATTGCCCTCACGAGTTAATCTGTCCTCGATGCACAATTGAAGCAAACAAAGCCATTGAGATGAAATCTAGAGCTGAATGATGCAGATCGTATGAAACAAATTAACCAAATAACACACATCAGGATGCGACTAGATATGGCCTGAGAATGATGAAACTGAGGAAACCCACCTCCCCTACAACACCTGAGACGATAAAAAACCCAGCTTTTCAAGCCCACTGGACCAAGAACTATAATTTCTATAGGTTAGGAAGGGCTTCTATATCTGGGTCAACCCTGCTAGCGGGCCAGGATTCGTCACACTCAGGGCTGGCAATGTTGCCAAAGAAAGGTCATATACTGCTACATACAACGATCCATATCCGCTAGATTCATCCACCATCAGCATGCATACACACACACACACAAATACTTATAGCTACATGCATACATAAATATTGCCCAGTATCTCAACACACGTTGAATCCAATTAAATAAGGAAAGCGAATTCGAAATTATCTTTTCAGAAAGGGTGAAGCCAGATGATTATCAGTGAGCCCACTACCCATGGCTAGCATCACTCTCTCATTAGACTGAGGTCACAAAAAAGGGGATATGGATAGAGAGAGAGAGAGAGAGAGAGAGAGAGAGAGAGAGAGAGAAAATCTTCCGCGGTGGTAGCCACGGAAAATCTTCCGCGGTGGTAGCCACTGAAAATCCTTCCTGCCCAGGAACAGTGCATAAGATCATCTAAGCCACCCAAAGGTCTGAAAGGATGCAGTCTATGCTGATTAGTCATGTAGCTTTCAGACGGAAAAAGTGGGAAAGCAAAGGCTGAGGCTGATAAACAGGATAATTAATAAATTCATTCACAGGAGACATTTTTCCGGGAAGAAGAAAAAAAAAATCAAGAGCATACTCATCATCTTGCGCGCAGGAAAAAGAAGGGCGGCGAGTAAAAAAAAATTATTCAGGGCCAGCCTGATCTTCCCCTGAAAGAGACAACAATGGCTCTGGGGAAAAGGTCCTGCGTCGTTCATGATGACGAAAGAAGAATCTATGACCGAGACAGGGAGACAAGGGGGGAAAAAGGAAAGGCAACACAGATTTGAACCAGTCTGGGTTCGTTCTTCTGAATCGCTCTGGCGGGAAATAGCGTAGATGAGAGCGAGGGTGCCAAATCGCGTCTGATAATTTTCCTTCTCCTTTGGTGACGCACAGGTCAACGCAGCGCGGAGCAGAGGTCGAAGCGAAGAACTCGGCGGGAGGCGGAGGAGCTACCAAAACAGATGGAATCGACGGAAGTCAACAGGTTCGAGCTGAATCAGTGACGAGATTTGAGAGAAGAGAGTCCGTCGGAGAGCAGAAGGCAATTTCCAGAGAATGTTAGCGAATTATCTTGTGAGAGAGGAGGGCCTTGAAGAACCGGAAGCCTTGAGCCATCCGCACCTTCGAGGCAACCGCCGTGGACGGAGAATGAATGATCCCCGCGAGGCTTGATGTCCCGCAAACCCTCTTCCCATTCCAAGGACGAGCGGTGCGACAGCAACTCCCTGCGCCTAGATCTGCTACTCCCGGCGCTGCTGCGGCGGCCGCCGCCGCCGCCGCCGCCGCTCCTGCCCCGGTACCCATCCACATCCACCATTTTCGACTGGAGGAGACGAGAACGAGCCTCCGCCGCCGCCAGCCGCACCCGAAACCACCGGCGAGTGTCGGAGAGAAAAATGTGTGGAAGCTACTCGAACCAGAGGTGAAATACAACCCGGTAAATGCTCAAAAGTCCGCCGTATTCTCCAAGGCGAAACCAGCAGTCGGAGCTTATCCTCCGAAACCTTCTCCGTCAGGAGAGCCGAACCCAGGGAGCGAGAGCGAGAGAGACGGAGAGAGTGGGGGACTCATCACGAGGAGGGGCTCAAGTACTGAGGCGACGCGCGACATCCTCAGAGGCTGACGCATAGAGCGAGAGAAAGAGAGCGCGCATTAATGACGGCGATGCAAAAGGGTGAAGACCTCGGCCATGCCCGATTCCTGGCCTGCTCCTTTCCGCCATTTTCTGATGCTTCAGTAGCCCCCCACCCCCCTTCAGAGGACTGGAAGCTCCGAGTGAACCTCGCGCCAGCAACGTGGCGCCACAGGCGGATCCCGAGGTGCCCCCAGGGGCCTTTCAGTCAAACCGCGGTGGAAGGAGCAAGAAGAAACGTGAACCAAAGGAAGCACCACCGGAAAAGACAGAGCGGGCCGCGACCCGCCAAGCCTCGAGCTCCGCCAGGCCCCACCCTCCCTCCGCCGCCGCCCCGATTCCTCTCTACCGTTAAACCCGAGCTCCCCAGAACCCCCGAAGAAGAAGAAGAAGAAGAAGAAGAAGGACAGACTGCGGGGGACTAACCAGTGAACGCCCCACCCTGAGGTGAACGGCGCGGAACAACCGCGGACTCTCTCTCCGTTGACTGCCGTCCGTGTCGAGACGACCGTACCAGAGTTTTCTAAAATACTCTCGTATACAATTACAATTTATAAATAAAAAAGGTATTTGTTTGATGCGGCTACGATTAAAATAATCCGTCTGAACAGAGATCCCCTCCATCGATTCCGCTTTATCTTATTAGCGTCAGCAGCAGATTGTCCGGGGTGCAACTCGGTGGGCGGACTCGGTTGCTCTCACGCCCTCCCACTCCCCGAGTTGCCTCGGGACTCCGGCCGGGTCACGGGCGCTTCCGGCGAGTTGTCCCGCTTCCATTAAAATAACGGCGGAAAGCCAACAACGAACGAGACGACAGAGAAGCCGCCAACCGTCGCCGGGCGCCCACGTGTGACACGTGCCTCCAAACAGAAGCTTCCAAAAAAACGTTCAGTCCCCGAGGAGGAGCAGAACACGACACCGGTCCCGGGGGCGGGCCCATGGGCCCGCCAGCTCGCCTTCCCGGGGCCCATTAACATGCAGTGGCAGGCTGGGCCAGTTTATTATTATTATTATTATTATGAGGTTTACTAATTGGGCCGGTGAGAATCTTTCCTGGGCCCATGTTTTTATTAGCCCGATCCCATTAACGGATACACATGACCACCCGCAGAAGAGGACAAGAGCCCGGGGACCAAAAGTCAAAGCCTAGCTGTTAGAGGCACTGTTGCGAACCCCGGCGGTGCCGTTACCGCTGCCCGCAGGGATGGGGAATATCGTGAGAACCAGACAAGGACGCGGGCGTCGCGGGAGCTGGTCGGGTCCTCGGCATCTACGTCGTGCACGGGGAGCTACCCGCCACGGCTCAAGTACAGTGGGCGGCAATCAAGATAACGTATCCCGTGGGGGGAGGGCTGTCAGAGATAAATTAATGGGCCGGATTTTTCTGGGTGTGGGCCAACAACTCCCTTATTGGGCCGCGCTCAGGGCGGCACATCGGTCCTGGGAATATATATTGCTGACGTGGTGATATTGGTCAACGTCCTGCAGTCACGGGCGGTCGGAAGCTGAAAAGAGGAACTTTCTGGCGGGCGGTTACGGCCGATCACGGCCAGGAGGCCCTCCGCCAGCCATTCCCACGTGGGGAAACTGTGACTGTGACACGTGGCGATCTCCGAAGTCGAGCCTTCCCGGCCGCCGACGTTCTTCTCACCTCCGGACGACAGGTCAAAAGGAGGTGTTTTCTAAATGCATATGAGAAAGAAAAGGGCCCAATGTGTCAGCCACGTCACCCTTGCTTACGACGGCATAGAGCCAGCGCCACTGCCGTCCGTACATGGAGGTATTGCCAGGTCAGCACGGGCTCCTCTCCGTTCCGCCGCCGGGAGGGACGCCGTCGGTGGCACTATTCTCCTCCTAGAGAGAGAGAGAGAGAGAGAGAGAGAGGGGTGATCAGTCGTCGGAGGCTTTGGAAGCGAAGTCTGAGAGCAGAGTCTGGATATTGTGGAGAGGCTCGGCTCGGGAAGGTCGGTCCTCCATTTGACGCTCGTAGGCCTCGAAGAACTCCCTGTTCTCCTTCTCCAGCTCCTTCCAAACTGGACCGGAATCACAGCCTCAGAAGAGAGAGAGGGAGAAAGAGAAAGAGAAGAGAGAGAGAGAGAGAGAGAGAGAGAGAGGGGGAGAGAGTGGCGGCGCACCGGTGGAAGTGATGACGGGCTTGATGCCGGCGTACTTAGAGAGCGCTTCCATGCTCTCCTCCCTGTTCATGCGGAAGACGAGGCACTTCTCGATCAAGTGTTGCACCTGAAAACCAAACACCCAGAAACATATTAGCGTATGGGAAGGACGACCCATTCTCTCTCTCTCTCTCTCTCTCTCTCTCTCGCTCTCTCGCTCTAGCATCACCATGCGGATGTAGGAAGCAGAGGCGTCCCCCATGGTAGAGAAGAGGCCGGTCGATGTTGCCTCCCAGAGGAGAGGGAAGGGAAGATTCCAAGGGCTCAACAGTGGGGGGGCTCCAAGAAGGGAAGAGGAGGAGATTCAAGAAGGGACTGGGAGGCGACGAGGGAGATTCTGAAGGGACCGCTGTCACGGAGAGAGAGAGAGAGAGAGAGAGAGGAAATGTGGGCCCGAAGCGGGGCCCATCCAACGGCCCAAAGAGCTTCCGTATCCGGCTATCCTTCCCCCTCTCGGACTTTCTACGTACTCGGGAGTTGAATAATTCGGCCTTCGTAGCCGACATGAGGTCGTGGTGACGTGTCGCCGTCCAAGCCGCTGCTGTCGTGGGCGGGCGTCGGCCTTTGGCGCTTCCCCCCCTAATGGGCCCTCCCCGACGTCACAAGCTCCTTGGATTTTGGGATTGAACTGGCCCACAATGGGACCTCTCACATTATGGGCCCATTAGCCGGAGGCTGGGATCCAGCTGGATCCACAAGGGCCAGTCCGTAAAATCCCAAGTCAATTATTTCACAAAAAAACAGAAAAAAGAAATTACACGTATGAAATTGTACTCGGAGGACGCAAAATTCAATTCATCGACTAAAATATACACTTAAAATAATTTAGAGGGATTATATTTAATTTATATTCATTTCCCTGATTCCTTTCTGGTTAGCATGCCGCCTGCAAGAGTCTCCGGACCGCGGTGCCTTCGAGAGGATTCCAGAAGATCAAGGCTTACCCGTTTCAGAGTTTGGATCGTCGAGGTCGCCGCCCGAGAGGGCCGGCTTCGAGGGCTTGCTCTTCAGCAAGTTCCGCGTGTACAGGGCGCCGAAGACGATGGCCTGTCCAGATGCGGAATCCGTCAGTGCCAACGAATCGAGGCAACGAGGGCGACGATGGAGGAACTGGCGTGCTTACGGCTCCGGTCCATTGCAGGAAGCTGAGGGGATGCCCGAACCACATGCACGACAGGAAGATGCTCACCAGCTGCAAGGTCAAGAGTCGGCAAGCACGGCACCAGCACTGTGAGTGTTAGGGTTTCTCCCGACGGTGTGCGATCGCGAGACCAGGAGAAGGAGTCGGGGCTACCTGTCTCGTGGTCATGATGGTGGCGAAGGTGAGAGCCCCAAACGTGCGGATCGTGTAGGAGATGAAGAACTGGCTGATCGTGGCGACCTGCGAGAAGGACAAGCACTTGATTCCAGATCTTCATAGACGCGATCCATAAAGGGGAGAATGGTACTTCAGAAGGTGTGATGTGGTTTATAGATGAGGAAGGGAAGGGGAGGGGGGGGCGGGCATATTCACTCACAGTAGACAGTAGCGCCACATCAAAGAGGCAATCTCGATGGCGGAGAACAAATTCCACTGCGGAGAGAAGTTGCCCCTGTAGCACGAGCCCTAAAAAAATTCGGAAAGAAGGGCGTCTCAGTCCAACCCGAGAATGAGCCCCGCCAGGCGACATCATCTGGAGAAAAACAAGGGCCACATTCTCCCCTACATCTGGTCACATTATCAAAAGGGATTCAGGATTCATAGCAAGTTTCCGATGGGAATGCGCAACTTCATTCCACACGTATGCAGCAAATACCCAGCCATGATAACCCCATTAATACTTATGGACCCATAGTCAACGGAACGATTCAAGAATCAAATTCCCACAAAAATAGTGAAGATTGGCCGAGTCAATCCAAGGCGTGAAGATCCTCGTCGAGCTCCCGAGAAGACAGCCCATTTCTCGGACAGCATCAAGGTCACACCTGTAGCCGAATTCTCCTGATGCGGGTGGATGCCAGGATGCGGCTGCCAGACCTCCCAAGTCTTTCTTTCGCAGGAAAGTCCTCTGTTCATCATTTTTCCCCGTTCACAGTTCTGTTTATTGATGATATACTGTTCATAAAAAGTTACCCTTTTTCGTCTCCAACTTGCCATTTTTCTTTCGCCCATATGGGACGCTTTCTTTCAAGAAACCCACAACTATGATCCACCAAGGCTTTGAATCCCAGTCTCCCCTGTGAGGTGTCTCTCAGACCAAGGCCATGGAATTAAGTAGCAAGCCATTAAGTCAGCAAGAACGTACCAGTTAAGCTGAGTATACAGGAACAGAGAGTCGTGTAAAATATTTGATTGTGGATTTCCATGTCATAACCTCGGAAGAGTTTGTCCTGAAATGTACTCGTGAAACCATCGAACCTGGACAGCAAGTTAGTCACCAAATGAGTCGGGGGAATGCACATCTGGTAGCCTTCTTAGCAAGGCGAGGACAGAGACATGGCATCATAACCAGGCTGCAGGATTGACTTTTCTCGGAGGGTTGACTTCATGAAGGTTAATGATGTAAAATAGTGCTTGTTTGAATTTCTAATGAGCAAAAATAGAAATTAAACTGAAAGTAAGCTGCGCATGTTGATCTGAACTTGTAAAATCAAAAAGGAGTGAATGGGTAAAATGTTCTGACTGGCTGCTGCCAATCACAAAAGTGTATAAAACTGCTTGCCGTATTGATTTGTGGCCGGTTGATATGCGAGAACCCCTGGGAATTTTTTTCCCAGGAATGAATGTCACTGCATTCCTCGGAAAAAATTATATCCTATTTTGTATCTACATGAGATATAATTCGTAACAAAATTAAATGAAAGCATAATATGCATCCTTTTCAAAATATAATGAACTCAAAAAAAGGCCCAGTTCGAGATATGAACAAGTTTCTTGAAATAATAAAAAACAAATGCGGCACTTCTCGAAGGTCAGTGAGGAGCATGACTTAGCTGCTCAAGACGAGCAGATTGCCCAAAGATGATAAGAACAACCCTATGCGTGATCATTTAGCTTCCCTCAGATGAGAAAGACAAGGAAATAAACTTTGTCCTCTGATTTTAACATCCGGGAGTTGTAATGATGTTATCATCAGACATAGTCACAGGCTATTAATGATAAAAGACGCAAATAATAATGCATGCACCAAAGATAGACAACGAACATAAATTATATACCCCAAATAGCCGATCATCAGAAAAACTCCCCAGGCAGTGCTTTCCCTTCCTGAGTTGTATGGGCTAATGTCTGTTGAGGCCTGCACTTTATCGGGAAATACAAAAGTCATCAATAAAGTCGGAACTTTCAAATTATCAGATATCAATGAAAGGCTTTCCAGCCAAATGTAAGATCCAGAAACAAGTAAAACCAAAGTTTCGCTCAACCACAAGCTGAATAGAATTGAAACCGAAAGAAACCAGACCAGAATTAAAAGTGCATTTGCATATATGACTGCTACGAACCAACCAAAGACCAAGAAAAATCCCAGTTACTGACTTATTTGCAAGCTACTAGTGAGAGAAACTCAAATAGAAGCTTTCATTTCGAGAATATGGACAATGCAGACCCCATGGTAATTCCCTGAAGAGGAAGATATCATCACTACTGAAATAAGAAAAGATATGGCATGGCATGAGTCTTACTCGTCTGGCCTGTGTATGACTTATCAATATTTTAATCACCTGATTTAAATGGCACTGTTATGTTAAAAAAGTTGAGAGGAATTTTGCCATGTCATGAACAGAGGTGGGAAAGGGAGACATAATCACTTAGTTGTTATCTCTGAAGAACATTATACGTTTGGAAGAACGTTCCAAAATTGAGCGAATATAGAGGGGAAGGGAAGACACAGAAAATAGAGAAGAACAGCACTAATGCGACATAAAAAAGGAGGATATAAAATAGGGAATTCAAAATAATAGCTCTAGAATCATTACCGGGTAAAGAATGAATATTGAACATCCCAAAGTCACAAGAAAAGCAAAGAAATAGTCCTTTCGAAAATACTTCTTTTGCATAATAAGGATTCCCCAAACCTGAAATCACAAGCAGACAATAAAAACCACAAGCATGATGATCATGATCATATTCCAAATGAAATATTAGTAAAGTCTGAGGCAAAATTGTTCTAAACAATTCAAGAGATAACCAGGAGATTTCCTCATTAATACTGGGAGAATGTATTGTGGGTTGCTTATTTAAATCGTCCGATTTCTCTATCCTTCAGTTGATTTAACTGGCGCCCATCACTCACAGTGAAAACTCCTGAACACCTTTCTTTGAAGGAAAAAAATTATCCTTCAAACACACACCAATGCCAACTCACATGAGATCTCAAGTTTCAAGGACATCATCGAGTGGGTACTTCTTTCACCTTCACCGTACAGGATAATCACTTAGTTGTTTCTTCTGGTAACATCTGTCTGGACACAACTATTCATCGGTTATTAAAAGCTATTTGAGAGCCCCTACGCATGTCAACGAAAGAAAACACACCCATATATCCTGTCATCAGAGCACCATCTAGAAGTGCCAACAAATAGTAGTTTCATTGTAAGGCAATTTATAATTGCATAGTTTTTTTTCCCTTTCTTCTCTTAGAAATTCTAACAAGGAAAAATAGAGAAAAAATAAAGTATTTGATATCACAATTACCATTAATATATAAACAAACAGGAGAAAAAACACTATGTCCAGAAACTCTTTAAAATACCAACAAACAATAGAAATTCCATTTGATAAATGCAGTTAGGACAGATTACCAGACTAGACAATAACAAAATATATCGAGCAGCAATGAGTGGACCTACCATCACAGGAATCATCTTCGCACATTTGGCAAGCGTTTGAACAGGGAAACTAACATATTTCAGTGCCTGAAATAATCGAACGCTAATTAGAGAATGAAGACCATGTGGCGTCAGGAAAAGTCTAGCTGATGTTGATTCCCACTGTAAGAAGAAGTTATGTTAAATATGAAGAGATATTACCTCATATTGGCATGTTGTGGTAAGAATGTTAGAGATTGATACTGCACAGTATTTGTAGATTGGGGCAACAGCATGCAAGTCTTTGTTACTTGCCTGTATAAACATTGAGATTTGAAGAATTAGATTCCACAGGTATTGGAACAATTGCAGAAAAATAAGCTTCTTACCAGCAGCGCACCAGCTGAGACAGCAGAAGTCGCAATACGGTTGCAAAATACAAGAAATAATGAATATTTAAAATACTCTTTATCCACACCATATGGAACTCTCATGATCTTTTCCTGAAAGAAACAAGTTGTATAAGCTTGTTGCATTCTCAGCATTACGGAATTAGTGGTCTCCAGATGGAAATTCACAAGGTGATAAATTAACTAATTTCTAAAAACCATCAGATAGGATCATCAAAGCCATTCACGTAGAGAAAACAAGGCCTTAAAGAAACTTTTAACACAAAACTCCACATAAAATTATATTAATCAATTTTAAGTTAAACAATCTAGTTGAAGAATTATCATACTATTCAAGATTAGGAGTATGATGGAGTTTGAACGAAAAAAATTTCAAACACAACATCAGTACGAGAAAAAGACTCAGGGAAATGAAATATATGCGCCAACACTGAAGAACCTGGAACAACGACATAGATCGTCCAAGAATATAACGCCACAGATAATGCAGGGGCATAGAGAAAACATTAAAAGCCTCAGCGTTGACCGATTTGTTTCCTCATCAAATACAAGACGAAGATGATGAAAATTAGCATGATAAACCGAAAAAGATGTAGGATAATGCAGAGCAGAAATATAACGATATTAGAGCTTCATAATTCAACAAAAATCACAGCATTCATATAGGCAGTCACAATCGAAGAAAACTAGTGACCTCAAAACGCTCAAATTTCTGAATTCTGTCCAGTCCAGTGTCACTTGAGGACTTCAAAGATTCTAGTTCACTAGTGAGGAAAATGGGCCCTTGTGGAAAAATCATGAATAATATCAAATGCAAATTCACTGAAGGGTATAGAGCTCCGGTCACATATTAATAGAATTAAAAACCTGAGGGGAAAAAAGGGTTGTGATATTATAGGGGATGGAGGCAGGACTTAAGAAAAGCCCAATAAGAGCAAAAAAAAGCCAACGAGGGCAGTGGTGTTGAGATGGACGTGAAGGACTCCAGAGGTTAGGATGATCGAAGACAAGGTTAAAGACCCTGGGGAAGGAGTGGGACTATAATGGCACCTATAAGCAAACCAGTGAAAATGACTTGACGAAGTAGATTGCAGACGAAAGATGACAACACATTAATAGAGCATTATCCATTTGAGCGCAGACCCCGCAAGGATGTAGACAACTGAAGGTGTGAAGGGAGCACAAAAGAAAAACCTACAAATATTTAGATGTTAATAGGAATGCGCAGTGATTACAAAGTATATAATTGATTCAAAGACACAGGAAAGTGCCCTAAGGCTGTTCAAAGGACCTCTGTGTTAGGTTTACAGTGAAATGATAAAACGTACAGGTCACATATGATGATAATCTGTACTGATGAGAGTCATAAAAAGAGTCTCGCTTTGCATGTAATGGCATAGTTTACCGAATACATTCGTGGTTCCTTTAAACTCCACACCTCTAGAAAGAAACGTGGAGCATTTACGAAACTTGTGCATGTATTTTTAAATCCGACCATCCATGAAAGCCTACGATCTGTACAAATTAAAAAAAAAAAAAAATTCGATAGTTTCACGCAGATCCTAGGGATCCAAACCAGAAAAAATCGTGTAAAGTCACTGAAGAATCCCTATATAATAAGTTCAAGTTCATTCTGAGTTGCGGAAATTAGATCCCAGGGATCCGAACAAGAAAGAATCGTGTAAAGCCTATGAAGCATCCCTATATGATAAGTTCAATTTCATTTTCTGTTGCGGATATAAGAAAAACAGTTTCACCCAGGGCACCGCTACGCTGAAGGATATCATTGAGGTAATTTCCCGAAAGCACACAAAATGTGAAATACCTGTTGGAAACCCGAATTTCAGCTATACAGTAGACGTGAGCGACGATGTAAAGTAGAATATTGGATACATCTGAAATGTGATTCAAAAATCTGAACATTTGCTGAACAAGATCGGTTTCTGTTTTCTCCAGGGACGAGAGAACGTGTTGTCAAATCATCAAAATAATCTGTAGAGAAAGGAACTGCCCAAGATAGCACCCACCCGCAAAATGAATGAACTAGTCCCAGAAGACAGGTGAAGGGCACCGATCCCCGTCCTCCCGAGGGAAGGGATTAAAATCACTGGAACGAAGCGATATATGCGTAAAAAATAAAGTTATAAGACGGAACTCGCCTGCAAGATGCCGTAGACGAGGAGGGTGCTCATTATGCCGACAACGGCGAAGGCACACTTGAACAGTCTATTCTCTTTCAGGGAAGAGAGATGTATTTCGTCCATTAGCCCATCCAAACTACGCCCTGCGCTCAGTAACCCAGCAGAAAGCAGCAAGTGAAGGACTACGACGACAACCGCTATAAAATATCACTCGAACCACAGGTCCGCCCCCCCTTCATCGTGGACGACCACAGCCGCTCTATCCATACACAAAAATGCCCGAAACATGCAGACAGAAGAACAATCTGCGATAGAAGAGATCGGATATGATGAAAGAGGACCAGGGGGAGGAGATCCTGCCGGCCTTCCCCTCTTTCTTCTCTTCCTTCCCCGAGGTGGCGGCCCGGACCTCCTTTTCCGAGGACCTCGCAAGGCCGGGACAAATCCTGCGGCCAGGCTCGAGATCCTGGAATCGTAGCTCGAAAGGAGAAAGCCTCAGAGAGGAGGAAAGGGCTCGGGAAAGGTTTCCCTCCGACGGCCGTTCCTACCAGGTTCCCATCTCCGTTCTGAAGCAAAAACTGCGCTGGAACGAGAGAGAGAGAGAGAAAGAGGACGATGCTGACGTGGACATCCTCCAAAAACTGGTCTTTCTCGTCGCATGCTCTGCCAGACCAAAATCTTGTCTAGCGCAGTACGCACGGCGCGTGTACGAGTCAGTTTTGTTGGGGTAATTTTAGCTGACTTTGACTAGGGCAAGATATCTGGGATGAGTCAACCCTCTATTGAATGCATGGTCGGAAACCGCGCGCGAGTCGCCCACGGCACGTGCAACCATGGGTGGCCTCAGTTTATGGGCTCATTTTTAATTGGGCTGAGTTAACCACATCGAGCCCATTTTATTCATTTTAGATGGGCCGCTGGCGGCCGCTTCAATTGGGCTCCTCGCATCACTCAGATTGACACTTGAATAGGCCCGTTAACAACAAACTAACAGTATGTACGGCCTTCGCGGGCCCGACGATCTCAGCCGTCCGCCCGCGTCCCCGGCGATCAAGAGAGGGAAAAACACGATCGGAGAGAGAGCGTAAGAGAGAGAGAGAGAGAGAGAGAGACCCGGAAGCTCTGATTGGAACGTTTGAAGGCATCGTCGACCAAGATGTGGAACGCGGTTTTACAGACGGAACGAGAAGAAGATGTTACACAGTGTAAAGCTCAGGGCAAGAGAGATCTGGGGATGATGACATCGCCGATGTTGTTGTGCCACGGGTCGGCGAGGTGGGTCGCCAGGTTCTCCAGCGGCCCCGTGCCGGGGTACGCCGACTGCTGCACGCAGAACCCCACGAAGGCCAGCAGAGCCAGGCGGCCTGCGCAAGGTTGAGCCAATCGATTCGGTGAGCAACTCGTGGGTGGGCGTGGAGCGATGTCCAGAGGGAGGAGAAGGGCGGGGGGGAGCTTACCGTTCTTGATCTCCTTGACCTTGTACTCTTGGAACTTGGCGGGGTCCTTGGAGTAGCCGAGGGGGTCGAAGGCGCCGCCGGGGTACTTCTTCTTCTCCGGGTCCTTCTCCATGCTGCGCTGGTGCTCGACGAAGGCGATGGCGACGAACTCGATGGCGAGGATGGTCGGGAGGGTGCCCCATGGGACGGGGTTGCCCAGGTAGGTAGCCTGCCCGCCGGGCACCGCCGCCCACTCCTGGGCCTTCACCCAGTTACCCAGGCCCAGCGCCTCCGGCACCAGAATCCCCGGCTGCGATGACAGAAAGAGAGAACGAACGGTGGCCCAGCAAATCGTCAGAAATCGGCACAGCACGGCGGCCCATCTGCAGTGAATGAGCTGCTGCTGCTGCTACTCACCACGGCGAGCATGGCCCATCTGCAGTGGATGAGCTCCGACTCCTTGAACCTCTCCAGATTCTCCGGCACCTCCCCAAGCCGCAGCGGGTCGAACCCGAAGTCTCTGTGCCACCAATCCGGCGGATCGTCAGCAAGAACAAGAACAGGATCAGAAAAAGGAGAAGGAGAGGGAGAGGGAGAGGGAGAGGGAGAGGGAGAGGGAGAGGGCTTCTCTCTCACCCGGGGGCGGAGCCGTCGAGGTAGGGGGGGCGGGGCTGGCCGGGCATCCACTCGGCGGACATGGTGAAGCGGGACGCCGCCGCGTTGGCGGCGGGAAGGGGGAGAGCCACGGCGAATTTTGACCTGGAGGAGGAAAGCAGCCCGGGGAACGCCGCCGCGGGGCAGCCCTTGAGAGCGGTGGACGCCATCTTCCACTCTCTTCTCTGCCGGAGAAGGGACTGGGAAGAAAGAGAGAGAGAGAGACGGGTGATTGATCTGAGTATACAGAAGGAAACGCGGCTATAAGGAGGGTTGAGATCCTGAGGAGAATCCGGATAACGGTTCCTATTGGCCGGGGTGCCACCGCTCCACCTCGAAGCCGGACCAGGTGTTGTCCATGGCAATCCGTCCACGCCACTCGGTCGTTGCCACGTGGCGAACCCGATCCATCCATATCTCCGCCTTCCGCACAGCGAGCGAGAGAACTTGAATTAAAAAATATTTATTTTTATTTAAAATGGACTTACAGGAGCGAACGGAAGAAGAATAATAATAAATCGGGCTTCTTGGTTCGGGCTCTAAGCATACAAAAAGCCATATAATTTAATTATTTTGCAATATAAACTGGATGATACCAAATTTATAAAAAAAATTAATATATAGATTTATCCATCTACTATTTAAAACATCAATCGTGCAAATAATTACTCACAACTGTTTTTTCATAATATTCCTGTAATATTTGTAGAAATAAATCTCAATCTCTAAGACAAGAAAGGTTGATCATCAAGCACATTTTTATCCTTGATAATTTTCATCCATACTTGAGTTGACACTCACAAAAACCTCGTATATGATATCCTATGAAACTAAACACCTCTATTAATTGTAAATAATAATAAACACAAGCATATCACAACTTCTCTCACTTCATTTACCTTAGTTCTTTCATGGGGACTAAATCTGCCAAAAATGTCCCATATATGTCATGGTATTGGTTCAACATGTGTGAGAGAGTTCACTATTATAGTGCGTTATAGCCATTTATTTTATGCAATTAGGTTTGCGCAACATAGGAAATCATCGTTCTTGTTATTTTACTTTTTTTGTGTGTATATCTAATATGTTTCCATTTTTCAAATTGT
Source organism: Spirodela polyrhiza (assembly GCA_024713555.1). Lineage (NCBI taxonomy): Eukaryota > Viridiplantae > Streptophyta > Magnoliopsida > Alismatales > Araceae > Spirodela > Spirodela polyrhiza. The sequence continues at coordinate 7,225,282 of CM046536.1, read as the reverse complement.
ATGTTATTACATACGTACTTTATATGCATTATTGGTAGATGAGAAGAGGAAGCCATTCTTAATGATAAATAGGTGTCGATATGCCCTCATTGAACAATAAATCTACATTGCTTCTAACCTTTCGGGTCACTGGTGGACGCATTAAAAGTTGAGCTATGTGTTGTTATTGTCTAATTCAATTATTGGGCTGCTACAGTAGCCCAACAAATACAGGGACCTTTTATAAAGGCCCAATAGCCCAATAATACATCTTTAACCATTTCCCCTTGTTCTCTTGGTCTTCCCCTACCTTACCTCCCTATTTAAAAGGCAGAGGCACATGAAAGAAGGTATTATCTTAAAAACTGGAAAAGATGTAGAGATTGAGAAAAATATGAGAGAATAAGATTTAACAATTTGTGAGGAAGAGGGGAGGCTTCCACTTCTTCTATTTTTGGTCTTCATTTAATGTTAGAAGAAAGAGACATTACACATAAAGTGAAGAAAATAGATATAGGTGTCTTACAAAGCTTTCATTGCACTTGTTCTTCCATCAAAGAAATAGCTCTAGCCTTCTTCTCATATATTAGAGGATTTTTTTAAATAATGTAAATCTTGGTGTATTGCTTCTCAACAATTTTTTTCATTTTAATTCAATATTGCAAACTTTATTCTATTACCTATGATATTTTTTTGACACATTAATAATAAACACCTTTTGCATTGTGACTTTTATTGTTAGTGTTTGTGTCACTTTGGTTATATTTCACAACACTATATTATTATATTCCATCTTTTGTATTCAAGCTAATTAACATTATATTTTGGGTTAGATTAGTAAGTTTGCTCCGGCTCAATCTGATTTTTAATAGCAACTTTAGCTTGGCATCTTTTGTTATCTACAAATGATATCTCTATTTATTTGTATTCCATTTATTTATTGTTGTATATATGACATTATTTGTGTATTAGCATGGATTATACCTAATTTTGTGGCTTGAATTTACATGTGAAACACTTTCTTTCACACACATGCAGTAAAATTATAGTATAAAATATTATTTTATGTATTGCAATTAAATATTACCAACAAAGGATTATAATTATTAGTAAGCCCCTCAATAATTTTATCAATGCCTCCATACAAAACACTCCCCCTTGCCACGTAATCCCTAATCAAAGACAAGCAACTCTACCAAAGTCATACTCAATTCAACCGTATTCTAAAGTAAAATTAATTTTAGCACATGGCTATGATATCCCCATATGTTTGTATATACCCATGCAAATGTACACGAGCCTCATGTCTATGATTGTTTGCATTCAATAATAAGTATTTTGTCTATTTAAATTATAATAAAATAAGTGAAGCTTATGTGATACTCTTCTCAAAGAGTGTCATAAGGATAAAAAAGAGCAATTGCACGAAAAAACTTACAATATCCAATTAAACTTATGAAAATGATAGTAAAAGCTTATAAAATTAAACATGTGGGGTGAGAATGCATAAAAATAAGGTACCCTTGCATAACTAAGCTTATGGAGGCCAAAATTAATGCCAAATGGGATATATTCTAAGCTCACACAAGTAAGTTAGTGAAGCAAAAATAGGCTTTCAAGTCTCCTAAAGTAAAATTTTGAATACTCCTAAGAAAAAAGCAACAAAAACTCTTAAATCCTACGCAAAGAGGTTGAGTATGGGAAAATAATTTATGGGCAAATAGAAAACATTATTGAAAAAAACTTGAGAAGAAAAAGAGCCTCCAATTACACAACATGCTAATGGGGAAGAACATAAGGCCACATAACAAGGTAACATGATTTTGATTAAATTAATCTAATGGGGAAAACATAACTTTACAAGTCAATTAATGTAAGCTTTGAAAATAAGCTTACACATCAAAGATTATGGAGACAAAAATGATGTTATCTCGTGAATAGTAAAAGATATTGAAAGTAAATTTCAAAAGACAAATAAAAATGTGTTATTATGCTATAGAAAAAAAGCACATTGATAGATTATGCTTTAAGTACACGATGGATATGAAAAAAGGTTATACGACAAATAATGCAAGCTATAAGTAAGGATAAGATGATAAATAAAGCAAGCCTCCACTAATAATGCAAGAAAAATAGTATGGTTACAGAATTGGTATTCTGAAGGCAAAGACAAGGTTGCACGATAAATAGCCTAAATATATACAAGTGAGGTATTATGGGAAAAATTAAATTTATTAGGCAAATAGAGAAAGCTCATGCAAATGATCATGTGAAGAAAATAAAATTGAACAATAGAGCTCATGCCCAGAAAAATATAACATAATGAGGCAAAAATCAAGTTTTCATGGAAATAAAATTTAGTCTTTAATTAGTAGGCCTGTGCAAGCTATTAATAATCTTGGAGGAGGTAGTGATCTACAATGCTGCTATTAAATATATTTTTTGGTTTTTTTGTAAGATTCAGAAATTAGAGTTACCTTGGCTAAAATATTCCAAGAATATCCGATACAAACAGAAAGTAAATTACGAGGGTTGGGTAGTTTTTCAGGGGAAACACGGGGTTAATACGATTATATAATATTTATAGGTAATGGGGCGATTTTAGTTTCATTTTATTACTATTATTTCGTCCACTGGGATTGACACGTCAGATAGAAGATTCTTAAAACCAAGAGCGGGAAGACGGACGCCCCTCTCTTTCTTACGTCATGTTTTTGCTGCCGTGGTGGGTACGGGGCGGGTAAGGGGGGACCACGCCCACGTCGGCGATCCCCACGTTGTTACATCTCTACCGTCGAGGAAGGTGCCTTTCTGAAAAAATCGACGATCAAGAAACGGCCAGCTCAGCGATCCTCGTCCTTCATCCTGCCCAATAAGATCTTCCTACTTTCCGTCTATATATATACCGATGCCGTAGAGTCTTTATTACCACGGTCGCCCTGTGAACCTTCTCGACAGCGTCTTCCCCGATCTGCACCGCCCAGCCCCCACCGATGGCGCCCAAGGCCGAGAAGAAGCCCGCGGAGAAGAAGCCGGCGGCCGAGAAGCCGGCGGAGGAGAAGAAGGCGGTGGCGGAGAAGGCCCCGGCGGAGAAGAAGCCCAAGGCGGAGAAGAAGCTCCCCGCCAAGGACACGTCCGCGGCCGGCGAGAAGAAGAAGAAGAAGAAGATCAAGAAGGGGAGCGAGACCTACAAGATCTACATCTTCAAGGTCCTCAAGCAGGTCCACCCCGACATCGGCATCTCCAGCAAGGCCATGGGGATCATGAACAGCTTCATCAACGACATCTTCGAGAAGCTCGCCCAGGAGGCCTCCCGCCTGGCACGGTACAACAAGAAGCCCACCATTACCTCCCGGGAGATCCAGACGTCCGTCAGGCTCGTACTCCCCGGCGAGCTTGCGAAGCACGCCGTCTCCGAGGGCACAAAAGCTGTCACCAAGTTTACCAGTTCTTGAAAAGGAAATTAGAATTAGGGTTTTAATTTACCGACTCTTCTTTCTCTCTGAAAATTGGACAATTTCTTCCATCTTTGTGTATGTTGTGTTCACACCGCGCCATGTCTACTGTATCTCGCTGGCGTCTCGCTCTGCTACCCTATGTATCTATCCTTATCGGTGAATCAGGCACCTGCGGAACGCCGATATACCTGGTCTTCTACTTCCATTTGTTTTGTTTATCGTTTGGGATACGAAGATCGAGGACCATCATCATAGATTAGGGTTTGCAGCCGATTAGTATCTCCATCCTGTTTGGAATTCTTGATTCCGGTGAGGATGGTTTGATCCTAGAGCTTCCGATTCCAGAGTGCCATACGCGAATCAATATTCATATAAAATGGACCTGCTTGAGATGGCTTATGGTAAGAGTCCAAAAACATACAATCCCCCAATGCAAATTTTTTTATGAACAATGATTGAATTGCATGTGGGAAAGGAACCCTCGGATCATCCGGGCTGTGGATAGCTTGGTTCTTGCTTGATTCAGTCAGAAGAAGCCTTTCACAGAGCAACAGATCCGGAGTACCATTCACCCAAGCTTCTATATGCCCCAAGGCTTTCATGACTTGTCCGCAACGAGCACAATCAACAAGCAACCCCAGTCGTACCGGCTTTCAATCATCCCTGCAGAAAATAAACAGTAGCTCTGATCAATAGCGTTCGGTCACAGAGAGTCGCCCTGATGGATGCCCACAGCTTTCATCTTATTCGTGAGAAATCAAGATCGAACTTGACAACAAGAGTAAGAACTTTTAAAAGGCAGATCAGAAGGGGATTTCAGAAGGGGATTAATCTTCATAACTTGACCCTGTTACAATGTAGTTTGCTCGAAGATTTTGGTCCGTCCCCTTAGACCGATTTTGCTATGGTTATGAGCTGTATAATACACTACGGAGCTGGAGATAATAATTCTGGATCTACATACTTCCCTCCCATTAAAATCGCTCTTCTCCGACGTTAATTTTGGGCTCTTCGCCGACAACAGACACACAGTGTGCTTGCATAAAACTCGAATAGACACACCGACCAAATTCCAAGCGCCCTCTCATCCGTTCCTTAGTTATAAGCAGTGGCAGCTCTCTCCAGCATCGGAGATCTAACCAGATGGAGACACACTGAGACACTATAATCCCCAAATCTTGGAGACTTTTCCGTTTGGATTTTTACGAAAAACTGATCAGCGCAAAAGATTAATGGGGGGAAAATGATCTAATAACCATCTCACGCGGTGACATAGTCCCTTCAATGCTCGAGAGATCTTGAACTTTTCCGACGGAATATGAGCGAAGAAGAAGAAGAAGAAGAAGAAGAAGAACGAGAGAAGAACGGAGAAGCGCAACCACGGGGACGCACGAAGAAATCCAACGGAGATCTGTAGAGTTCACTCGTTGCGCCCCCCCGTAGGCGACGGCACTCTCGCATTCGGCATCTGAGCGCCGCTGATGGAGGAAGAGGGGATCCCCCTACGAGCACGTACATTGCACGAGGACAGCACTGGCTTTGCCTGTGAGATGAGCCAGCCGCTCCTTCGCTAAGGAAACTCCGAAGAGATGCGTTCAGGGATGAGAGGGAGGAACCTCGTCCTGCCCAAGAACAGGGAGGCGGCGGGAAAAAGCACCCTCCTAATCGTGGGGTACTTATATCTACGAGGTGCCCTCTCTCAGTGGAAGCGATTATGGGCCGAAAGTGGGCCTCACGAATCGATGCTGTATACTAATGGGCCTTCCGATGGGTCCATCATGCGTTCAGTATAAATATTGCCGTGTTTCGCCAATGAGGAGAGGATGTTTGTGTAATTTCACCTTCTTCGTGCTGGTATATTTTGTCACTCCAGAGCAAACCCTAGAGCGGCAGCCGACTCGACGGTGTTTCTCCGGGCTTCCAGGTGCGTCCCCCTCTTCCTCTCGCCCATCGATCTCTCTGATAGCTGAGTAAAGGGAATTTCATCAGTTTCATGTGCGTCTGATGCGTTCTGTTCTTTTTTTTTTTGTTTAACAATGGCTGTTTTTCCGTCCTCTGTTGTCCTCGCAAATTCGCTGCTCCTATCGATCCTGCCACATCTACTACTCTCTGCGAATATGTTTTAATGTATTTCCTTGTTCACCATCTTCTCTGTTTTAAATCCAGTGCATTCGATCTGTTACGGAAGGTAATGTTCTGCCGTGAGTCGCTGGGGTTCTTTTTTCTAGTTGATACCTTGGATATCTTGCCTTTCGTCGCCCTAATCCACCGATTAAATGAAAGGCTTCTTTGTCCCTGATAAAAATAGGCCGATGATAACGTGGCTGATGCACTCTGGAAGGCTATAGTTGTTGCGACGAAAACCTTGGGCCTCCCACAGTGTTTCATTTATTCTTGTACCATAATTGAAATTATGCAAAAAAAAAATCGTATCAGGAGGACGATCAGTGTCGAACCGTTTTGGTCCTACTTTCTTTCTTCTGCGCGATCAATTTTTTCTGCAACATATATAAGCGTGGCTTATGATCCTGAAAGTTACTCTTTCAGATTGAAGAATTAGTAGATGTTTGTGAACTTCACCCTTTGGCTCCTTCACGCGCAGTCAGATGCGCCAATATCTTCTAAAAGCACTATAAACCTATATCGGTATTACTTTCTTCATTGTTACATATCTGGTGACAAAAAATGATGAGAAAACGATTGACGCATATTTTATGGAAACTGGTGACTGAATCAGAAGGCCTATTATCTATGTTGGTTTCAAAATGCTAGAAGTTGTTAACTTAGCCATAGGTCCATGGATACTGGATAAGCATGGGTAACTGATCTTTATTTCTTTTTCTTTCTGAAGAAAAAGTATACTGTTTTGTTTCGTACTTTTGTCAAATGTCTGGTTATTTATTTATTTATTTTATTATTAGCGTTTAATTCTCATATCTGGTATTGACTTCATCGAGATACCATTTCTACAGACTTAGCCGCGAGAAGTACCGCAGCTGGTGAGAGGAACTATGGCGCCCCCAACAAAAGGTACTTTTCCGCTAGACTTTGTTCATCAGATGGATGTTTCCCTCTTGCACCCTACTCGGAGTATTTTTTCTGAAGTCGTCTGAAGCCTCACCCCTTGGTCATTTTACTCATCATTTCTAGGATTTTCCTTTTTTTCTCCATGAATGTGTGTAGTTTTCTGTGCTTCATGCGACCTTTGGCTAGTCCCTCGGAGTTAAAGTTTCCTTTTATGGCCTAATTGATTTTAAATTTTCGCGAATAACTTTTTTTTCTTGCGAGGAAAACAATATACCGTTCCTTGGATTGGATTTGGAAAACAACATGATATCCCCATTTTTTTCTGAATGCTCATCGCATGGAAAATACATCCATGATCAATAAATATTCTTTGTTGAAGATCTGTGGGCTCATGCAGATTCAGCTTCACTCTTCTTTGAATGTATTTCCATTAGATCGCGGAGTTCTCAATTCCGTGGCACACAGGCTTAGGGATGACTTGCTTCATAATGCTCATCAAGTTGAGAGCTACTCTTTGTGTCGAGTTACTCTTTGTTGGCACCAACATGGTCTTAATCACTGCCTTTATAAGGTTCTCCATGGACATCATCAATAAGTATATTATTAGCTGTTCATATCAGAATCTGGCCGCGTCTCATGATAAAAATTGTATTTTTCCTTTCGTTCATATGCTGGAAACCGTTCATCACTTATCGCCCCTCTCGAGGCATTTATTAGTTGCCCCTCTCGAGGCTTCCCATCGTGTTGTCTGAGCGTTTCGCAATGGCAGCAGCCGCGGCAAAGAAGGGCGACGCCAAAGGGCAGGCCCTGAAGGTCGCCAAGGCGGTGAAGTCGGGCACCTCCTCGTTGACCAAGAAGGGGAAGAAGATCAGGACCTCGGTGACCTTCCACAGGCCCAAGACCCTGAAGAAGGACCGCGCCCCCAAGTACCCCCGCATCAGCGCCCCCCCCAGGAACAAGCTCGACCACTTCCAGATCCTCAAGTTCCCCCTCACCACCGAGTCCGCCATGAAGAAGATCGAGGACAACAACACCCTCGTCTTCATCGTTGACATCCGCGCCGACAAGAAGAAGATCAAGAGCGCCGTCAAGAAGATGTACGACATCCAAGCGAAGAAGGTCAACACCCTCATCAGGTCAGCCAGCCCCCCCCTACTCCACTTGTATGCAAGTCAACCCACCCGCTTGTTGTAAAGACCTGATCTTTGAGTGTGATGCGGCGGTCGCAGGCCGGACGGGACCAAGAAGGCGTACGTGAGGTTGACCCCCGACTACGACGCCCTGGACGTCGCGAACAAGATCGGCATAATCTAAGCGAGACTGGTGGTGGGCCCTCCCCCGCTTCGGTAAAGTTTTTGGCTTTGACTATCGTTAGAGGAGTAGACTCCCTGCTTGTACCCCGATTCCCGAGGAGATTTTGCTCGGAAAATCTTTTTGACCGTGTTGCCTTTCATTGAATCCTCCCCCCCAATCCCCCTGTTTATTTATCTTCGCTCTCGAGGAATCGGATTCTGGGTTCCCCCCTTAAATGGGCCCATCTCGCCGGCCCAAAAAGGAATTATAACGTAGCTCAAGAAGGAGGAGAGAGAGAGAGAGAGAGAGAGAGAGGAGTGATGGTCAACGGCGGTGGCATTTAACGTGGACGGTGCTGGGGCCCAGGAGACGGTCCGGTGCCGCGCGGGCCAACTAACCGTGAACAAGGGGAATTTGTATTCTTCTTTATTTCCGATGAATCACGTGGACGTCGTTCTCATCTGATCGGCTGACCGATACGGCGCACGTCGGGTCGTCGTCTCGCCGGGAGACTGGGCCCCGCGGCCCATTAAAGAGCGTGCGGGCCCGTTAAGCCGAGTGGGAACCCTTCTCCGATTGGCGCCAATATTATTTAGTATATTTTTATTTAAAAGACATTATTTATTTTAAAAAAGGTCTACTAGATTATGTCCTGCACCTCCAGAAACCTCACTGCCTCCCGCCGGCGGCGACCCCCACCCGAGGAAAAGGGGGATTCCGATGAGCTTCTTCGTTCGTGGCCGAGCGATCTTCTTCGTGCTCGGCCGGCGGAGATGAGGTGCGATCCTTCGGCGTGATGCAATGGCGGGGAGAGCGGCTGCTCTTCTGCTCACCGTCTGCCTTCTTCGATCTGCCGGAGCGGCCTCCTTCCAGCCTGGGGACAACTTCCTGATAAACTGCGGCGGCAATGGCACCGTGGACTTCGGCGACGGCAGGGCTTTCCGGCCGGATTCGGGTGCTCCCTCTCTTGCGGTCTCTTCCAGCTCCCAGGCCGTCGCCGGCAGCGGTGCTGGCCTCTATGGGAGTGCTCGTGTTTTCGCCGCGCCGGCGACTTACAGGTTCGGGATTAGTCGGAGGGGCCGGCATTTCGTGAGGCTGCATCTGTATCCAGTTAGAGGCGCAGGGTATGACTTGAGGTCGGCGGTGTTCTCCGTAACCGCCGGCGGCTTCACGCTGCTCAGCGACTTCTCCTTCGCGAAATTGGGGTCCTACTCCGCTCTGATGAAGGAGTACTTGATCGGTGCGGATTCAGATGCAGTGGTTCTGATTCTGGTTCCTGCAGATGGATCCGTTGCTTTCGTCAATGGAATAGAGGTCATATCCGTGCCAGACCACCTCCTCCCCTCCGCCGCAGCTCCGGTCCCCGTAGGCGCGCCGTCCGAGATCCCCTTTGACATGGCTATTGAAACCTTCTACAGGATCAACGTCGGCGGTCCATTCGTGAATTCTGAGAACGACACCTTGTGGAGAGTCTGGGAGATCGATCGGCCGTTCCTGGTTAATGCCGCAGCCGTCCGGTCAGTCTCCACCGAGCTCGACATGGTGAAGTATCCTCCAGGAGTGTCCATCGAGACGGCGCCGAGATGGATTTACGCTACGGCGCAGGAGATGGCCGACGCCAACGTCGGGAACCAGAAATTCAACATCTCCTGGGTTTTCCCCGTGGATCCCTCGTTTTCCTACTGGGTGAGGCTCCACTTCTGCGACATAGTGAGCAAAGCCCTCGGCCATCTGGTTTTCAATGTCTACATCAACAGCCAGTCCGCTCTGAGGGATTTCGATATCTCGAGCAAGACGATGGAGCTGTCGGCCGCTTTCTTTATGGATTTCGCTGTGGAGGGCGGGATAGATTCGGAGAAGATACTGGTTCAGATCGGGCCTTCAGAGCTGGCCAACATCCAGCCCAACGCGATCTTGAATGGTCTTGAGATCATGAAGTTGAGCAACGCAGACAAGAGCCTGGGGGCCTCTCGTGCACCGTATCCACCAGGTGAAGAATCGTCGAAGAAGAAACTGATGGCGGTAGTGCTTGTGGGATCAGCCTTGGGGGCGTCTGCACTCTTGGGGTTAGCGGTGGCAGTTCTTATTCTATGCCGTCGCCGCCGCCGCCGCCGCCGCCGCCGCCACGAGGTGAAGACGCCACAGCAACCAAGCCATACGGCGGCGTGGCTGGCGGTTCCTTCCCTGGGGGGGCACTCAGAAACCAAGGCCTCGGCAAACACCTTTGCTTCTTCAGGTTCTCTCGCCCTGGGCCGTTTTCTGGCTTTCTCGGAGATACGAGAGGCGACGAAGAACTTCGACGAGAGCTCTGTGCTGGGCATGGGCGGCTTCGGGAAGGTCTACAGAGGGGTGCTGGAGAACGGCGATGTCGTCGCTGTGAAGAGGGGGAATCCTCGCTCTCAACAAGGCTTGGTCGAGTTCAGGACCGAGATCGAGATGCTCTCCAAGCTCCGCCACCGGCATCTGGTCTCCCTCATCGGCTATTGCCAGGAGCCCGACGAGATGGTCCTCGTCTACGAGTACATGGCCGGCGGATCCCTCCGCAAGCACCTGTACGGCTCAGGCATGCCCGCCCTCTCCTGGACCCAGAGGCTCGAGATCTGCATCGGAGCTGCAAAAGGCCTGCACTATCTTCACACCGGAGCTTCCGAAACGATCATCCACCGCGACGTCAAGACGACGAACATCTTGCTGGACGAGAAGCTCGTCGCCAAGGTGGCCGACTTCGGCCTGTCCAGGATAGGTCCTTCTCTGAATGATACCCACGTCAGCACGGCCGTGAAGGGGAGCTTCGGGTACCTGGACCCCGAGTACTTCAGGAGGCAGCAGCTCACCGAGAAGTCCGACGTCTATTCCTTTGGGGTCGTTCTCATGGAGGTTCTCTGCGCCAGGCCGGCCATCAACCCATCTCTCCCCAGGGAGCAGGTCAACATCGCGGAGTGGGCTATGGAGTGGCAGAAGAAGGGCAGCTGAAGCAGATAGTCGACCCCCATCTTGCAGGATCTCTGAGCGTCGATTCTCTGCGGGTGTATGGCGAGACGGCCGAGAAGTGCCTGGCTGAGCACGGAATCGAGAGGCCCACCATGGGCGAGGTGCTGTGGAGCTTGGAGTACGCCCTCCAGCTCCAGCTGAGCTTCCAGGGCGCGGAGGCTCCGGGGGAGGAGAACGGCGCGAGAGGAATCCAGGATCCCCCCGAACGGATTCAGTCCAAGGGATCCGCCGAGATTGATCATCCTCGCCCTCTTGCTGGCGGCGGCGGCGGCGGCGGCGATGGGTCGGAGGTGACCTCGACCAGCGCAGCCTTCTCTCAGATTATGAATCCGAAGGGGAGGTAGCCTCAGATTTTGGAAATTTTTTAGCGTCATTCGATCGGTTCATCTCTCCAGCCACAGGCATTTGTTGTCGCAACAAGGTCATTCTTCTTGCTGATTTCGTCGTCTGTTTTACCCAGCGATACTGGGAAATTCTAAATTCTGTTGTACTTTAATTTGTTTAGCTTTCTGGAAATAAGAAATTATTTCCGCTGAGGAGTCACGTTCCGCGTTGACTTATTCGGTTGTTTTGCCAATTATACTGAAAAATCTTGAACCTTGGGTTCGATTTGTTCGTATTTCTCGATTTAGATGCCCGTCGCCTCAGGAGAGTCACTCTCCATGCTGAATCGATCCTTGTAACCCGTGTTTGCCACGGATTCCGATCAAACTGAGCTGCCACGCCGTGGTTGACTTTTGCAAGAACCGTCAGAACAAGCCTTCAATCAGTCACACCCCCACACTGAATCAATCACGATGGTCATCTGCGTCACATTTTATCAGAATATGTGATATCACTCCGTGGTTGACTTGAACAAGGACCAGTTAACCAGACCCAAAATTCGCCGCGCCCCATGCCAAATCGGCTGCTGCTGTAGTTTGACTTCCGGCATATTCCGTCCAATCTGAGATGCCATGCGGTGGTTGACTCCCAGGTTTTCTAATGGCCGCAGTGCGGAGGAAGCCCCCGTGGTGAATTTAAACCTGCTTTTTTTCTTTTTTTGGCAAACCTCGGCGGCATCTGGGTGGACGCAAATAATGGGAAAATAATTGCTCAGAGCTCAGAGCTCAGAGTTCATCGAGAGCTCCTCATTTTAGAAGCTTGAACGGAGGCTGGACGAAGGGAGATCCAGGTAGCTGCAAGGAGAGCTCCCGCCATTACTGCTTTCTGTGGGCTCGATCACTGCAGACGCAGGATCCGACTGGGCCGGCCGTTCTTAGATTAGGGTTTCTTGCAGTGCAGAGGAGGGTGGAGGTGGGGATGAAGGACAGCTGGATCTCTCTCTCTCTCTCTCTCTCTCTCTCTAGACACTGTTGCCTAATCTACTTTTAGTAAAAACGTGCTTAAAGATAATCAGTAGTTTAATGAAAAAATAACGTCTTTAAAACGGTGCCACACGGCGGGTCAAAAGCCGGGTGACCCGCTGGGAGGCCCCGGGTGAAGAAATGGAATTAAAATAAACTAGATAAACTAATTTTATATAAAATGCATAATAAACTAGGATTTTTTATGACTATATTATATATGTCCTGAATATTAAAAAAAGATTGACTTTTTAACACTAATATTTAATAAATCCTCTACTCCCAACCTCAGGAATCAACGGAGAACTCCAGAAATAGAAAGAAAGAGCGGTCCGAATCATGCCAGGCCCTCGATGGACGGGTTCTCCGGGGCCACCCACCGCTTGTTCTCGCTAATAATAAAATGTGGAGAGAGGGAATCGGGCACGAACCTCTCAGTCAGTCCTTCTTGGCTTGTCGCCTCCCCAGTTTCGCTCTCCGCTGCTTGAATAGATGCAGGTACAGCTTCAGCCACAGCACAGGGTACGACAGCAGCAGAACCTGCCCCCTCCCACCCACCATTGTAAAAGACCGTCAGAGAGAGAGAGAGAGAGAGAGAGAGAGAGAGAGAGAGAGAGAGAGGTACTGACCGTGACGAAGGTATGGTAGGTGAAGGGAAAAGGGGCGAAGAAGGAGGAGTAGAGGGCCTTCTCTTTGATGAAGGGAAGGGACTGGTACATCAGCCACACTGCACACAAAGTGGGGGGAGCTTAGTGTGTGATGTGGGGCACTGGCAAGGCCACAGCGGAAGAGAATACTCACTCTCTCCAGGACCCAGACCAGCAGGATACAAGACGATGAAGGCTGTGTACCTGCAGGGTGGGGGAGAGGGAGCATTAACACTGTCATCAGCATGAGAGAGAGAGAGAGAGAGAGAGAGAGAGAGAGAGAGAGAGAGAGAGAGAGAGAGAGAGAGAGAGAGAGAGAGAGAGAGGCACACATATTTATATAGTCTTCTGAATGATCTACGGATAAAATCATGAAATGGGTGGTCTTTCTTTCTATAGAATGAGTTCAAAGGAAGATCCTGAAGCTGATTCATGGACGACCCAGAAACCCAGATTTATGCATATACAAAAATAGAAATAAACAGGGTGGGGCTTCGACAAACAGGCAGTGCCTCTCAGTGCTGATTTGACTCCATGGCCAGTTTTCTAGATTTCAATTTATATACAAATAAAGGAAGATTAATTCATGATTAACGAATGAACTCAAAACCCATTGAGCTGCCATGTGATAGAAGACAGAACCAGGCCTTTTAGATGCTCGTGAGTCGCACCTGAGGTAGATCAGCCAGTGAGGCTTGAATCCTAATCCTGTGAGGGCAAAATGGGGGTACCTGATTACCTGCATAATATTATATATAACACGGAGAAATGAAAATTTTTTTTTATCGAAGTATAACAGAATAAATACAAAATAAATGAGGACGAAAGTTCATTAAGAACAAAAAAGTCAAAAGAAGGGTGAAGAGCTGGATGCCAGCAATCTGGGAATAAATAACATCGGACATCAGATTATCTCGAATGGAGCAGGAGCAATGAAGAGGCTCCACGACCCAAAAAGTGTTTGCACCGTCTGGTGAATCGCCAAGACCAAAGTGGCGGCGGTATCAGTGCTTCACATAACCCCTTTTCCTCTTCTGGTATCCTTTTGGAGAGAGCTTGGGATTGACTTTTCCCCGTCCACTTCATATAGTTTTATGCAGTCTCCCAGGACAAACATAACCAGGGATAGGATGATAAGGGGAGGAGGAACGCTCATCTTTGCAGCCTCATAGATTTCATGGGCATCCTGCTAAACTGTGTCCACCAGTAGAGGAAGAGAACGTAAGAATTATTGAGGGAAAGATAATAATTTCCCTTCCTTGAAGAATCCACTCTACGTGTAATGTTTCTATATGATCCCATTCCGCGCATTCAAGAAGTGCTCCTCGTGTGTTTCAATCATGGAAAGTTTTCCTCAACTCTTCTTCATGATCACTGCAATACTCGCTTAAAGATTTCCCAAGGAAATGCCTCCTGATACCGGTTCTAATCTTTGGATCAGAGGGAGCCAACCAAAGATCTCATGGACCTAGACAGCGTATTAGAACTAAATTACTTAACTCTTCTTCATGATCACTGCAATACTCACTTAAATATTTCCCAAGGAAATGCATCCTGATACCGGTTCTAATCTTTGGATCAGAGGGAGCCAACCAGAGGTCTCATGGAACTAGACAGCGTATTAGAACTAAATTACTTAATCTGGAGTTGAGCTTGCCAGAAGAGGAAGAAAGTTCAGAAGAAGAGAAATGGCCGGGGCGGTTATACGATCTACTCAAGGGAAACAACAAGGTGAAAGGATACGCACTAGTGGAAGAGTGCAATCCATCCCCATTCCTTCAATCGCAGAAGAGAAACTCACTGAATCCAGAAGAAACTCACCTCGGATATGGACCATGCTACGAAAGTTATAAAAACTGATGGAAGCTCCTGGACCTGTAGATGGCGAAGGAACGAGTGACTCAGAAAGGAACGGCGTAGGACTGGCATTGGTCTTCAACAGATGTAATCAAAACAGAGGAGAGGGGAGATCGATCTTTCCCAATGATTACCTCTTCAATCCGACGAACAATCGCGAGCAAGAAATGAGTCCTTCCGCCCCATTGCATCAGAGAAAGCAACACCCCGCTTGGAACGAGGCCTTGCAATCGAAGGAACAAATTCACATGGTAAACGATCCGCATCGGATCACGGAAAACGGGAGAGATAGAGGCGAATGGAGCGAGGCACTACCGGCCGCCGCGTGAAGAACTTCCAGGAAGGACGCCGTCTGCAGAATGCCTTCCAACGAGGAGACGGTAGCAGTGAGAGAAGCGAGAAACGGATTTGGGGACAGAAGTCGGGGAAGAAGGAAAAAAAAGAGCAAATAAGAAGAGGATTACAGATGAGATCCCCCGCTGCGGCGTAGGCGCCATGGATAGACTTGGAGGACAGGCAATTGCTGATAATCCTGGTCAGAGCTATCGCCCTGGAGATGCAGAGAGCTAAGATTAGTTAGAGAGAGAGAGAGAGAGAGAGAGAGAGAGAGAGAGAGAGAGAGAGGGGGGTTACCATCCTATAGCCTGGGCGGAGTTATACGCCAACAGATACAACTGAACTGCTCGAGCCATTTTTTGCTGAGGAAAGAGGGGGGGGGGGCGGTGAGCAGAGGAGAGAGAAAGGCGGCGCTGGGTTTCTCTCTCCTCGGGGAACAAGATGAGCGCGCGGTCCGTCTGCCACGTGTTCCCCGTAAGCGTCAACGAACCGCGTGGGCTGTCTCGTTGGTGGGCCGCATCGGTAGGCCCATTTTAGTAGATCCAACGTGAAGATCATTTCCTCCTCCCGTCTCTAAGAACACAGTCAACGATTGCACTATTATCTTGGTTGCCGTTGACTTGTGACAGTTGAATTCCCATAAAAGGGATTTTAGTTGATCCTGGAAGAAGCAGGGTCAACGTACCTCTGTCAACGGTTTTATCCGGAGACGAGAAAAAGCAGGGAAAACGAGGAAAATTCAATAATGGAGACAATGAAACGCTTGATTAAATGCGTTTTAGACTTGGTAAACTCTATATTTTCCATAAATGCCCTCCACCCATAAACCTCGTTAGTTAGGGAAGACGAGCTCTTTCCCGATGCGTGGCAACCTGCCATTGGGCCACGTGGAATCCTCAGTCTACATTATTCCCTGCACTCGCTTGCCCGCTTCCTCCGGCTACTCTGAGTACCCCATCAAAGCATCTTGGTAGAGAGAGAGAGAGAGAGAGAGAGAGAGAGAGAGAGAGAGAGGAGTCACAGGCATGGTTCGGAAAATAATAAATACCGACATGAAGAATCATTATAATATCAAGGTATTCGGATAAGGAGACGAAGAATGGCTCCAGAAATGGAAGAAACATGCTCCCCGACATCTTACAGAAGGGGCGGCGGGATCTACTTATTCAGTATCCTCTTACTGAAGTCCGAGACCATGAGGGGCAGCCCTTCTCTCAGCGAGACCTTGGGCTCCCATCTCAGCAGCTCTTTGGCCTTGCTGATGTCCGGCTTCCTCTTGTGGGGGTCGTCGGCCGTGTTTGGCTTGAATTCAATCGTCGCGCTCGGATCGACCGTCTCCTTCACAACCTGCACATATATTATAAATAGTAAAAAAAAAGGGTAGAAATAAGACGGTGGGGACGGCGCGCAGCTGATTTTTTTTTTTTTTTTTGTTTTTTCTTCACTAACCTCGGCAAGCTCCAGCATGGTGAACTCCCCAGGGTTTCCCAAGTTGAAAGGACCGATGTGGTCACCTTCCATGAGAGAAATCAGTCCGTCAACCTAACAAGTTGGAAGAATGGGAAAAAGTCAGCGCAGTCTTTTCTGCTCATAGCCCGAGGCAAGTCAAACACTGTATACATCTTCTCCACTCTGAAACATGTTCATAGCTCGTAATGGGTTTCCATTTCTTTTCTTGTCTATCTATAAGATTGGGAGTTTGCTCGATTCAAAATTTGATCTGTCGTTTCCCCAAGAGGGCATGGGCATGAGAGATTATTATTCAACCCCAAGTCAAAAACTTGCTTCTTTTCTTCATCATATACCCCCTTTCCGAGATCAAGAATGTAACGAGCATACCCGATAAGGTAATCAATCCTTCTAACTCCTGATGGGTTCTAACGAATTCTTGAGTTCTGGTTCCATGTTCTGTTGCCCGGGCGCATCAAGACCTACTGTGTACATTATCATCATGATCTTTATCAGTGTCTTGATCTCTGATTATTTCCCCAAATGTCAGATCGAGCCAGTGGTTCTGTCGACCCAATCATCTCTGATCGTCAACCAAGATAAGAACATCAAAGAGCAAAAAAAAAAAACTATACAAAGATGCGATCTGGGCAATCTGCAAGATATTCCTAGCAAGATTTCGGCATCAATTCGTCTGAAGACCGGAAAAACTCTGCATCGGTTGCTAAGAATAGCAGCAGATTGGGAGCCTCACTTGATGTTATCCACAGTTACTATGCAAGTGCATCGTAATCACTGAAGGAAAGCGGTAAGATGCAGGGCCTTGGAAGGAAGTAAGAGGGTATACCAAATCGGAAACGTACTGGAAACTTCTAGTCTGATTACCATCACCATAGACTGTGAGCGGTTGCTTGCGGATGGCCTGTCATGAATACGGACGCAGCAAGATGCTTGTAAATTAAGGAAAAGCTGGCGTACAGAGGAGCGATTCGATGTGTGACAAACCTGGGCAACGAAATTGCTAACAACACGCCCGTCATCAATGCACATGCGTGGCCCGTATGTATTGAAGATGCGTGCGATTCGCACCTGGGAGTTTCATATTGCAGACTGTATCAGTGTCATGTCCTGATTGAGGCTAACTTCAAGCATATAAGTGGGAAAAATGGCATAATTCTCCAACATGCGACTTATATAATATGAAAATTTACACCAGAGATTCATCGTGCAAAATTTTAGCACACACTGAACCCTAAAAAAGATGAATGTCTGAGTTAATCCGATTGGCTGCGTTATCCTCACATAGTTGATGGACAACCTGTAAAGTTGGAGTGACAAAGGAAACGACATTCATTACTGCAGCCTAATCGCATGATGCCCAAAATGTACACTTGGGAAAATCATCTTCAGATAGAACTTCAAAACTGAAGTTTTAGAGAAACCCAGAGTCCGCCAACGCAAAATTTTAAAAAAATGTCAATAACAAAATGCAGAGCACAAAAATGATGATTTCATCATGAAAAATCTCAAAAAATTACAGAGTGAAAACACAAACCAACAATGAATAAGAGCATCAGAGCATAATAATCACTGCTTAGAACCGTATGTAACGTTGAAAAAAGGGTAAAAAAATTACTTTCTTCTTCATATAGAGGAGGATGTGTTCTAATGTCCTTGGATGCATGAAGAAAGAGAAATAGTGTTTCTATACAAAAAATGATCGAAAATAAATTAGGGATAATAAGACTAAGAAAGGCGCACATTTTCGATGGAAAACTTGAGGTGCTGTATAGAAATGATTAGTAATTGAATATACATTATCAATCGTGATTGGTGATATAACATTTTAAGTGATGTAAAAATTGGCATCGATTGTTCAACAAATCAAAACGCGTGTGCCAACACAGCGCAGCAAAAAACACAGAGAGAGGGAGAGAAAAGGTTGAGAAAGTACGTTGATGACGATAACGAGACATTTGAAGAGTAGGAGAAGTAAATCTGCGATGCAGATGCAGGAAAAACAGTTTCCATAAAGTGAACTAATAACAGCAAGCCGAAGGTTCAATCTGCTTGGACAAGGAACTAATTCTATGAGTCTGGGGAAATCCAAAGCTTGAATAAGAAGTAATAAACGTTATTTCAGTCGCAGAGACACATTAGCAAGACATGAAAAAAAACACAAAACAGCTCGTACACACATAATGTTGAATATGAAAATTCACCTCAACATCTGCACCCCGATGGTAGTCCATAGCCAAAGTTTCTGCTGTTCTTTTTCCTTCATCATAGCAACTCCTCTCACCTGAGAAGCACATACAGAAGGAATCAGAGCCTTAGAAAACCTTTCATGATTTTCATTTTTTTAAATTATGACTATAATCTTCCACATTATGTGGCCAGTGTAAATAAATACACGAAATAAATTAAATATAAAACAATATATGCGAGCACATAACGATATGAAGAAAGGGAAGATCGCTACCAATAGGGTTGACGTTGCCCCAATATGTCTCTTTCTGCGGGTGCTCCAATGGATCCCCATAAACTTCGCTTGTACTCGTCAATAGAAATCGTGCCCCAATTCTTTTTGCCAATCCCAGCATGTTCAAGGTTCCCATCACATTTGTCTTGTACTAGGAGTTAAGAAGTGACAGAAAACCTTTTGAAAAGACGGAATGACTACTCTTAAACGGGCAATGTTCAATGTTTAGAGTCCAACAAAGAAGAATCATGAACTGAATCCATAATCGCGTTAATATGTTCATATGCTGATGCATCTACGCAGCCTGTTGGGGTTCACTTTGTTTCTTCAGCATCTTATAGGAGGAAGCATGTTTATTCTACAAGTCCGAGGAAAAAACGGAAAAAATGGAAGAGATGCAACGTACGCCATATGTCTTGTAAGAGGCCTGGTATGCAGGTCTAGGCGGGCTTCAACAGGTTGAGCCAACCAGAAGTATGATAATCGTAATCAAAGCCATATTGGACAAATCGTCGATGAGTGAAAGGAATGAAAAGAGGATATGATGGTCTTGATCGGGTTGTACTTGTAGTGGACTGGAGATGCCGGGCAAGCGAGGTGGTAAATTTGGTCCGCCTCCAGTAGAATCGGGTCAACGACGTCGTGCCGGATCAATTCGAACCTAGGGCTCCCAAAGTGACGAGCCAAGTTCTCCCGCCGCCCGGTGAAGAAATTGTCGATCACGATGACGCTGTCCCCTCTCGCCATCAATTTATCCACCAAATGGCTCCCCACGAACCCCGCACCGCCGGTGACCACGATTCGCCGCCGCTTATTCCGCAATCCCACGGGGAGCTTCTGTCCTCCTCCGCCGGTCTCCATGTGCACCCGAGGAACCAGGGGCAGGCTCTGGCCATCGTCAACGTACGGCCCGGCCCGCGAGAGGGCGTGGCTGTAAGGGCGGAGGAGGAAGAAAGTGGAGGCGATCAGGACGCCGACGGCGATGAAGACGAGCCTCTGCTCCCGGAGAACATAGGCAAGCAGAGATCTGGGAAAGGATCCCCTCGATGGATGATGATGATGATGCTTCGGAGCTCCCTTGGCGGGGTGCATCGTGTCGTCGCCGGAGAGTGAGAGAGAGAGAGAGAGAGTGGATCCCCTGCATCCACTTCCCGCTGCATCTGGCGGTTGGAAGTTGACCATTTTTAATATTTATTATTTTAAAAATTAAACTCATTTTTAATCGAAACTGACCGCATAGCGCAGTGGATTAGCGCGTTTGACTTCGAATCAAAAGGTCGTGGGTTCGACTCCCACTGTGGTCGCCCAAGCAGCAACACACTGCAAGGCCCTTAAAATCTAACCAGTTGAATTTTTATTTTCTTTTTGTGCAAAAAGAAAGTAAAATAAATCCCTTCCACACAACTGTCATAAACCATCATAATACGCTCGTACTGCTTCATGACTGCCAATAAGAAGGCACGTCCGCTGGGCGTTGCACCTTCTGCCAGCCGGCGGCCGCCGACACAGCCTCCATGAGGGCCTCCCCGGGGGGCCCCATCGTCCACGAAGAGTAGAATTCCTCGGCCCTGAACACGCCCGCCGGGTCCGTCGACAGGCACGCGTCCGCTCCACTCAGGAACACGTCGCCCTCTGACCGGATGCAGCCGGTCTCCGCCTCCACCTTGTCCGGTGCCTGGTTGCACTCACCGACGATCCCATCATAGACAAATATACGTCAAAATAATTATCCAGTTTTTTTATCCGCTACCATAAGATTTTTTAATTTCCCAATTAGGGAAAAAGAGGGTGGTTAGGGCCATTATAATTTGATAAATACATAAATAAAATAATCAGAACTACGAATAGTTGTGAACGTACCTTCTCGGTCATGTACTTGAAGACTGTCTTCTTCTGCCCCGCCTCGTATACGTTGGACTGAGAGAGGATCTAGAGGAGCAAAAATTACGAATAAACCCATGGAAAAAATGCGTTTGCTTAATACCCTCTCGGAGAAGAAATAAGCAAATAAATAAATAAATAATTTATTTTAATTGATGTGACGGTGGTCCTCCTTGCCTGAGATTCCAGACTGGCGCAGACGGCGTAGATGCCCCAGTTCCTGGTGTAGTTGTTGTAGAGGTGGACCTTCCCGAAGCGGACGCGAGGGTGGCGCTGCTTGGTGCCGTCGAAGAAGCAGTGGTGGATGGTCACTCTGATGCACCGGTCATCCGTGTGGGAGCTGTCGGCTCCGATCAGCATCGTCTTGTCGTGCATCGAGAAGTGGCATCTGCCGGAATCCCATGGATGATCTTGAATGATCTTGTTGATCGACGTCGGAATAGGTCTGAAGGTGGTGTTCTAGTTCTGACCTGGAGATGGTGATGTCGGTGCTGTGGCGCGTTATGTCGATCAGGCCGTCGTCGTAGTCCTTGAGGCTGCAGCGATCGATCCATATGTGCATTGAGTTGGGCTTGATTTGGATGCCGTCGACGTCGTGGCCCCTGCCGCCCTCGAATTCCAGGTTGCAGATGATGATGTGCTCGCATTCCTTCAGCTGCAGGCCTTTGCCGGCGAGCTTGATTCTCTGGCCCCGGCCGTCGATCGTCTTGTAGGAGGAAACCCTCAGGTACGACGAGAGCTGGATGGTTCCGGAGACCTCGAAGACGATCCAGAGAGGTTCCCTCCTGCGGCATCCCTCGCGAAGCGATCCGTATCCGTCGTCTAACGAGCAGATTTGCTTATGAGCACAGAAATTATAGGAAATCTCCGGCAGAGGAGGAATCGGAACACAGAAGGGAGGACAAACCGTTCTCAGGGATCACCGATTGGTTCAGATCCATCTAAGATCCAGATCTCAAGAGCGGAAGCGTTCCCGAACCGGAAAAGAGGGAGGAGGAGGAGGAGGAGAGCGTACCTGCCAAGGTCGTGACGCGGTAGACGGCCCCGTGGTGGCCGCCGACGGCGAACCTCCCGAAGCCCTCTGCCTTGCCGGCGAGCGACCGCAGGCTCTTGTCCACGTGAGCGTAAGGGAGGAGCGCCGCCATCTGGTTACTCCTCGGCGGGGGAGGAGGGGCAGCCGGCGGCGGGAAGAGATGAGGCGGCCGGAGAGGCACCGGCGGGTGATTCTCCGGTGGACCGACGGCCGTGAAACGAGGAGCTCCGTCGTCCCTGTGGCGGCTCCCTCGTCCTCCCATCCAGCAGGAAGTGCGGGGGGGGGGGGGGGTGGAAGGGAGCCGCCGCTGGTGGCCATCTTCGAATTTGCCCTCTGCCTCCGGTGCGATTGCCACGTCGCGGAGAGACCACGTGGCGGGAGAATCGAGGCCCCCCCCCCTTACTGTTATAAAAGTAAATCCCTTCTGAAAAACCGGGCCTTTAATCGGACCCGAGTCAAAGCCGATTTCGGACTAAGTAAATTTTTAACTAAAAAGAATAGGTTTGGACACGTGCGAAATTGTTTTAATCGTATTAGTGGGATTTGGCACGTGTGATGTGGGCCCCGGCGGCCCTAGTCCACGACAAGTCTACTACGACGGTTGGCGAGAGCACTGAAAGAGAGAGTCCTGGTTTTTCCATCCTCTCCCTCCTTCCTCTCACCTTCGTGTGCTGGGGCCATGGCCGCATTCAGTCTACCCTATCGTCTTCCCCCTTTTCTTCGCCCCCGGAGGCCTCAAATGGCGGAGCAAGGCCACCTCGTAGGAGGTCGCTCGTCTCCCCCGTCTTCCCTAGGGTTCGGCCGAGTTGTCCGCGGGAGGGGATGAGCGGAATGGAGATCGGTGGAGGTATGTATCGTCCTCTGCGATTAATTTGTGCGATCTTGTCGGGTGATTTTGGTTCTTCGAATTGCTGCACAGTTTCCGTGATTCAGTTCGTCCGCCGGTCGTGATGGTGTGGGTGGATGATCGTCGTTTTTGAAGGTATGGACAGGAGTTCTGGCCCAAGCGGCGGCGGATCGTCGTTGCCGTCGCCGTCGCCGTCTCCGACGGCCGCGTCGACGGCGCCGGCGCTGGTGCTCTCGAACTCGGGGAGGAAGATCGAGCAGTCGGCGAAGAAGAAGTACGTGAAGCAGGTGACGGGGCGGCACAACGACACGGATATGCATCTGGCGGCGCAGCGCGGGGATCTCGCGGCGGTGCGGCAGATTCTGAGCGACATCGATTCGCAGATGATCGGGACGGCCGGAGGGGCGGAGTTCGACGCCATGGTGGCGGAGATCAGGGCGGCCGTCGTCAGCGAGGTCAACGAGCGGGGGGAGACGGCCTTGATGATCGCCGCGGAGAAGGGCTACCTCGATGCGGTGGAGGAGCTGCTCAAGCACGCAGACAGGGAGAGCGTTGCCAGGAGGAGCATCTCAGGCTTCGACGCTCTCCACGTCGCTGCAAAAGAAGGTCACCAAGGTGAATAAATGAATAATGCTCCCTCTCGCTTCAGCTTTCTCAGTCATCTCCATCTCCATCTGCAATTCCTAACTGGCTTGCTGCAGCTGTTGTGCAGGCGCTCCTGAACTACGACCCGGAGTTGAGCAAGACGGTGGGCCCCTCGAGCGTCACCCCGGTGATGAGCGCCGCCAGGAACGGGCACCTGGCGGTGGTGGAGGAGCTGCTGTCGAGGAATCCGAGCCTCCTGGAGCTCACCATGACCAACGGCAAGAATGCTCTCCACTTGGCCGCTAGATACGCGCACGCAGAGGTGGTGCGGGCGCTGCTCAGCAGGAATACCCAGCTCGCTCGGGGGATCGACAAGAAGCGCCAGACGGCGGTCCACATGGCCGCCAAAGGGGAGAGCACCGAGGTGGTCAACCTCCTACTCGCCGCCGCCCCCGAGACGGCGACCCAGGAAGATAAATTCAGCAACACCGCCCTCCACGTTGCCACGAGGAAGAAGCGCGTGGAGGTACTAAACTCCCTGTTGACCTCACGAAGTCAACCCGCCGACGTCGTCTCCGTCTGACTCTGTTCCTCGTGGATGCCACCAGATAATGAAGGAGCTGCTGCGGGTGGTGGCCAGCGGCGGCGGCGTCAACGCCCTGAACAGAGACGGGAAGACGGCGATGGACTTGGCGGAAGGGCTGCAGGCGTCGGAGGAGACGGCGGCGATCAAGGAATTGCTGGCCGCTTACGGGGGCCTGAGGGCGGCGGAGCTGAACCAGCAGTCGGCGATGGGGGACGAGCTGAGGAAGACGGTGACGGAGATAAAGAAGGACGTGCACACGCAGCTGGAGCAGACCTGGAAGACGAACAAGAACGTGAGCGGAATCGCCAAGGAGCTGCGGAAGCTCCACCGGGAGGGGATCAACAACGCCACCAACTCCGTCACCGTGGTGGCGGTGCTCTTCGCGACGGTGGCCTTCGCCGCCGTGTTCACCGTCCCGGGGGGGAACACCACCGATGGGGTGGCGGTGGCGGCGGGATACCGCTCCTTCAAGATCTTCTTCGTCTTCAACGCGCTGGCCCTGTTCACCTCGCTGGCGGTGGTGGTGGTGCAAATCACGCTGGTGAGGGGGGAGACCAAGTCGGAGCGGCGGGTGGTGGGGGTGATCAACAAGCTCATGTGGCTCGCCGCCGTGTGCACCTCCGTGGCCTTCATCGCCTCCTCGTACATCGTGGTGGGGCGGCGCTTCCCGTGGGCCGCCGTGCTGGTGACCTCCATCGGCGCCGCCATCATGGGCAGCGTGTTGGGGATGATGACCTTCTACGTGGTCAAGTCAAAGCGAAGCCGCTCCATACGGAGGAAGGTGAGGAGCGGCGGCGGCGGCGGCGGCTCCACCACCTCGAATCGCCGCCACCCGGACTACGACTCCGACTTCGACGGCTTCTACGCCCTCTAACCCCGCCACTCCCTCTTCTTCTTCTTCTTCTTCTTCTTCTTCTTCTTCCTCCTCCCAATCCTACCTCTTCCTCCTCTCCCCGGATCTCCACGGCCTGGAGAGAGGAAGGACAGCGAGAGCGGGCCACTTTGTTTCTATGGCGGGCACAGAGCTCACTTCTTCTTCTTCTTCTTCGCTAACAAGGAGCTTAGTTTGACTGATCCGGGGTGATTCAAATGAAGAAACCCCCGGCAGAGGTCTCCGTCAGAGTCCACAAAGTCAACCCAACAGGGTCAGGAAGCTCCCTCCGTGGCGCGCGGCCAACGAAGGCAAGGAGAAAGTATAGATTTACTGCGGGGTCAAATGACTACAAATGGTCTTAGCAGGGTTTGACTCGAACCCCGCGGGATTAATAAGAGCCTCGTGAGCTCCAATAATGTTCAGCGAGGATAAGTCAACTACAGTGAAGAAAAAAAGGGAAAAAAAAACCCGAATAACGAATGCAGGGGATCAAAAATCTGCGGCCATGTACCTGGTTCCTCTGACCAGAGCAGAACAGATCAGAGCAGCCTCGCGCTGTCTCTGATAAACAACGTTCATGAAGGATGCGTCAACTACGACAGTGAAGAAAGGAGGAAGAAGAAAGCAGCAGAAGTCAACTGCCTACTACCTGGGCAGGCTCAGTCAGTGGTCCTTGAGCTTGTTAGGGCGGCGGCGGTGGCGGCGGGCCGCCGTGAGGCGGCCGATGAGCTTGAGGATCTCGTCGAGGAGGATGACCGGGGAGGAGACGGCCAGGACCAGGAGCCACTCGTTGAAGGAGAGGGGGACGATGCCGAAGACTTGGGCGAGGAAGGGGACGTAGAGGATGAGGAAGTGGAGGCCAAAGGAGACGGCCATGGCGAGGAGGAGCCAGGGGTTGACCCAGGGGGGCATGGTCAACAGGCTGGTGTCTTCGGAGAGGGCATTGAGGGAGTTGAACATCTCGATGGCCACGAGGACGGAGAGGGAGAGGGTGGTGGCTTTGACTTTACCGGCGCGGAAGTAGTCGCAGGGGTCGGCGTCGAAGGAGAAGAGTCTGGCGCCGGCGGTGAAGGGGGAGGGTTGGAAGCCCTGCCAGGAGGGGCAGCGGTCCCAGTTGGAGAGCTGAGAGTAGGAGACGAGGGTGTGGCCGTCGCCGCTCAGGTCGATCCCCATGAAGGATCCCTGCGTGTACCAGATGACGAAGATCCCCACCGTCGCAATGCCCACGTACAGCCCGATGACCTGCGCCGCCCCATGGTCAGCAAGCACTTAGAGAGAGAGAGAGATAGAGAGAGAGAGAGAGAAGAGGGATATTATCCACTGATGAGAAGGTGGCAGTGAAATTAGCCACTAGACATGTGAGAGAGAGAGAGAGAGAGAGAGAGAGAGAGATTACCAGATAACGGAAAAGAATCCATGGGCTGATGAGGGAGTCGTCGCTCCGTCTAGGAGGTTTCTTCATCACGTCTCTGTCGGGAGGGTTGAATCCGAGGGCCGTTGCAGGGGGCCCATCTGTCACGAGGTTGACCCACAGGAGCTGAACGGGTATCAATCCTTCGGGGATGCCCAGGGCCGCCGTCAAAAATATGGAGACCACCTCCCCGATATTGGACGATATCATGTATCTGAATGGCAATCGAAAATAAATCATCGACGGCCATAAATAAATAAAAAATTGTAGAAAACAAGATAAAACTCGATTCGAAATAGTCCAGATCTTTCGATGAATAAAAAGTCAACCCCTCACAGGTGAATCCTTAGAAGTGACAAGTCAGAGCTTGCACCATTAAAAGAAGTGAGTAAAGAGAGAAAAATATGGAAATAGGAGAAAGAACAAACTAATTAGAGCGGAAGGCATACATCCCAAGATATGAACATCACAGCTCTTTTTTTTTAAACTACGAATGACAGCGCTTCTGAAGCAAAAATGGGCGTTGAAAACACGAGAAAGAGAGATAGATTGGATCTAAAAATAGACAAAAGGACCAACCTAATAAATGCTTTCATATTGTTGTAAATGGATCTTCCTTCTGCGACCGCAGAAACTATAGTACTGAAATTGTCGTCGGCTAAAACCATGTCAGAAGCCTCCTTCGCAACCTGGAAAGAGAAGGAAGCATCCAAATTCATTGAGAGAGAGAGAGAGAGAGAGAGAGAGAGAGAGAGAGAGAGAGGAGAGAGAGAAGAAACCTCAGTCCCAGCGATGCCCATCGCGATGCCGATATCCGCCAATCTTAAAGCAGGGGCATCATTCACACCATCGCCTGTCATTGCAACCACCTCGCCTTCTTCTTTAAGCAATCTCACTATTTCTTGCTTATGTTTTGGTTCAGCCCGAGAGAAAAGGAGTCCACCACGTTGACTAAAATACTGTTTCTTATCAGGAAGAGACATGAATTCTTTTCCTGTAATACTCTTTGACCTGAAGTCTTCATTGGGCTCGAATACGCCTATCTCACGGGAAATTGCCTCGGCTGTGTCCTTATTGTCTCCTGTTATGACTATAATCCTTATGCCTGCTGCTCTGCAATCCTCGATTGCCTTGTCAACGCCTTCTCGAGGAGGATCCTACAGAGGTCAGCAAGTCGGGTATGAAGAAAGACTCTAAATCATGCCATAAAAGAACCAGCAGCGCCGCAAACAAAAAAAGAAGAAGCAAAAGGAAAGGGATCCGTACCCTCAGCCCCACCAAACCTACAAAAATAAGGTTACTCTCTATTGATGAATAATTTGATGGATCAAGTAAAAGCTTATGAGCCGGATGATGCTCTCCATCGTAATCAGCAAATTCTGAAAGGTCAGCCTTGTATGCAAGACCTAAACACCTCAGGGCATTTGATGACATGTCAAGAAGTTCTTCAAGAACGAGGCTTCTTGAGGTTTCATCCAACCTCACAACAGAGCCATCAAGCAACTGAATGTGGGAGCTCCTCTCCAGCAAGTTTTCTACAGCTCCCTGTCATAAGCAGTATATTTCTCAGAAGCAGGCCCAGAGCTCACAAAAAGATGAGTGGAGAGCAGATGGCTTAATCATCATTTAACAAGGAATCACAATAGCGGCCACGAAATATATACAACCCAGAATCACAAAAAGGAAATAACCAGAAAAAAGAAAGTGAGAATGTAATATAGATAAACCAATATAAAAGGAGGGAGCAGAAACCAAAATTCAGTTATCTTTTTTCATGATTAAACCTGGAATGCCTCACATTTTTTGGATGATCACTTTCAAAATTACATACAAAATGGTTTTGACAACAATAACAGATACGTCGAAAGCTCCTAACACAAGAATAAAGAGAAACACATTGTTTCCTATTCAATGCAACTGTGCCCATTTTCTAGCAGTCTATAGGATTAATATTTTCGGCTTCTAAGTTAATAAACACTACTTGATTGTTCTAAAAGAAATTTCCCAAAGGTGGTGATAAAAGAAAAGCTTCAGGTAATTTACAAAGAAAATTAGACAGTGAACTACAAGGTTCAACAAAGGTAAACACAATGTGATTGTTGAGAATCACAAAGATAACATCTAAACATGATTCTTTTCCACATTTTCCACAATTAATCAAAACCAAACAGATATAAACTCCCATCATCATCCCCCCATTGTAGCATTAAGTCAAGCCAATGACAACAAAAACGTTTTACAAGTCGAGACATTCAAAACTACGAAGTAAAAATCACAAAGTAAAATAAATGTCTCCAAGGAAGCGTGTCCAAAGGCATCATCATCAAACTTCATTAATAAAATGTAGACCATAATAAAAAAAGAACACCTTTCTCCTGTCAACGCACATGTTTGAATTACATAAACCTTTCGAAATGCTCATCAATCTAAACATGCATTTTTCAAAGATTTCTAACCGAGACAATAAAAAGAGAGGACGAAAACGCATTACCTTAACTAACAACATATTCCTTCCGGACTTGGATTTCACAATTACCCCCATAGACTTTCGCGTTCTGTCAAATTCAAGGGTTGCAACCCTACGTTCAAGTGAATTCCAATACTGGCAGCAACCTTAATTTACAAGAAAATAATTAAAGGAAAAAGTGATGAGTACGTCGAAGTAAAAATTCGTGTTAAAAAATAGGTAAGTCAATAGATGGAAAAAATGCATAAAAAAACAAGTAAGCAAGACTTAAACATACGTAGTACTTCAGTAGACTGCATGTGTGAGTTGTCAGATCCGACGGGCAATCCCATTTTCTCCACTAAAACCTGATTCAGGACAAAGGAAACCACCATTGGGTGAGATAGACATCAAAAAAATGAAGAACTATCGACAAAAAGTATGATCTCTAGAGTAAACGCATGAAAGTTAACTCATGATCCCGATGTAAGTATAATTAGACAAGAAAGAATAAACGCTGATTGTAAAAAGTAGTTATCAATTTTCAAATGTTAATTTGAACTCTCTCTCTCAATTGTCCTTAAAAAATGGCAACTCTGGTTTCTACGGGGGTTTCCACATTTATGCTCAAAACAAACATATGTCCGCACTACTGATTTGAGGCTTAACAACTGTTCCTCGAGTGATAGAAAAAGACAGACATTAAAGAAAAAATTGGTTCATGCTGAAAAAATGCTCCAGATTAAAGTTTTCCTTTCAGGAAACGCATATACATTGATCAACACCATGTCCTTCTGTGACAAGATATTGAATAAACGTCATCCCCTGGAAACTTGAATGTTCAGGAAATGTTCAACTTAAATGATATCGTGTACTACACACTCTAAGCTACTTTCGGTTTTCCAAGTCCAACAAATATTCGTATGTGGTTCTTCAGGCACACATCTTCAAAACGTGGCCGTAGCTTTTCGTACGAAGACTGTTGTAATACAGAAAAACTCGGTTGAAGACCAGGTAAAAGTGGCCGTAGCTTTTCCTACAAAGATTGTAATAAAGAAATGATCGTTGAAGACAAGGTAAAAGTGGCAGTAGCTTCTCCTACAATGATGTAATAAAAAGACTCTCCGTTGCAGACTAAAGGATCCTGCAGCTCCAACAACAGATAAACGCATTACCCTTGTCCCACTATGAGTCTTCACACGCATTTTAGTCGTAAAAAAAATAATCTCAAATTTCATTTTACAAAGAGAAAAATGCAGTATTTTCATTAAAGACTAACCTTAAGAGCTGCCTCTGTGGACATTCCACTGGCAACATACTGGTGGCCAGAATGTGTGACGCTAGCATCATTGCAAATCGCAGCAACCTTTGCAATCATCTGAAGATTTGGGTCCATATTGCCAAGTGGCCAATCATGTATATGACCGTCACGAGGATCATATGTCGTCCCTTCCACTTTGAATCTCCGTGCTGCATCAGTCCAGCGTCCAATTGCCACAAGTCTTGCCACAGACATCTGGTTCGTCGTCAGGGTGCCTGTTTTATCGGAACATATAACAGTTGTGCAGCCCAAAGTCTCTACACTTGGAAGCTTTCGGATGAGTGCATTTTTTTGAGCCATTTTCCTGGTCCCCAGAGCCAAACAAGTTGTAATAACCGCAGGTAAACCCTCAGGGATAGCGGCAACAGCCAAAGCAACCGCAATCTCAAAGTAATAAGTGCACTTCTCAAATGAAAACTTGAAATTCCCCGGCCAACCATCAACGTAATCCCAGGTAAAGAAGTACTTTACATTGATGAGCCAAACTAGACCGCAAATCACACCAATTATAGCTGTGAGGACCTCCCCAAACTCATTCAGTTTCTTCTTCAGAGGTGTGTCATCTTCATTCTGGGAAGCTTCATGAATTTGTGAATGAACTTTTCCAATCTCCGTATTCATCCCTGTTTCAGTAACCAAGCACACACAGCTCCCATTAACAACAGTAGTACCAGCAAATACCATGCACTCTTTCCCTTGGATTTCTATATCCTCCGAGTCAACCTTGTGGTGGGTCTTGTTGATAGCGTCCGTCTCTCCTGTCAGGGATCCCTGCTCCACCCTCACAGTGGAGCTTATCAGCTGCAAAACCCTCATGTCTGCAGGCACCTTATCCCCAGCTCTGAGCTCCACGATATCTCCCGGTACAAGCTCTTTAGCAGGCAGATTTGGAATCAACTCCCCATTTCGCCTCACCGCAGCGTGCTCAGATTGAATCTCCTTCAGTACCTCAAGGGCCTTCTCGGCATTACTCTCTTGCCATACTCCAACAATTGCGTTGACGATGAGAATGAGAAATATCACTAGAGGCTCGACGAAGGCCGTGATTCCCATCTCACCCCCCTCATCTCCATCATACCAAGCAAGGACGAAGGAAACAACCGCGGCCACAAGGAGGATCCGAACAAGAGTGTCACTGAACTGCTCGAGGACGAGCTGCCATATTGAGGGGCCGGAATGCTTCTCGAGCTCATTAAAACCATAGATCTGCCGCCGCTCCAAGACTTCATCAGATGAGAGCCCCCGCGCGGCCGAAACCTTGAACTCCTCCTCACACTCCTGCACATCTCTTGCCCACGCCGGGAAAGTTGAAACCGCTGGCGATGCCTCCTGCCCGGCCTCACCGTTAACTGGATCTTGGGTCCCCTTTCCCATGACGCCGAATCCACTCTCCGCAACGAACCAACCTTCGTCCGAAGATGAGAAGCAACAGATTCTCCAACTATACCTTCAGATACACGCCTCCTGCACCCAAAAGCAATCTCCTGCTGGAAACACTAAAGAGATGGCGACCAAGATCGTCCCCGATGCAGATCCCTACGAACAAAGACACTAATCGATAGAGACTTGAACAGCAGGCTCGATTTCCGCCCTCCAGGATCCGGCCACCCTCCCCTCCCCCTTCGCCCCGCCACTGCAACAGCCTCCCCGCCCTGGTCCGCAGCATCCAGAGGCCGACGTCGACCTCCTGCTGTCCCCCTCGCGAGGCGAGATTCCCCAAAAGGAAAATCCTCCGTCCGACCGCCCCCCTTGATCGCGCAGTTTATTGGCTGCGACATCGCTGACGTGGCGGCTCCTGCGGCGATAGCCGTTGCTGGTGACGTACAACGGGCCATCTGATTGGTTGGCTCTTTTTCGCTTTGGCACACGATTAGCAGAACTTTCTGGAAGATACATTAGGTTGCTGCGCTCTTAAATGGGCCACGTTGCCGAAACCTAGAGGTGACGTTATTCGCGGGGATTCGAAGCAAACGACGTGACCTGACGGAGGGTTAAAGAAGGCTGAGCGGTTATACTGGGCCTCCGCCCAGCGGGAGATATTGGGCTTTATGGGCCCTATATTTGCGGTATGGGACCCACACCTCCGGCGGCAGAGGCGGCGGTGCCGCCGGCGGCCTTCAGGTCTGAGCAGACGGCTGGCAGAGGGAGAGCCCAAAAGCATAAAGATCGAACCTTGAAGTGGGGTGACTGTTGACCGCAGAGACGACCCCTGTTTGCTTTACCCAAAGTAGATTCCCCTGCTGGCGCCGGCGCCGGAGCCGCCGACCGGTAGAGAGAAGAGAGAGATAGAGTGTTGAACTCTGGGGCGACAACATCTCAGAAGAAACAGGGGAAATCAAGAAGGAAGCAGTCGTCGGCATCCCAGTATGACAAACAGAACCCTTGAAGTCTTATTATCTGAACGATTGTACCTCTCTCTCTCTCTCTCTCTCTCTCTCTCTCTCTTACTGAACGGCGACGTTGAGGCTGGCGGTGCAGGAGAGGAGCCGGCGGGAGATGGAGTTCAGGGCGGCGGCGACGAGCGGCGGGCACTTCTTCTCCGCCTTCGTACGGCGGCCGGCGAAGCCACAGGAGGCGGAAACTGCGGCGCCGGCGACGCTCTCCTTTACCTTGACGAGGCACTTCCTGGCCCGCTCCGGCAGGGTCTCCCTCTTGGAGAAGGTGTAGCTCCGCAGGTACATCTGCCGGCACGAGTACCCGTCCACAACAGGCGGCTGGTGGCGCAGCGCAGGCCTCCGCGGCGGAGCGCCGCCGCCGCTGCCGACGGACCTGACGAACTCGGCGTCCGACTCCGGCCACCTGTACAGGGTCACGTACGTCGCCCTCGCCGGCGGCGGAGCGGCGACGGCGGGTGACCTGCAATAACGGGTACCCATCTCTCTCGGGCCCCCCTCCTTCCGTTGCTCTTCCCTTCTTAAAGTCGAGAGCAAGCGCCGCCGTAACGGCACAGTCAAAGAGAAGACCGCCACCGCCTTCTTTTCCGGAAGACCTTTCCCAAGACCGTAATTTTTGCTTCTCGACAGGCTATTCTGGTGCGTGCTCTTCTGACCATACCCCTCGCCGCCACGGAGAGGCGGCCGACGGCGGCGTTGACCACCCCCGGCGACTCGTGCTCCGGCGACTGCCACAATCCTGCCGAAGGAAACCAACCGTCAAAAAACTGAGATTGACCTGGTAGTTGGGCAAATTAATGAGAGAGAAAACAAGAAAACTAGAGTGAGAAGCCGATCGATCTCGAGGAACAGAGTCTACCTGGCGGAAATCTATTGGAGGGAGAAGACCTTATGACTATATTCAGAACACAGTCTGACCAAATTCGGCAAGATAAATCTCCATCTCTTCACATAGATCTACGGTTTCACGTCTCGGACCCCGTTGACTTTTACTCTTCCGCGTCAGATACCCTCGGGAGCACTCCAAGCAGACACTGGCCTTCAGAAGAAAGGGGACCGTCGGAGTAGCATAAAATGGTACGTCGGCGGCGCATCTTCTCTCCACATCGGAGCCGTCAAATCTGTCCAAGCTTAGAAAGGCATACTGCGTTGACCCGCTGGCAGTCATCCTGAGCCACACCCTATCATCGCTTGAGATGTTATGCAGAGTAATATCAAGTGGGATCCCAACGGGCAGCCCTGGAACGAAGGGGAGAGGGAGCTGGTCAGAATCATCAGCTCGAGATCGAAGCTCAGCCTTTCGGCGTCTGAGTCGTCCTCCGCTCAACTCCATTTGATCCAAGCTGCAGAGTTCCAGTAAGTCAACGATGCGAGTTGACCCTTGAGAACAGAAGTTTCTTAACTCCTTGACAAAAGCAGAAAGATCAGATTTTTCTTCAGCGACCAGCTGCTCTAATCTAGAGATCAGAAACCTCATCTTCCTCAAGATCGGGGCTCCTGGGTTCCAATTGTAGATAATCTCATGACACACTGAAGCAGGGAGAGCTCTAGCAGATGTGACTCCGCCGCCTTGGCCAACCCCAGAAAGCAGCATCTCATGCTTGCAACGTTGACTTCCAGTTTTTCCAGAAGAAGATCTAATTTCCTCATTCTCATGACATGTGGCTCCTTGGGCTGCATTTGTTCCCACACCTCGGCTACCAGCCGGAGTACCTGAACGTATTCCAGGGAGAAGACCAAGCAGGCCGCGGAAGCCTCATTGCAGCTCTGGTCAACCATCTCCAGCTCCTCCTTGCAGGCACTGCATAAGAGAACAAATCTTCACTCCATTTGTTGACCAGAAGGTAGAGATCCTGCGGATGCCACGTGGGCATCATGGGCACGATGATTCGAGTTCAGAGGTCAACACCTTAGAGTCTCCACTGCATCACGGGTGGCGTGGGCCTTGATCATATGCCAGGCCTCTGCGGCCCTCTTGAGAGTTCGGCGGACAGCAGAGAGGATCAGCATCTCAGTTCCTCCCGTCTGAAACTGGCCAACAAGGGAGGTCAACTCACCAGGCTCAACAAGACTTTCCTAAATTGCGCCTACAACGATGCATGCCGCCGTACCTGAGGCTCCTCAGACGTTGACTCTGCCTCTAAGAAGGGAAGTCCACTGCGCCTGCATAAAAAGCATAAAAGAGTATCCTGGCTCATAAAATCTTTCAAAGAGCGTGAGATCCTGCCCAATAATGGAACCGCATAAGAGAACATCCTAGCTGGCACCGTCTGAGTCAACTCCTCGCCGGATAAAGATGGGGAGATGCCCAGGACCACAAGAGCAGCAACTCGAGGCCTGTCGAGGTTCATTTCCCCATGGCCTGGAGGTTCTATCTGAAGGGAGAGAAGAAAATAATTATAACCCGCGATTAATCGAGTAAATCTGAGATTTTCAGAAGGAAGTTGGGATATTTACTTAATCACCACCATGGCAGAAGACCTTCAGACATGGTTTATCGGCCAAGGGATGTAGATATATATATATATATATATATATATCGAGCGAGAGAGAGAGAGAGAGGGTGGTTACCTCTTGTGCGTATTCTTCCGTGATTCTAGCTGCGAGGTCTCCGTGGGCCTTGCCGATGCAAAAAAGGGCAGCGAGTATGTCTTCTTCATCCTGGGTGGTGAAACAGTGTTACGAAGAAAACCCACAGGCTGGTAATCCACACAGAGAGAGAGAGAGAGAGAGAGAGAGAGAGCATTATTAATGAAAGGAATGGACTATCGAACAGAGCCAGACTAAACTGGAACCAAGCCTTTGAGAAAATAACTATCGAAGACTGGATTCAAAAGATCACCAGTAGCTTTCAGTTCAAAGGGAGCCAGCCACAGAGAGAGAGAGAGAGAGAGAGAAGACTGACACAGGAGTTTAAGTGTGAGAAAATAATGGTTCGTGTTCTGAACATGGATAGAACTGCAAGGGGAAATTCTAAAAAATCAAAGGTTAAATAATGAGGATAATAGCAGGCTAAAAGGAACGATAAACATAATCATACAGGGTACACACGCATTAGAAGACAATTTTATTAAAAGATAGGAATCTTAGTGGCACAAAATTAACCCACATTAGTGAGGGCAAAGGAGGCTCGAACCTCTCCATATGCCTCCAAGTTCCCAAGGAGCCCGTTGACTGACAACCTGAATAACGCCATACTTGGCAACCTTGTTGACCTAAGAACGTTCCTTGCTGCACATCGGATTGGAGCACTACTATTGGCTAAAGTCCCAAGAAACTGCACGGACAACAGAGGCCATAAGTTGAACGTGTACAACTAATAATCAGGAAAACAGAGTTTTGAGACTTTCATTAATGAGTACCAAGTGATGCAGATGATCAAGTTCATCACAACATCCACAACTAGAGAAACATATCGTGCAGATATGAAATCATATTCAATGCCGGGGAGAACACAAGCAGAGGCATTACTTAAAGACACCATAGATGATTAAGGGTTGATCAGTATCCAACAGTACGGGAACATAACATAAATGTGAAATCAGAGAAACCTACGAGAAAATTTACAGGCTTCTTCCCATCTTGAGCATTATCAGATGTGAGATTTAGTTCATTTATTGAAGAAATTCGAATCTTCAGAGGAGCAAAAATTTCATCTCCACGGAGATAAGTAATCCTTCGCCATTTTACTACAAGTCAGAGATTACACGAAGAACATCACATTCGTCATATCAAATAATATATCAACTGAAAAAAATAGTTTCTAATGTGCAGCACTATATCGAAAAATTCATAGGGTTAATGATACCATGTATACGGAAAACTCTTCACCACCGTTCTAAATAACTATAAACATTATAGAATGTAGCATAACAAGCTATGTAAACATCAGATTGCTTCTCTTTGACTCCCAGTCAAAAGCGGCCTCCAGCGCATGAAATTACTTTTAGTATACTCCAAGTTGCTAGATCAATAAAAAGAAAAAAAGCATCGCTGAGTCATATGTGAACCTACAGATACCGCCAATAATATCAATTGCAGCACTAAATGCCAGATAATTTTCTAGTGGTTGCGAACATAGTCAACAAAAGGTTTATAAAAGCACAGAAGTTTGTTCTTGGCATAAAATAGAAAAACAGCAATAAATCCGACTAAAAAGAGGAAAGAAGTAGGGCGGGCGAAATCTATGATTCAGAACTAAGGTTTGCACTGTTAATTATTTTGTTCATCCAATCCAAGAGCAGTTCAGGAGCGAACCATATGCATGTGCCTTTCTTGCACTTTCATATTGTCATTCCTCGCCATTTGAAGTAATGTTTGCAGCGCCTGAAGTTGAACAGCATCAGACTCGTCGTTCAGCATGTCCATTAGAAAGTCCAAGGCATTGTCGGCAAATTTGGCAGATAAAATTGTAAGCGTCCCCAAGGAAAAACATGCAGCTCTTCGGACCTTCGACAGTGATGCATCCGGTCAGAAAATTCATTTTTGTAAAAATTAAAAATAATAATAAAGAAAATAAACCTAGATGCCAAGAAAACTAGTGATATGATAAAGGTGGCGATATTTGGGACGGCAAAGGAGGAAGATAAATTCACGAGTATCAATATACCTCGTGGAATTCATCCTCCAGACCCTGAAGAAATACACCAGCAGCACAAGATATTGGTAGCCCACATCCTTCCTCACTGAATTCAGCTAGAGATTTTCCTCCACTGTTGCCCTTCTTCACTTTCTTAGACAAAGACTGTAGCAGCACACTCTCCGACACCAGCTTTATCTTTTCAAGTGAGAGAAAAACTTCAACTCTGACCCTCATATCCATGTCTCTGGCAGATGAACATAGCTGCAAGAGGTAAATCTCTATCAAATTACGAAGCCCATGTTAAGGAATTGAGGACGAAATAAAAAGGCCCATAACGATTATTTGAACCTTATAAAATGTTATGCATGAAGATGTAAAAACGACGAAGAAGAATTGTCTAAGAAAGGTTGACTTTTGTAGCAAAAAATATGTTCAAAATGAAGAGTTCTTGATAATCTTTTCAGTATCTCCTGGAGCCAAAGCAGGATCCCAGTTTTAAATGAAAACGAAACCATCTATCATCTATTGTTAACTGTGAACAACATCTCTGGGAGATGCCAATTAATTATACCAGGCAAGATACCGCGATGGAAATATCCATCAAATGACTTGGAGGTTTCTTTTAATGGCATCTGGTTGAAGTTCAAGAACAAAAATAATTAAAGAGAAAATCCAGCCCAGAGCTACCATCTGAAGAATACCCTAAGGAACTGTGCGTCTGAAAACTTGCTATTGTCTGTCCCCTGCTTCGTCGCCACCAGCATCTGACCCAACCCAGACACCTAAAGAAAAAAGACAGCCGGAAATCTCTGTGAAAATGGATATGATCAAGAGCGATGGCAACAAGGGTGACAGCTATCACCAGTGCCATAAGAAGGTCATTAATGAGAATATGTAACCGACGGGAACTGAGGTTGAAGAGCACGGCGGACTAAGATCAGAGATGAAGCAATACCAGTCGAATGGCAGACATTTTGACGAACACGTCGACGTCGTGAAGGAGCTCGACCCCAACGTCGTAGCATCTCTGCATCACCGAGACCTCCATCCACGCGACGGCATTCTTGCAGAACACGAGCAAGCCTTCGAGAGCCGCACTCCTTACGGAGGGGTGCAGGTCGGCGGTGAGGCCCAAGAACACGCGGAGCACAGCGACTAGTCGGCCGTCGGCAGAGCTCATTTCACGGACATGGTGCGCTTCGAGAGCCAACAATCTGAGAAGCTGCGAACGGACGGCCACTGCACGACTGGAGGCGAGAGAGAGGATGATGTCTTCCCGCATCACCGACCTGACTATAGACGAGCCTTCGCCGCCGCTCTGCGCCGCGGAAACTAGAACAGCCAGGGCTTCCGCGGCGGGACGTTTGCCAGAACTCAGGAGCGGCCGCACGGCGCCAACCACGGAGGGCGAGAGAGCGGGGTGAAGAACGACAACGTCGGCGAGCAGCTTCACCGCGGGGCGGAGGAGGGGTGGGGAAGGATCGCGTCCCAGATAGTGGACGATGGCGTCGAAAACGGAGCGCAAGGCGACTTCGGAAGAGGCGGGGTTGCAGATTATGGCACGGCAGGAGAACAACCCTCGAAGTGGTGAAGGAGAATCGATGAACGCATCTTGGCGGAGGAGCCGGAGATCCTCCAGGAAGAGCTTCTCCATGCTCTACAACCCTTTCCCCTCCTCCCTGCCAGCCAGCCACCTCCCGCCGAAGGGAAATTCTCACATTAATATACGAATTTCATGACGTGAACACTACTTTTTCCTTTCAAAATTAATAAAATTCACGCAATTGAACTCTAGAGATTTTCGGTTGATTAAGAAATTTGTCTCAGAAGTTGAAATTTTTGAAGAAAATATTAACTTTCACGTCGCGATTGGTGGGATGACACCCAGAAAGCATGCGATTCAATACACAATTTTTGACAAGAATAGGCTTGATAATAGTATGAATATCGATTACAGTTATATTTTACCGAGGCCTCGATATAAAAAATTGTACGAACGCCAATGGCTGATCCCACATTTGGAACTCTAATCCAGAAGGATTAGACATCACGCATCGCAAACGCTCGTCATCAACCGGAAATACAGAACAGAACGAGAAGATTGCACCACAAAGATCAGACTCTAACAAGACTTAGACGGAAAACGAGATGGAATGTAAATATATTATAGTGGGGAGTCAAATCGAAGATGAGAGAGAAACAGGTTGAAGTCTAGAAATCTACTTCCCGTCGATGAGAACCCCGCCCTACAATTTTCCCTCCCTCCTCAGCTCCCGTCCCTTCCCCCCACCAGTTTCCCCCCCTGAAATTTTCTTGACAGCAAGACTTTTCATAGCACAAATCTCTTAACCACCGAATCCGTAGAGCGTCCGGCCCTGCCTTTTGAGGGCGTACACGACGTCCATGGCGGTGACGGTCTTCCGGCGGGCGTGCTCCGTGTAGGTGACAGCGTCGCGAATGACGTTCTCGAGGAAGATCTTGAGGACGCCCCTCGTCTCCTCGTAGATCAGCCCGCTGATGCGCTTAACTCCTCCCCTCCTCGCCAGCCTCCGGATCGCCGGCTTTGTGATGCCCTGGATGTTGTCCCTAAGCACTTTGCGATGGCGCTTGGCGCCACCCTTGCCCAGGCCCTTGCCTCCCTTCCCCCTGCCGGACATTGTATCTCAGAAACCCTAACCCTAGAATCCCTCCCTCCACCTTCAACAAGGAGCCTCTGGACTGGAGACCACGAAGATAACAGAAAAAGTCGGTGCTCGTCAAGGGGATAGGGAGGCAGCATTTATAGTGTTACCGATCGAGCAACCGGGGGCCACTCGGATCCTCGTAACGTTTCCAAATGCACTCCTGACCGTTGATTAAGTGCGATGAACGGCCGATCGTCAATGCGTTAAATCCTGGATCGATGACGTGGCTCTCTCTCTCTCTCTCTCTCTCTCTCTCTCTTCTCTCTAGCTCGTACCTCTTAGCTTCACTAAGGAAAACCGTGGTGGGTACATTCCGCGTAATTCGCTAGAAAAAATTAAAAATATGTTTATCTTATTTTCCATAAATATTTCAAAAGTAGCTTTCATAAAAATAATTTAATTAGAAAAATATTAAAAATGAAAGCAGAAAGTATCCAAAAAAGTGTTCTTTTAAAAAATAGAAAAAAATTAAAAGCACAGCACGAAATAACCATATAAAAGGTACACGTGTCAAATTATGATCACTGCCTCAGAGATCGTCAGGTCGACAGGGTTTCGAGGTCCTCGTCACGGAGGACTGAAGGGACGACGGCGACCGGCTGGACGAGGAAGCCCGCCCGCCGGCAAGCGTCCTCCAGGAGCTCCACCTGCGCCGGTCCCTCGGGGCAGAAGGCGACCACTGCGCCGCCGCTGCCGGTGAACTTCGCCGCCGCGCCGATGCTTCTGGCCGTCTCGATCATCCTTATGTTCACCGATCCGAGAACGTCGTCCCCGAACATCTTCCTGCGAAGATCCAGATCCCGCACCGGTGTCAAGAACGCTTCCCCCGATCAGAAGCAAGATCGGTGTTCCGGAAGCCAGAGAGGGAGAGTAAGAGAGGCGGCAATCGGACCTGCGCAGATCGAAGTTGCGGTTCATGAGTCTTGCGAGTTCTTCGTAGTTCTTCTCCGTCAGAGCGGCGCGACCTTCGAGAGCGATGTTGGCGACCTCTTCCATGGAGGATATTATGAACTGGTCGCCGTCCAGCCATCGCTTGCGAACAGAGCTGTGTACCTGCCACCGGAAGTTCTGCGGAATGAGATCAGAAGATATGGAAGTCCCCTTTCATGGCCCCGCTGGGACGACTCAAACAGATATCTCGGACGACGAACAGTGAAGCTCAGCGATCCATGGCTTCTACATTTCTGTGGAGAGGACAGACCTTGCCAGAGTCACTTGGATTTTCAGCGTAGATCAGATGGAGAGGAGGAAGAAGACCGACGTCCATGGGGAAGTACTTTCCATGGCCCAATTTATCCATGTGTTCCTTGCTAAAATCCTGAATGAATGGATCAAGAATCGTTGACTTTCTCGGAGAATGGCGGGGAGATGACGAAGGGCTGAAGACGGCGTATAAAACGTAGTACCATGTAGACGAGTCCACCGTAGACCTGAGCCACCCTGTCCTGAAGGCCGGCGACGATTCCGAGCTCGTTTTCTGCGCTCAGGATCAGCTGGGGCCGGATCTCGACGCTCACCAGATGCCTGATTTGGTAAAAGTCCAGGAGACAGTTCAGAGCGGCGCAAATTATGGCACTGGAACCCGAAAGTCCTGTCTGAAGATGCCAAAAAGAGAAAAAATAATAGTCAACGGCGAACAAATTCCCAGCATGCTTTCTGATCTGAGTTATCAAGCTATCACTGAATTCTATCGGGAATTCTATTGTGTACCAAGCTATCACTAAATTACCTTAAATTTACCTCACGGTCAACTAATGATAATGAGAATCCCAATAGAATTATATTAGTGGGAAACATAAATACTGAGATAAAATCAATGACAACATCGGAAAGATTGACAGGAAAATATCAGAAGAAAATAGTTTCAACGAACCTAATTGGCATACTCCTCAAACTGCCATTTACGTGTATAAATATATATATACATAAATGCACATAGATTTATTTATTAAATAATTTAGACGAATTCGAGATTAACAAGCAGACTAGAGCACAAAGCTAAGAACACCACAGACTGATCAACTGACCCAATTCCCTTTTTTAGAAAGAGAAAGCACCCTATTGTTCCCCAAAGCTCTGCTGATTAGTTCCAGAGGATGCTCACCTGGCGAGGGATGTTGGTTTCATAAGACAGGGTAAAGTTTCCCCCTTTCAGATTTATTTGCTTGTCCCTGCAGTATTTGCGGAAGACTTTGCAGATGGACATAAGCAGACGCACTCCTCCGTAATAGCCTTCACTCTCCAACCGATTCACCTGCAAGATGAAGGGCACGTAGATGAACACCAAGCAGCAATAAGAGAGAGAGAGACAGAGACACAGAGACACAGAGACAGAGGCACACAGAGAGAGAGAATGGCCGTATGTTCTTCAACTGCTATTTGGGTGACGGGATATGAAGATTATCAGGGGAATGGGATTTGATCACTGAAGAAATTCTGGATTTTCTGGCATCAGAGCCTACTGTGGTCAATCAATAGAATTGCATCAGTCGCATCAATTGGATGAATTTTCTGCACCCTAAAATATATAAACAGGAACATTACTGGATATGGCTGCAGCATTTTGTATATACGACTGCTATAAGCAAATAAGAAGAAATCAGCATTGAAGGTACCTGATGAGGGCTTAATTTATGAAAAAAGGATTAATCTACAACCAGATGGCCGCTAGGGGTTGTCTCTATGCAATGCTCTTGGTAGCTTGAAGCTGCAACAGAGGCTTCTTAGTAAGGAAGGAGAGGGAGGCGTGTAACGATCAGATGCTTCATCTGCGTAAATTTTTTTCTCCATTTTCCGTTCAAATCAAACATTCTAGCCGTAAAATACATGGGAATTCAGATCTAGGGCTCATCTGCGTTGAGGCACCATTATCTTACAGTCAATCACATACTTGATCGAAATGTTGACCGAATTCTCAAAAAATCTGTCCGGGAAAACATAAGAACAGTCGTGGAAAAAATTGAAAAATCGGCAGAAGTAGATCGCTGACAGATTTTGAAGGCAAACTCTATAGAGTACACGCGGTTGCCCAAACTACGGTAAAATGTCCGATCAATAAAAATGTGAGCATAAATGGAATGAATGTCCCCCTTGATCTGGCAGAGAGCGCTGACGAGAGTACGCGGGGCTAGTAGATCAAGATCTGAGAGGTAGGGACCGACGAACCAGCTGATCAATGGAGTCGAAGGAGACGAAGTCGTGCACGGGATGCGGCCTGATGACGAGCTCCCGAGAGGGCTCGAGACGGACGGACGCCCAGAAATTGCCGAGGGAGAAGGAGATGGTCCTTCCGAAGTAGACGTCGCTGGGATTCCCCAGCAGCCCCACCCTCGCGTAGGTCCTGTGCTCGATGACGGGGCGGGGAGAGAGCCCCTCTTCCCCCATGCTGCTCAACCCTAGCCTGCTCTTCTATGCCTTGCCACCGCCACCGCCGTCCCCGTCGCCGTCGCCGTCGTCGTCTGCCACCGCTTTCCCGCCCAGATCGTCCGAGGAGGAGCAAGATGCCGAGAACCACCGAGATCCCCGGCCTTTGTCTCGACCTGTAGAGCTGGCCCCGTGAAATTATTTTACAAAAAAATCAAAAACCAATTTCTTCCCTGCTCCTAAATATCTTTTTTCAAATATCTATTTATTTTAAAAATAAATTCGGCTAATCTCTCTCTCTCTCTCTCTCTCTCGCATGTCATCGTCAAAACGGCCCGCACCTTCATCGTCGCCATCATCCCACGCACTCTCTGCAACAGCTGTCGTCTTCTTCGTCCCGCTCCCCCGCCATGGCCCAGTGCCCGAGCTCGTCAGCCCACAACGTCCGCGGCGCCGCCCCCGCGGATGGCGTCGTTCTCTTCCGGCGC
Organism: Spirodela polyrhiza; assembly: GCA_024713555.1. Taxonomy (NCBI): domain Eukaryota; kingdom Viridiplantae; phylum Streptophyta; class Magnoliopsida; order Alismatales; family Araceae; genus Spirodela; species Spirodela polyrhiza. The sequence continues at coordinate 7,181,923 of CM046536.1, read as the reverse complement.
CGGCGGGAACTTGTCCGTCCAATTGTCTTCCTCTCTCGAGGCGTTTCTCTCTGTACAGGAGATCAGCAAGCGGGAAACGGCCGGAGATTGGCCGCCGGCGACGGCGACAGCCGCTGCTGGTAGCGGGAGAGTTGGGCGGTACAGCGCCCAGGAGAGGAAAGAGAGAATCGACGAGTACAGAAGTAAGCGGAACCAGAGAAGCTTCCAGAAGAAGATCACGGTGACGATCGCTCCCCCTTCTCTTCTTCCCCTCTCCTCTTTCCTCCTCCCTCTGCTTCTTCCGGACCTCTTTTTCGGACCAGTACGCGTGCAGGAAGACGCTGTCGGAAGTCCGGCCACGCGTCAGAGGGAGGTTCGCGAGGAAAGTCGGCGTTGGCCCGCCGCCGTGTGCGGCGGCCGGAGGCCGTCGCCGGAGGACGAGCTTCACGCCGGTGACCAAGAATTATGGGCCAATTTCCTCGGCATTCTATCCATGAACAGCCCCAACCATCCGCACTAGTCACAGAGGACCACCCATCGAGCCTCCATCTCCGTCTTCTTCCTCCTGTGCTCCACCTCCTTCGATGCTCTGTTTTCATGGAAATCCCGACGGGGAAGAAGAAGACCCTGATGTCTCTAAAACGACCTCACGTCGCATAAGGTTATTTTTGTGGGCTTCTAGTGGTTCTTCTCAGCCCACAAATGGCGGCCCAAACTGAAGAGCCCGGCCCAAACATGAAAAGCCCAGATCTGGATCTTGAGCACCGCATAGCGACCGAAATCGGGTGTGAGATGCTCCACTAATCGAGGCCCAGTTTGACTCGGCTGATCTGAACACCAGGAGCCCAAAATAAGAGAGGCCCGCCAGAAAGGGGGGCCCACCATCGCTATTGGTCACATTACGTCTCAAAGATAGGATCATAAATGCATCATAAGTCAATATGATGGCTTTACCATGGAATGAGATTCAATATTCGTTGTTTGACTAAACACATTAAATTTGTTATCATCTTCGCAGACTAATATCTAAGTTAACTTGCCCTCAAGATATCAAATTAAATTCGAACTTATGATGATAATAATGGGTCAACTTGATTATAACCCAGATTATGCCCACTTGGATGCCATGAATCTATCTAATGCAAACATTGTAGATGTGATGTGAACGACATGGAGCAAGAGGTGACATAGTCATTTAGATGAGCCTATTTAAGTTGTCGTTAACTAAGTTAGAGTTGCAGTGAGAACTTCAGTATTGTAAATGTACCCCACTCATAATTATAGATAGATATAATAATGATGAGAAACCCAATGACTCCTACTGATGTTCTAGTAAATAGACTCATTTTTATTGTTCTACATAATTAATCATATATCAATGTGTATGATTATTCTGGAATTAGGCGTTGCATTGTATTCTCGCTATTGAAACTTCTAAAGTTTTTTCAAATAGTGATCTACACTAAATTTATTTATGTTTAGAAAATATTTTTAAAACTGTACAAAAATATTTTACACTCATGGTGAAAAAAAAAATTAAGTGGACAATACAAAATTCAGATTTTAAATTTAAGTTTGAAATACTTTGATCAATTTGGAACAACATATGAAAAGTTGTGAGAAAGACTCAAATTTGGTCGAATCAATTAATTGTAAGTTTTATGTTTTTACTTCTATAAAGTTATAAAGGCATTCTATTGCATGAATGAATTGAGTTGAATCACCGTATAACCAGAAGTTTCAACGCATTTAGTGACAAAATAAGTGAACCCACACATCCATGATGACCAATATACCATTCTAAGAAAGAAGTTAATTATTTTGGTAAGATAACCCACAAACATATAGTTAGGAAAATAGTAATTTTACATCACAAAAACATCCACATATTAATGTGGCCCTTACAGATATTGTCAATACTTTATTATAGCTTTTGAAAAAACATTTTTATGTTTTAAAGATCTGTTTTTTACAAAGCTAACATTTTCAATTTTATTAATTAATAAGAGAGTCAACTGACTTAGAGTAGAGGCTAACGGTGCATGTTAACCAGGTCAATTTACATATTAGATGCTACATTTAAATGACTTTCAGTTTCACAACACGTATAAGTTTAAATGTTTTGGCTCTACTATTCCATTATTTCACTTTGAAAAGCAAACACGACTTACTCCACGTTTATCATTTTACCAAGCTTCACATCATTGCTTAACCATCCAAGGTTATGGAACTTTGACAGCTGGGTCATCTTGGATAAACTCGAATTACTTAGCCTTTTCCAATTCTGACCGATTATGAAACGGCTAAACGGTGAATAGTTTTATATTTGCTTACATTTTTAATATGAATGGATGATTATAAAGACATGCCTAATATACTTGTAGTCATTTGGGTTTGAGGTGGGTTACCCAAATGAGAAAATAACAATCCCTGGACCGCTTTAGCCTAGGCAATACGTCCAAGCATCATCAATTCAATAGGGGAATCATATTATAGGACAAGAGTGCATTCCGTTTTATTGATGATTTTGTGATAAATTCCTCACTAATTGCCTTAAAATCATTAAAAATTTTTATAGAGATAATATTGCTATTAATATTGAGTCACGAGGATGTCATTAAATCAAACCCATGAAAATTTTTATAATATATATTAATTTCACATGAAGCCACTGATTTTAACGCGTGTGAAAATAATGCCTTCAGTCCATGAAAAGATAACAAGCCGAATGGCACCACCGACCGGGACAAGATCATAGTCTTAGATACTCACAGCCGTCCTCCTCTTCTTCATCTTGTTCTCGGCGTTGGCAGCTGTGGACATGAAGGATTCACGTCGGCGGGGATAAAGAGGCCGCCGTGGATCAGATAATAAATGAGCGGTGACGGCTCAGGTGGGTAATCAATGTTCTGTGGAAAAACTTCTCACTGTCTTCTTCTCGGCGACTTGGACGATCGCCCTGGCGTAAATACGCAGGCAGCGGCAGCTTTCGAAGGCGAGGAAATCTTCGCTTACATGCCGGGGACTAGCCCCTTTCCCCTCGTGTTGACTAGTCTGAGGGTATAATAAAGACTGATTCTACAAGTCCTGCTGCTCCTGCTCTGCGTCTGAAATCTCTTATGGAGACTTGAGTCAGCAGTGTGGAATGGTGGGAAGGAGGAACGAAGGGGACGGGCATTAACTCTCCCCGATTAGAAGCAGAGAGAATGAAGCGCTCTCTCTCTCTCTCTCTAGCTCTCTGGAATAACCGTAGGAGATGGAATCCATGGAGGTTGAAGATGACAGATGGAGAGAGAGCTTCTGGCTGATGGATGGTCGAGAAGACAGGAGATCCGAGACGAATGTACTGGTTGATAAAATTTACGGGTTCTCGATGTCCAAGACGGAACACGATTTTATCTCTTGGCAGGTCACACCTTTCTGTTTCAGCATCAGCTCCGTTTTCACTCGACTCAAAAAAAAACACTATTCATGCGTCTCTCTCTCTCTCTCTCTCTCTTCACCCTATTCCCCTTTCGTGTCTTTCTTTCGCTTCTCCTCTATTGGGGAAGTTATTACAAACTAGGGTAGGGACAAGATATCCAAGTACTGGGCAGATACGGATAAGGATATGGCGATCCTCTAAGACAAGCTATTCGTTCTTCCCTCGTTGGACCATCTTAGGGTTCAAAGAGCATATAGCACTGCCATAAAAGGAAAGACTGGGGATGTTAACAAGGCGGCTCATGCGCTGCCAACTGGGTTATGGTGTTTGTCGGAAATCCAGTTGACCTGAATTGCCAGTCTTTCTGTCGTTGGTCGGCAGAATTATCGGCTTCCATGTCAGCCTTTGGAGGTCTGACAGCGGAAACGAGATGAGCAGAAAAATGTAGAGGGTTAGCAGATGAAGACAGCCATTTAAAATTTTTGGCGTAGACGACAGAGAAATTTAACGCCCCGCAGAGAGAGAGAGAGAGAGAGAGAGAGAGAGAGTTGTTCTGCGTTGATTGATTTCTTCAACTAAAGAGAAAATATCTCTATCTAATTCTGCATTTAGATAGACAGCTCGAAAAGGAGAGTCTCCAATCACATGGCTGAATGCACTTGCTCCTCAGAGAGAGAGAGAGAGAGTACATCGAGCTATGGCATCCGCATGCTGCATCTACTTAGTCGACGCCGAGCAGGAAGAGGACTTGGAGCAGATACAGTCTCCTCTGAGGCCAGTTATTCCGGTGGGGAAAAGCTCCAAGGTTCTCAGAGGCTTGCAAGAAGAGGGAGCTCCCGTACTTGCTCCCGTCAGCATCCTCCACTCGTACCCAGATGCCGTGGGGCTCGTCTCCTCTAACCTTTGCTGCTCTTCCTCTCTCTCGAACCTCCCATGCTTGCTAATCAGGCTCATCGCCTCAACTACTTCCTCGCGGAGACCCTACGCATCCAGCAAAGAATACATAGGAAATTTACCCATGTCCACAATGACGAAGAAGATGATGAAGAAGAAGAAAAAGATGGAGAGGAAAACAGAAGAAGTTCGTGCGGACTATTAGAAAGCGCAACATTTTACCGGGCAACTGAAACCCTAAAATCCCTTTCCACCGCTTTATATTGACAGATAACTCGAAAAATCTCCAAAGATGGACAGAAGACGCAAGATGGGTAATACCCTAAAATAATGGACTGCGTAGTGTCATATCTGTCATCAAACAAGATAGTGATAGAGAGAGAGAGAGAGAGAGAGAGAGAGAGAGAGAGAGAGAGAGCGATGAAGACCTGCTGAAGAAACTGGGGGGGAGACTGGCGCAGAAATGCGTTGGACGCCTCTAGCTGGTGGTGAGTAGGAGAAGGCTGTTGGGCGAGATGGTGCTGCTGTGGAAGCATCTGGTAGTGTCTGTTGAGCCTCTTCCGGAGCTTCTGCCTGTCCCTTGCCTTGTGGTTCTGGAACCAGTAGAACACGTTCTTACCCTCTATCTTCCCATAGTATGAAAGATGGGCAGTTATGCTCTGTATCTGCAAGGCATTTGGAGTCCTGAGGCCGCCCCTATACATCTCCTCCAGCATCATCAGCTGCTCTGGTGTCGGGCACCACCTTGTCGAAGGAGCCTGAGGCATTCCTACTATTTTAGAGATGGAAATGGAGAAGATAGATCTATATCTCAGATAGGAACAGACAGATTGCGAGTGAGTGAGAGAGAGAGAGAGAGAGAGATGGCAAACAAAGAGAAAGGAAGAGGAGGGTGAAGAGACAAAAGGGATGTGGGGAGCGAGGTGCAATTGGGGAAGTATAAAAGGCTGGAGGGAAGGGGGAGAGAGAGAGAGAGACGGAAGGGGTATGGTTCTGTCATGCTGATGTTGTTCTGAACTGCCATTCAATTTGTGCTCCACTCTTTGCCCTTTGGCTCCCCCCCCCTCCCCTCTCCTCTCTCTCTCTCTCTCTCTCTCTCTCTCTCTCTCCCCGTATATAGAGAGAGAGAGAGAGAGAGAGAGAGAGAGAGAGAGAGAGGTAGGCTTATGGATGGGTCGTTGATGGGTCGGAATGACACGCAGGCGGCTCCTCAGTCGGTTTGCCGTGGGAAAGTAAAGAATTTAAAAAGGCGGCGGCTTTTCTCATCTTGCATGTCCTGCCCTCACACGTGAGCGGCGAAGCACTCTTCCTCCCTCCTCAAGCTTCATCTTGACTGCCCAGGCCAAAGCGAGTCTCGCCTTCTCCTATCTCTGTGTCTCTCTACTTCACCGCACTCCTAGCGTGATCTCTCTCTCTCTCTCTCCATGCAGTGCTGTGTGGCATAGTTCTGTAGAGAGAGATAGAGAGAGAGAGAGTTCTCTCTTTGGAGGGCCGAGCACGTCATCAACACAGTCAACGCCCAACGCCCGTCAAAGCCGACCCATCAGCGTTCTCCCCCGCGCCAGCGAGGGTAAAAATCCTCCAGGACATCTTCTTACGACATCGAATCTCATCTTCGACGAGCGCAACTCGCTTCGGCTCACTCGTCCGAGTTTCTCCCCTTCCCGACTCGGGCCATCGTCATCAATGCCCAGATAACTATTTTATCAAATTTCGCACGATATTATGGTACCCACGCCATAAATGCGGCCGGCATTCTTCCGATCGAGGGCCTGTGAAAGCATGCTGGTCTACCCGCTAGCAGGCACCTGACCTTTCCCGTCGGAGCGTAGCACCTAGAGCCGAAGAACAGAGAGAGAGAGAGAGAGAGAGAGAGAGAGAGAGAGAGAGGAGAGAGGAGCACCGTGATCAGTGCCAGAGATTTTATATGTTATATGATACCCGCGTCGTAGATTCTTTTGTCACTGTCATGGGGTCCGAGAAGAACACCGGCCCATCTCGTCCAGGTGCCCGCAGGCATCAGCTTTCACTAGGAGGAGACCTCTCATAGCCCGCCTGCGCAGTGGAGGATAGAGAGCAGAGAGCTCGGGCCCTAGTGAGCCCACATCATGCAGACGTAAGCATGCAGAGAGAGAGAGAGAGAGAGAGAGAGAGAGGAAGAGAGAGAGAGAAGGGTGAGCAGAGGGGACGTGACAGCGGCGACGGGAGGAAGGAGACGGGAGGAGTGAGATAGAGGAAGACTCCGTGAAGATCGCGGCTGACGTGACGTTCCCCCTCGTCGTCCCTCCACCGTCGGCACCCAACCACCCCTTCCCCACACGTTATATCCAGCTCCATCTGCACATTCCCAACGACCTCTCGTACAGACCACGGCGAACGAGGAGAGAGAGAGAGAGAGAGAGAGGGAGAGACAGATAGAGATAGAGAGAGAGCGAGAGAGAGGGGAGAGAGAGAGAGAGAGAGAGAGAGAGATAGAGAGAGAGGGGAGAGAGAGAGGGAGAGATAGAGATAGATAGAAAGAGGGAGAGACAGATAGAGATAGAGAGAGAGCGAGAGAGAGGGGGGAGAGAGAGAGAGCGAGAGAGAGAGATAGAGAGAGAGGGGAGAGAGAGAGGGAGAGATAGAGATAGATAGAGAGAGATTGAGAGAGAGAGGAGAGAGAGTGAGAGTGAGAGAGATTGAGAGATAGGGAGGAGCGTGAGAGAATGAGTGAAAGTGTGTGTGAGAGAGAGATAGATAGAGAGAGGGAGAGAGAGAGATACAGATAGAGAGAGAGAGAGAGGGGGAGAAGAGATACAGAGAGAGAGAGAGAGAGAGAGAGAGGGAGGGAGAGATACAGATAGAGAGAGAGAGGGAGGGAGCGAGAGAGAGTGAGAGAGAGAGAGATTGAGAGAGAGGGAGGGAGCGAGAGAGAATGAGAGTGAAAGTGAGGGGGAGAGAGAGAGAGAGAGAGAGAGAGAGAGGGAGCGAGAGAGAGTGAGAGAGAGAGATTGAGAGAGAGGGAGGGAGCGAGAGAGAATGAGAGTGAAAGTGAGGAGAGAGAGAGAGAGAGAGAGAGAGAGAGGGAGGGAGAGATACAGATAGAGAGAGAGAGAGAGAGAGGGAGGGAGCGAGAGAGAGTGAGAGAGAGAGAGATTGAGAGGGAGGGAGGGAGCGAGAGAGAATGAGAGTGAAAGTGAGAGAGAGAGAGAGAGAGAGAGAGAGAGGAGGCTCTCGGAACCCGAGCGGCAGGCTCTGCGAGGCTCGACGATTTTGGGCGGAGACATGATCCTGCGGGGAAGACAGAATCCGCCACCGACGATCTCTTCCGACCAACATTTTCAGACGTAATCAATCCATCTATAATTTTAAAAATTCAATCCGATATAGTTTAAATTATTAAAATATGTATTAATCGGTCCGATTTTCGTCGACGATTATTTATATCCTAATATATTTGAGAAAATAACGGGTAGATGAGAGAAATCTAACCACGTCATCTCCAGCTGGGTCCGAGTTCGGGGAAATGGGCCAGATCGATACACGTGGCAAGCGAATTCATTGCCAGGTAAGCATCCACTCGAGTGGACACGTCCGGGAAAAACGGATAGCCTAGAATGGGCCGAGTTTCAGGAAGTGATAATGAGTTCAACAATACTGGTTGGCCCATTAAATTTAATGGGCCCGTTATAACTGGTGGGCCGTTTAGGCCCACTTTATAATGGGCCGACCTGTATTTGGAACGGAGGGTGGGAAGCTGTTACAGATCCAAACGCTTTACCGCTCGCCGCCCCTGGTTCGTCGCCGCCGCCGCCTCCGCCTCCGACGCAGTCGTAACCGGAGGCTCTACCCTCCTCAGGCGAAGCTTTCTTCTCGGGCAGATATTGGCCCTTCCTGGTTTCCACTCGTTGTCAGGTATTCAGGATCATATCTACAGTGCGATTGCATCAGATGACAAAGGTCAGTAATCCATGAAGCCCTAACTCTCTCTCTCTCTCTCTGCAGTCTGCCGTGCCGAAGAAGGTTTAATACCTGTTGGAGATTTCTGCGGATTTTTCTGTGCATTTCCTCCTCGCTAATATGACCTTTTCTTAGGTTGCTGCCCTCTCATCGCCATTTACCACTTCGCATCGTTATGTTTCTGTTTGTCGGATACCTATGCTCATCGGTGGACGGAGGCCTCCACATGAGGGCGCTTCTGGCTGTTCAATCGCCTCCGCTATCAGCGTAAGGCGGCGATCTTTCGTTATTCGCTGCTGCTTTCTCATAAGACTCTGATAATTTGACCTTCAGTGTGCAGTCCTCGCGTTTTATTTCGATTCTCGTTAGATTTAATCGGCGATCTGTTCATCGCGCCGACTGTATCTATTATAGATTATCAGGTTGAACTTCGAAGCTTGGATTCATAATGTTTTTAACCATTATGACTTCCCATTCGCAATCCAGGCTTTGATGTTCGACCTGATGATCTATAATATATACAGCCGGTGCGACGAACAGATCGTCGATTAAACTCGCGTTAAGATTTCTCGAAAATTTTGAGTAATCGTAATGTTTTTAATCTTTATTTCTTGATCTTCACGCTACGATTTTTTATAATTAGAACACAGGAAATAGAAAGGGGGAGGTATATTCCTGGAAACAGCTTCCCTCGGGCAGAATCACTCCTATCTGCTCTAGGCTCAGTACAGTTACGCACTAATAACATTACTTAATCAATTTAGCACTTTAGCTGTGTTAAAACTGCTTAGATTAGGACATATTATTCTGAAAACTAGGAGATTCGGATGAACCTGGAACCAATTTAATGCTGGGATTAGCATTTATTTCTTCGTGGCTAGGGACACGACAGGGCATGGTTTGATCTACTTTCAGATGGTTAAGACTCTATCTGGCTGTTTGAATGTTATACTTTACGCTGTGTGTCTGTAGATTCTGCCAGGTTTTTTTACTGTATAGAGTCTGATTTCTATCAATGAAACGTTTTGAGTGAGATGATAGTGAGGAGGAGATGGATGGATGCCGAATCTGTGTAGCCATTTCATTAAAGATCAAAAATTTTCACTGTTTTTGTACGACGGATTTCTCCTACTTTGAGGATCAGTTTCTCTGTTCTTCATCTGTGTTCTGATTATCGCCTTTGTGCTTCAAATTTATTCAAACACGCGCTTTCAAGAGCATCTTATTATGAATTTTGTTGTTTAAAATATTTATTCATGTTTTTCCACCCCATTTTCGTGATTTTAGTTCATCAAGAATCCTGCAGTTTTTTCTCATTCTTCCACCTCAGGTGTTTTCTTTTTACTTGAAATATTTACATTTACTTCGTTGACCTGCATTGATGGCCTGCACCGTGATTTGACGACGACGATCATACTCAAAAGTCAAACATGCCATCCACAGTGACTCCACGGTCCATTCGGTGGCCACTTATCATGCAAGAAAGAAGCTCTGAAATGGGGGAGGCGGAATCATCGTCTTCGTCTGTGTTCCAAGTGGTCGGAGAGCCGGCCGTCTGCATCAACGGGCTGCCAGAAATGCCCACCAATGGATCCCCTCCCACTCCACCGAGCGCCATGAATGACCGAGAAGCACCCCACGAGCCGTATTTCGGCAGATGGTTCGAAGGAAGAGAGGTGTATAAGCTGTTCGGTGACAGATTTTATTGGGGCAAGGTGGTTGACTTTGACTCGGAGATGAAGTGGTACAGAGTGGTCTATGAGGACGGCGACTTCGAGGACCTCGATCAGGACGAGCTGGAGGAGGTGCTGCTGCCGCTTGATGTGTCCGTCCCGTTGGAGGCGTTGTTCCTCAACGTCTGGCACCGTGGGAAGCTAGGAGGAGGGCCTGCGGAATCAAGGGAATCGAAGGGCGTTGACCGGACGGTGCGCCAGCTTCAGTCAACCAAGGTGGGTTTTTTCCCAGAAAGTCGTAGCCCAGTTGCGGCGAATGGCCGTCGGAGGACCAAGAAAGGAGGCTCGAACAAGAAAAGTCAGAGGAATATGCAGGCAAGTGCTCTAGAAACGGCCAAGGATCCGATTGGTTGACGTGTCGTCAGTCAACGAGACTGGATTCTCGAGGTAGGAGAGCATCTCGCTGCTAAATATCTCCCTCTCATAACCATTATATTCCCTTGGTAGTGGGTTGACATCGGGTTAGAACTGGAATAGGTGGGTTCTCTGACTTTTTATCTCAGATAACCCGGCCATCCGGGTTTGATTTGGCTGCATAGTTGACCGAGCCGTCAGAGGCCCAATTAGGGAAAAATTCTGATAAAGTCGCCTCGCTTCGCTTATACGACCCAGAGAGAGGAGAGAGAGAGAGAGAGAGGGAGGGAGGGAGAGACGATTACTGTCAATTGAGAATTATTGGGTGTATAATCTATTTGCATGATTAGCACAAATGATATTTGGAAATTAACAGTTGAAAATAATTATTGGGTGGATAATCTATCTGAGACGCTGGGGTGTCACGTGCGAGAGTTGGGTTCCATGGATCTTCGACACATGTCAGTTTCGAGGTGCGAACAGGTACAGGCGCGGGTCCTGTTTGTCCGGTTCCTTCGTAGTATTGGGGCTCCCCATTGACGAAGGGTGTTGACTGACAGGTGTCAGTCTGGGACACCACCCAGATCGGGACACTGGAAGGTAGATCAGATGAACGGTAACGCCACGAAATATCGCGGTGCCGGCGGGGCTTCCTAATCGTCGGGAACCGCCTCCTCCCCCGCCGCCACCCCCTTCCGCCGTCAGGCTAAAATGCGCCTCTCTCCGGATATCCCTTTCCCTCTCCGTCCCCGCCCCCTCCTCCCGCCGTCAGGCTAAAATGCGCCGCTCCCCGAGATCCCCTTCTCTGCCAGTGACAGCCTCAGCGCTATCTGTGGCCGCCTAGGGTTTCCCTGCAACCATGCCCTCCCCCTCCCCACGTAATCTCTCTCCTTCCTCTCCCTTATCCTGCGCCCCCTTCTCTCTCTCTCTCTCTCTCTCTCTCTCTTCCCACCGGCGGCCGTCGATCTGCGAGAAAGTACACGCCGCCTGGTCTCCTCCTCCTCCACCGCCGACCTATTTCCTCTCCCGCAATTTGCCCCTCTTCTTCTCTCTTATTTCCCCTTCTTCCTCCTCCCTCCCTTCGTCCCTCTTCCTCCCCCCATTCGACTCTCTCCTCCCCGGCCGTCTTCCTCCCCCCTCCCTCTTTGTATCTATCTGCCGCCACATCTGCCCATCGGACGACCCGAACGCGCCCACGTCGTCGTCGTCTTCCTTGCTCCATCGTCGGTGCTATTTATTGACTGGTTCTCCTCCCCCCGCTCCCAACGTAGGGTTCCCGCGGTTCTTTCGCCTCGTCTGCGCGGTGCGGGGGTAGGGGGAGGGCGCCCACGCCGAGGTCCGATCTCTGCTGTGGATTCCCGATTCGGAGGCCTGGTCTTCGGAGCGTATTGTTGAGGTAAGGCTTTGTTCTTCTCTCTTCCTGCCCGTCGATCTGCGATTAGGGTTTTTGTGGCTTGTTCTACAGCCTGGCCTTTCTCTTCTTTTTTACCCTATTTCGGCTGTTTTTTTTCTCCATTCTAAGGTTCGCCTCCGTCGTTGCATTACAGGTGCTTAGCCATTATCCATCTGGTTCGAGATTGAGATAGTTCCTTGATAGCTCATCTCGTTTCCATGGCAATTACGAAGAATAACTCTAGGGCCTCGAGATTAGACGGTGATGTCTTGGCGCCAATTGGAGATGGTGTTTCCAGTCAGGACGACGACGACGAACTCCAGTCTCACAGGCCGGAGTCGGAATCAGAAAATACAGAAGGATCGGAGGTGGACTCTGGGATGGGATCCGACAACTATGACATGTCCGAGCTTGGAGAGGTCGGTGCCGAGTATTGCCAGGTCGGGAACCAGAATTTCCTTGTCCCGTTGGAATTGTATGATCTTCCAGATCTCAGTTCAATCCTGTCCCTGGATTCATGGAACAACTGCCTCACGGAGGACGAGCGGTTCTCCCTGGCGGAGTACCTCCCTGATATGGACCAGGAGACGTACTCTCAGACGATTAGGGAGCTTCTCTCTGGCAGCAACTTCCATTTTGGCAGCCCGCTCTCCGAGCTTTACAGCCGGTTGAAGGGTGGACTGTGTGAACCCAAGGTTGATCTCCATCGCCGGTGCTTGACCTTTTTCCAAAGGAGCGAGCACTACCATCAGCTGCAAAAGTACCAGAATTCCATGGTTGACAGTCTCGTCCGGATGAGGAATGCGTGGGAGAATTACGCAGGCTATGGCATCGAGGAGAGGCTTCGGCTACTGAACATACTCAGGAGTCAGAGGCCTATGGGCCACTCGAAGAGTCTCAGCAGGGACTCAGCGACTGACTCGGAGAATGATCTCTACCCTATTGGCCACTGGAACAAGAAGAGTCGGCACCCTATGCAACTGTTGAAGCCTGCCGGAAGTGGCATGGCCCTGGAAGCGACCAAGCCTCAATCATTCACCCGCCGTCCGGGAGCAAAACACAGGCCCTCTGCTTCACCATTCGCCATTCCCAGGAAGGACGCTGCAGTGGGGTTTGACTCTGGAGCTGCCCGGAGGGGGAGGACCCAGAAGAACTATGCTGATGATGATCATGCAGAAGAACAGTTGCTCGAAATGCCCGTACAGAAGAGGAGTAGAGGTTCCCAGAAGCTGGGGAAGGAGGCGATCTCCCTTGGAAAGCACAAGAGGGGCGCCCGGCAGCCAGTTTATGATGAACCACTGGAAGCACTGCGTCCTTATGAACAGCATTCTTGGGATTCTCCGGACAAGGGCACCCATGGATATCCTCAGAGGTCGGTGCCGCGAGGGGATCGGCCAACCCAGTTGGCTGGAAGGGAGTCTTATAGTGAAAGTCAACCCCATGCTGAAGCCCTGAGCGTGGGCCATGACCTGAGAACTAAAACCAAGAATCGGAGGGGAGAAAGTGGTCCCAAAATCAAGGCTCGCAGACCTCTCCTCCCACATATGGACGAACAGCATCCTCTCTCCGGTGGCAGAGCAGAAACTCCCACGAGGGCAGTAAAAAAATTATCTGAAGAACCAGGATCTGATTCATCGAAGCAGGGCGAGGATGATGTGTATCTGAATCCTGTGAAGAAGAAGAAATCAAGACGTCCAGTTGGCCTCCTGGCCAATGGTGAGTCAAAGGCTGTGGAAGTCACATCCAGCGGCAGTAAAATCAAGAAGAATGTGAATAAGAACAGGAGGAAGCAGAGCCCATATCCGGATCAAGCTGCTGCGACAATCGTGCCCGAGACAGATGCGTCATTAAATGGGAAATATAGCAATAATCTGGACGGGGCTGCTGAGAGCTTGCCCGCATCGGGCAAGTTGTCGCGTGATCTGCCGGCTGGTCGCAAGCTGACCAAGAGGAGGAAGTTGCAGGGCGGCCGTGGAGATGGACTTGGACCAGCAATAATGCCAGATATGCTCTCTGTGGAGCCAGAGGGGAAGACGGCTGTGGTGGGTTCTCACTACGCTGTCTCTGAGGAAAACCTTGGCCTCGTTGACCATGAAGATGGCCCTGCGGATGAGGGACTGGTGGATGGAGGCCTCAGGTCAACGGATGTTGGGCAAGCTCGGGAGAACAATGCAGATGAAAGCATCGGGCCGGGGCTCGATTACAACGGGAAATCAAACGTGACCCTCGCAGGATGCAACTCAGCGACGAAGAGGAGGAGAAAGAGGGCCGGTGATGATGATCATGCTAATCCGCCTGAAGAAGCTACCAAGGGGCGCGCCAATGATGATCCCGGTCGGAAGAAGAAGAAGAGGAAGAGGAAGGCCCTCTCTGCAGCCGGTTCTCTGTCTCTGGCATCTTCCGAAGCGGCGGGGGCCGGCATGGCGGAGGAGGACCCGTCGCAGGCAGAGCCAGAACCGTCGCCCGTGAAGAAGCCATTCACCCTGATCACTCCCTCGGTGCATACCGGGTTCTCCTTCTCCGTCGTCCATCTCCTCTCTGCCATCCGCAAGGCCATGATCAGCACCAGCGCAGAGGACATGGACGAGGACGAGCCCAAGAACCTGCCTTCCCTCACCGTCCAGGAAATCGTCGCCCGAGTGAGAACCAACCCAGGTGACCCCTGCATTCTCGAGACCCAGGAGCCCTTGCAAGATCTCGTCAGAGGGGTCCTCAAAATCCTCTCCTCCAAGACGGCGCCGCTTGGAGCAAAGGCCTGGAAGCCCCTCGTCTTCTACGAGAAACCCACCAAGAGCTGGTCCTGGATCGGCCCCCCCGCCACCGCCGCCGCCGCCGCCGCAGAGGAGGAGACCTCATCGGAGGCGTGGGGAATCCCCCACAAGATGCTGGTCAAGCTGGTGGACGCCTTCGCCAACTGGCTCAAGAGCGGGCAGGAGACGCTCAAGCAGATCGGAAGCTTACCAGCGCCGCCGGCCCTGCCGCCGCCGAATCTGGACGAGAAGGAGAGGTTCAAAGACCTCAGAGCCCAGAAGAGCCTCGTCACCATCAGCTCCAGCTCCGACGAGGCGAGGGCCTACTTCCGGCAAGAGGAGCTCCTCCGCTACTCCGTCCCCGACAGAGCCTTCTCCTACACCGCCGCCGACGGCCGTAAATCCACCGTGGCGCCGCTGAGGAGGGGCGGCGGAAAACCCACCTCCAAAGCCAGGGACCACTTCATGCTGAAGCAGGACCGGCCGCCGCACGTCACCATCCTCTGCCTGGTTCGCGACGCCGCCGCCAGGCTCCCCGGCAGCATCGGCACGAGGGCGGACGTCTCCACGCTAATGAGGGACTCGCAGTTCCTCGTGGAGGACGTCCCCGACGGGAAGATCAACTCCGTCGTCAGCGGCGCCCTCGACCGGCTGCACTACGAGCAGGACCCCTGCGTGCAGTACGACGGCGAGAGGAAGCTCTGGGTGTATCTCCACAGGGACAGGGAGGAGGAGGACTTTGAAGACGACGCCACGGCCTCCAAGAAGAAGTGGAAGCGGCCCAGGAGAGGAGACCACGGCGCCGCCGCCGCCGGCGAGCTCGCCGCCGGGTTCGACGAGTTCTCGCCGCCCCCGCTGTTCCAGGACGAGATGGGGGAGAACATGGACGAGAGCCTGGCGCCGCTGATAGAGTCGATCGAGAAGGGCGCCGCCGCCGCCGGCGAGGGGCACCCGATGGGGTGGGAGGTGCTCGGCGTGGGGCCCGCGGTGGCGGAGGAGAGGATGGTCTGCAGGGAGAACTCCACGAACGAGGACTTCGAGGACGAGGGGTTTGGGGCTGCCAGGGAGAGGCCCCCTGGTCTCGTCAGCACGAGCCTGTTATTCTGAGGGCCGAGGGAAGGAAAAAAAAATCCATTCTTTTTTTTTGGGGGGTCCGAGGGATCTCGCCCAATCCGCCTCCGCTCTTGCTGTATATAAAATCTTCGCGGCTTCTGTTCTGGAAGAAGGAAGAGTACATATAGCTCTCGACCCCTCCATCCCATCCCTTCTCTTCGTGCTCTCTCTCTCTCTCTCTCTCTCTCTCTCTCTCTGCCCTGCAACTTTTCTCCCCTTTTTAGCAAAAATTTCACGCCTCCTTCCTTACTTTTTGATTGTTGTTCAGACAAGCTAACCCAAGCCACCTCTCTCTCTCTCTCTCTCTCTCTCTCTCTAACACGTCGTATAATTGACCTTTGGACTCAGGCTGGGCCAGACAACTTCTCGGCCCAATACGGCCCATTTATACCTGTATATAATACAGGGGCCCATAAAAAGGGGGCCCAACTAGTCCCAGTCCCATCGCAAATATGAAAAGACAATAATACCCTTATCTAACCCCAAGAGAATCTCAAGAGCCAACTTATATATATAAAAAAAAGAGGGACTTTATCTCACATGAAGAAAAGGGTACTCTGTTGACATTTATTCATAGTTGTCAGATATTTTCCTCCCATGTGGACTACCTGCAGTCGCAGTCCAGGAAGGAACAATAATATAGAAAATCCTGCTCCTGGGCCATCGATCGAGCCTTATATATCCCCACTTGACAAACGATACTCACTCGATCGATAGAGAGAGAAAGAGAGAGAGAGAGAGAGAGAGAGAGAGAGAGCAGGGCTTGGCAGCAGGAGAGCTGGTAGGAGCAAGTGGGGAGGTCCTCCTCTGCGGACCATTTTACTCCCAGAGAGCTCATCCTGGAGGAGGAGTAACCACATCTAAATGATGATGAAGAAGAAGAGGAAACCAGCTCCATCCACATCCCTTTCAGAAGCTTCTCTCAGACCCGGATGGACGCCGGCCACCATGAAGCTGAAGCCCCAGCCAGCCGCCCAGTGGTGGCCGCCATGAAGGAGCTACCTCGATCTCATCTATAGCTCTTCCCCAACTGTGGGCGGTCACTTCATCAATACTCGCCATATTTTCCTCATGTAGACGGCCAGTGACCAGACCGCAAGGGCCGCAGAGATGTTGAGAAGGGTCACGCCACAGGCAACCAGGAGGCTTTGGCCCGCCAGACTGCCCACAAGACAACATAATTATTAAGTGCCAAAGGAGCAAGAGGGCTCGAATGAGAGATTAAGCGCCGCTTGAGAGGAACCTGGAGTCCCTGGAAGCCAGAAGAATGGTCAGTGCGGTCATCTGGGTCGCCGTCTTCCACTTCCCCAGATTGTTTACAGCAACAGCCTGATGCAAATAGGCAGATGGTTTAAGATGTCTGAAGGAGGGAGGCTTTCGATGGGTCCTCTTCAGAGACAGGAATGGAAGGAAACCTCAAGAACTCCGCTGTTCTGAGATGCAGCCCATTCCCTAACTGCAGACATGGTTATCTACAAGAAAAATGGATCATCAGAGAGTGCTAATAGTTTTTTGAGCGCTGAAATCGTAGAAATGGGCCTCAATAAAGCCAATAAAGGGGCCTCGGAAAAAGGGATTAAATAAACCCTTCACCCAGTGAAGAATTATGTATCATATTAGGCCCATACTGTACAAATCCCCTTCTCCTCTCTATACATAAATAGACGAGGAGGGAGGCGCATATGACCTGTCATCCTACGATTTTCTGACGTTATCATGATAAGTTTGAAATCTAGGTCATGTAATGAGGACCCAGACATGTTGAATAACTAGTGACGTAAAAATTAATACACTTTTGTTTATGCTTCGACAGGATCGAGCTGGAAAAAAAAAATACCACCAGGACGAGAATGGGTATATTTTTAGATATACCTCTGGCTTATATAATCGATTGAAACTTATATTTTTAGATTCTGCCGTCCCAATAAATTTTTTGTTTGCATCTCTACAGAAAGCGTCATGCTTTCTACTCCTGCAACGCAAAGCCCAGAATAGAAGGAAAAGCCAAATGGGCTTCTTGAATCAGACAGGCTAAAAATGACCATGATCAGTTCTGGAATCAGCCAGACAATGAAACAGATCTTATCATGGTTCGGCTTTATCTGCATGTGGCCCGTCCTGTTTCTGGCCAGCAACTGCCAAATTAAGGATCAGCTCAAAAAATCGCAAGTGAAATCTCAAAATCAGTTTTTCCGTTTTCTTTCTATGTGAACTAGGCAACGCAATTTAGCTGTCATTCAGCTCGACTATTGGACGCCCTACTGACATTGGCATTTTCTAAAGATGTGGACACCATATTCGACATTGCATATTGCAGAAAAATTCATGCCAATAAATAATTGAAATGGAGAGAAAATAAAAAACTGGAAATATTTTATTCATGAAAATAAAGGGCATATTAAGGGGGGAAAAGGGGCATAAATCGGCAGTTACCTCTCTCCCAATGATGGCAATTGAAGGTAAAGTCAGGAGCCACGGTGCTTGACCAAATAGAGCAGCTTCCAAAGGTTTGGTGCACAAGAGAACCAAAGCAGCAGCAACCATAAGCTACAATTAATCAGGGATAATAAGAAGAACACTTAAATAACTTTCTATCTCAAACATCCGAATCACACGCAATTGTCAATGTTAGAGTCAGAGTGGGCTGCACAAAAGGATAAGTTCACGAAAAATAATTCAAACCTTATCGGCTACAGGGTCCAAAAATGCACCAAATGCTGTTCCCAAGCGCATCTGACAATGCAAACGAGTTAATGAATGGTAACATTTGACTGCATTAAATAACACATCAGAGCTTTGTTAATTTGAATGAAGAAGTAATTGAATACAGTCCAAGAACAATAACTTAAATAGATGCCAGTCCGTACCTTTCGAGCAATGTAACCATCAAGCCAATCTGTAATTGCAGCTGCAATAAATATACTAGTCGTGGCAGTTGTCGCCCACCAACCATCCATGTAGAAAGCTAACAAAGGAAAGAATTACAACGGTATAAACCACAGGAAAAAAGGCAAGATGCTTCGAACTAGGAAGAGAATCTATTATTCTGTGAACCTTCATTATTTCCGGGCAGAATTCAAACATGCTAGGGAAAACTATTTTTATCGACTGAAGTAACACACTGCAAAACCACAAATATTTCATTGTTTTTATACAAAAAAATCGCATGATTGAAGTGTAAAAATACTGGAATATATATATATATACTTTTATTTTATTTTCATTTGAATGGGGACATGGACTTTTGGACTCTCCTTCTCTGAACAGCAGAAAGTAGATATGAATCCAGTAGAAAAAAAGAAACTGTACACCACACCAGAGAATTTTCCTGCACATTCCCTAACTGCTTGTGTTGGTTTCCACTTTTATGTTAAACATTGATGACAAAACAGAGATCATTTCAAAGCTCCTGTGCTCATTATTTTAGTGGTATTCAATTCCTCATTTTGACCATCTTTCCTGGCATATAAGCCACTTTGAAGGATTCACGAAACAAGAAATAAAATGTTTACATGAGGAAAATATAAAGTGTTACACGTGTTCACGCAACAAGACAGTCCAGCTTCTGAGAGGATAGTGATCATATTTCCTAGCTCAGAATCATAAAGAATAAGTAGTTGGTAAAGAAAATAAAAAAAATAGACATGAATATATGGCCTCTAAGAATCTCATGAGAAGGTTAAGTAGAACTAAACAAAAAATACACCTCTATAACTATTCTGCACTTTGAAGGCCAGCATGTATAATGACCAGTGTGTAGGAAACATCAACTTAGGAGATACAGCAGGACTGAAATGTATTCTAATCGGAATACAATGAAATCAAATAATGGCAAGCCATTGTACGTTTGTAGAAAATGAAAGAGTCCACAGGTGGGATCTCCATTTGCTTTAAGCCCATGATATGTCACAATGTCTGCAAGAGATGGCATGAAAAAACAGGCATAGTCCTTTAAGTGAAACACAATGTCTGCAAAGACGTAATCCATTTTTCAACATTTATTGATCATTTGAACCCCCATTGTCCTTTCCATGGTTTTTCGCCTGTAACTAGGCCGAAACCTTTTTGATGCCCAAACATCGGCAGTACCAGTGGCAGGTGGTCACCGTTCCATTAAACGCCCCAACCGCCGGGTTTCATCTGGAGGGGGGGTCTTTTACCCTAAATTGAAATGGTCAATTAATTTCTGTTTTCCTTACAATCATGGAAATATTTCATTTTTGGAAGAAAGTCAGCCGTCCCTAAAAGAAGGGAAATTTCTCAAACTTGATCGCATTCGCCTTTCAAAATTTTGGTGCTACACCTGACCCTTGTTATGTTACATCTGATCCGATAATTTATTTCCATGGATGTTTACCAAAAGAGCACCATGTCAACCGGTAATTCAGCCTGCGATTCTCAAGTATTTCCCCAATGACAATCATTTCTTGATTTTATCCTAAAAATGAACCACCTATGATCCGCTTATGCTTTCCCGCATTTGGCATAAGTATGTGACGAAAGAAAATCAGCATCAGGCCCAGAAATGGATGCAAAAAGAGGTCGACGACCCAGTTTGAGATCAAGAAAATCAGCCAGGCCCACAGAACAAAGACAGGGAAATTAATGGAGTGAAGAATTCAGAATGAAGCAACACAGGGATCAGAGAGACTCGATGATCAGCAGCCAAAGACCAGTTTCACATCTCAGATCCCGCATTCTGCCATGGAAGTAAACTACCAAAACAAAGGTCCATGTAACGTATCACACACACACACACACACACACAAGAGATAAATGGTTGCATATCTCAAGCATACAGAAATTTTTTTAAAAAAAAATTCAGCTGAACCTACTCATGATCAGAAGAGGAACTGCCGCCACCCTTCCGAGGGTGAGCACGGTGGGAATCGTCAGCAGTTTCGGAGGCTGCTCCAGAAGCGATTGTTTGCCATTCGCATTGTTAACACCCAGGCATCCGTCCGCTTCATCTCCGTGGATGTTGCCCCCCTGATGGTCAAGAAAACCCATCACGGGGCCCTCCTGCTCCTGCTCCTGTTCCTGCTGCTGGGCGGTAAGACCAACCCGAGCGTCGCCGGCTCCTCCTCCCCTAGCCGGACCGCCACCCGCCCATCTCCTCGGCGCTCGGGTGAAATCCCTCTCCCCCACCGCGGAAAGAGCGCTCCCAGATCCGATCCTCATCCACGATCCCACCGAAAACCGCGCCGCGCCGCCCTTCGCTACGATTCCAGACGCCCTGCCACCGGCGACGCCGCCATTGCTGAAGACCCCACCGTTCCCCAGACGAATCCCCCTACTAGGCGTGGGCGTGCGAGCGGAATTAATATCTGTGCTCTCTGTAGGTGGGACTGGGAGGGAGGAGGGCGCTGCTATCCTCCGCAGCCATCCACGCTCCAACCCTTGGGACGATGGGCTGCTCTTCCCCCTCCTACCACATATGAGATGCCGATGAGGGCCAGCGCAAGTGTGGGGATGCGTCGGCAAGCCGACGACTTTAAGCAGCGTCACGGCGATTGAGGGTGGAGGCATCGAGACACGCACGGCCAGAGAGAGAGAGAGAGAGAGAGAGAGAGAGAGAGAGAGAGAGAGAGAGAGAGAGAGAGAGGGAACTGGACGGGGGTGAGAGCACCCGCGTTCTCAGGAGGAGGCTCTCTTTATCACGTCTTCGTACGTAAAGAAGCCCCCCCCGTATTCTTTAAAGGAATCGTATTATTGGTTTATTTATTTATTTATTTATTAACGGATCGCTGAGATGCCGTTACCGTCTACCTTTTTAATCCTTCCTCCCCAAGCGGCGGTGATCGAACGGTGGGTCCGACACAGCGTACACGCGCCACGCTGCGTATCGGACAGGACAGGAGACACGTCAGATTGTGGGGGCCCAATGTGACGTCACAAACCACCGTCCGTACTAACGGGTGGGCCGTACGGTGGGGGGAATCGGAGGAAGAATCTCTATTAATAGCTGAAGCCATGGACTCAAGCGAGGAACAGGCTGGGATGTACAGGGAGGAGCTTCTTCTGAGACCCCCTCTCGCCGTCGGGGCATCGCCGGAGCTCCCGGCCGGAGACGCCGCCGGTAGACCGCCGGCAGAAGGCCTGCCACCCGCGCCGTCAATCAATCCTTGGGAGAGGTCGAGGGGGAGTACCCGGGGGCGCCGCCGCCCGGGGGCTCCGCTGCGGCGGCGGCGCCGGGTCGTACCTCTGCGATGCGAGGTAGGCGAGGGCGGTGACGACGTCGGCGATGAGCGGCCTCATCGTCGGCTGCTCGTGCACGCACATGGCGGCGACGGCGAGCGCCTGGTACAGCCCCCTCGGTGGATACTTGCCCTGCAGCCCCGGGTCCGCCATCTGGGCGAACTTGCTCCTCTCCCTGAACATCGGCCTTGCCTGCACCAACCCGCCCGCCAAAAAAATATCGCAATCACAATCAGAATGACAATCAGAAGAATCAGCAGAAGAACAAGGAAGGATGCGGATGGGGCAGACCCAGGCGACGAGGTTGTGCTCGCCGGCGGACCTGGAGCTGTCGATGGCCTTGCGGCCGGTGATGAGCTCGAGGAGGAAGACGCCGAAGGAGTAGATGTCGGACTTGAGGGTGAGCTGCCCGGTCATGGCGTACTCGGGGGCGCAGTAGCCGTAGGTGCCCATGACCCTGGTGGAGACGTGGGTCTTGTCCCCAACGGGGCCGAGCTTGGCCAGCCCAAAGTCTGAGAGCTTGGGGAAGAAGCCATCGCCGAGCAGGATGTTGGAGCACTTGAGATCGCGGTAGATGACGGGGGGGTTGGCCATGTCGTGGAGGTACTCCAGGCCCCTGGCGGCGCCGGCGGCGATCTTCATCCGGGTGTTCCAGTCGAGCCGCTTCTTCTCTGGGGGGAGATCTGCGCGCGCAGCAGTCGCACAGTGGGGAAGAAGGGCGTTACAGATAAACACTCCGACAGAAGGACGATCCACATGAACAGTCAACCATGAGGGCCTTCAAGCGGGCATTGTCAAATAATTTTTAGACATTTTTTTCCCAAAGGAATAATGAAGCAGGAGGGGTGGTGTAAAGTGGAAGGAAATAATCTAAGAGAGGGCATCATTATGTATATTATACGAAAAAAAACCAACTAGAAAAAATTATACTGGAATAACTAGACATGAGGAGGGATGCATAGTGGAAGGCAACAATGAAGAGGGCATTATTATGCATATGACAATAAGTCCACAGAAATAAATATATAGTTGAAGGGAATTATCAAGTTATAACTATTTTAGAAAAAAAAAATCCAAAGGAAGAATCGACATGAGTAGTGGAGCAGTGATGCATATGTACCATGGAGATGGTCCTGCAAGGAGCCTAATGGCATGTATTCGTAGACCAAGAGCCTTTGATCTCCCTCCGCACAGTAGCCGATCAGGTTCACCAGATTGGGATGGTGAAGGAGGCTCAGCATGAGAACCTCAACAAGGAATTCCCTGTTTCCTTGCAACCCGTTGTGATCTAGCTGCTTAATGGCCACAATCTGCATGAAACACACGACATTTTGGTGAGATCAAATTAAAAAATACCATTTTAAAAGAGTAAATAGGATAAACTTCACCAGTAAAATAAGAGAACCATATAAAACACCAGCTAGAGAGAAAAATAAATAAATAATGCCCCTGTTGAACAGCCTGGGGCGGCTGTCTAGGCGGACAACTTCTAAAAATCAGGACGAACCCCGGCAATCCAATTAATGGGGGATAATACAAAGTGATTATGGAAAAAAAATCAAAATTTTAAGATTTCAAGGCTGTCTTGCAGAATTTGGAACTTCCCATGGAACTCACTTACAAAAATAGGGAAGTGGAGAGGAAAAGAGGAAATTTAATTCACATTGCGAGAAGCATACTTGGAATGCTCTAGTGAAGCGCGCTTGGAAAGAAGAAACTTTAAAAGATTAATGATCATGAGCAATGCAGAGGACACCTCTGGTTCATTAGTCTGAGATCGAGAAGAAGAAGAAGAAGAAGAAGAAGAAGAAGAAATCTGGAAAAGCAACCATAGTTTGGGGCAAGAGCTGCAGGTATATCAAACGAGAGGAGACTTTTTTTTTCTGACCTGATTAGTATTCTCCAGTCTTCCTTTGTAGACTCTACCAAATCCTCCTCCCCCCAGAAGACAGTCAACTCTGAAGTTCTTGGTGGCGGCAGCCAGTTCACGGAATGAAAACGTCTGTGCAGAGATATGGCTCAGTCCATTCTTTGGGATCTCCTTCTCATATAGCAAGCCCTCTTTCAGCACATTCAACGTCGCATCTGAATTTGAGGCCCCTATGTAGAAGGAGATAAATAATTTCAGCACAGAGGATCCGCCCTCAGAACCAGGAATTCATATGAAATGCTCGTTGATCGATCTCAACAAGACTCCACAAGATGACTAATCAACAGATTTGTGAAAAATTGGTGCAAAATGCCCCACAAATAACAGGAATTTTGCAGAGAATATTGTAGAACGAAGATTGGTTACTGAGAGCGTGTTGAAGGCTTCACCGTTTCATTTTTCTCGGATGCGCGTCGGACTATTCACGCGCGATCTACATCTACGGAGACGCAGGAAGCGATAATTAATGATCAGACAGAAACAGTATCAACTACTTTTGAACCCGCGGGCCTCTCGAAGCTCTAATTATACGACGAGCGAGCTCCGGTGGCAACCTTAGAATTCGGGAGAGAGGTGGCCACCAGATGTTCGCAGTCCTGATTACGATTGAGGAAAACCTTACAAGAAGTTAAAAAAAAACGCGCCCAGTGATTCCAAACAAATCCGACCGCAAATTCTAAAAGGAGAGGGAAAGCGAATGGGGAACCCTAATCCACAGAGATCCGGGAGATTACGGACGATACACGGGAGAGGCCGCAGCGATAAATTCTCGTATCTTTTCTTGGAGAAAAGGGTGCAAAATTTATCAATCGACTCCTCTGACCGAGCAAACAAACGTGTATCAATCCCGAAAAGGAAGAGGTTTGTTCGAATACCCGTCAATGCGTTGATCCGATCATCCGCTCTCTGCTTCTGATTTTCTCTGGGCTTCCCGGAGCAGGGGAAACAGCCCATGCCCTCCCTGCCCCAACACCGTTCCTCGTATTCTTCCACTGCTGACAAAGAGGGGGGGGGGGGGGGGAGACAGAGAGAGAGACACACAGAGAGAGATGGGAAACCCCTCTCCAATCTCGCCCCTGCAGCGTCCAAAATCCGTTTATTTGGCAGCGTTCGGCGATTTTCTCGAATCCCCGGTGGCTCAAAATCGGATTTTTTTTCCCCGTCGATTTTGTTAAGAAACGTGGAATCGCGAATTTAGACGACCAGCATATTCTCCTTCTCGTTATTTTGCGATTTGACCTTCCTCAACCACGTGACATGTACGCACGTGGGCTGTCGGGAAAGAGAGCTCAACAATTTTTCCATTAATTTTTATTATAAATAGGCACCCAAACTAGTGCCAATGTTCCGCACATTCCTTTTAAGTTAATTATAGGATGATGCCAATAATCCTGCAATTAAGGCATAAAAAATTGAGTAATTAATTAAACCCATGTGCTTCCATATGCCTTTTTTACATTATTACCATTTTTTTAGGCATCCATGCTAATCAAAGTTGTAGTCCAGGGGCTCGCCAATTCCAGCACCAATGATTTCATGTGATTAACTTATAATTAACTATAAAAAATAAATTCAACTACTCTTACCACACAAAGCATCTGTTGATAAAATAATCCGTAAGTTGGATGTCAACTAATCTCCCATCTTCACGAGAGGGAGGGAGGGAGGGAGGGATAGAGAGAGAGAGAGAAAGAGAGAGAGAAGAGAGAGAGGAGGGGGAAAGAGAGAGAGAGAGAGAGAGAAGAGAGAGAGGAGAGAGAAAGGGAAGAGAGAGAGTCTTCCTCTTTATATGGTTAAAAAAAATCAATGCCCCATAATCACCCTCTGTAAATAATAGGCTAGATAGAGAAACATGCAACATCAGCATTTTAAACCAATTGAAAACCAAAGTAAACATGGCTGCCTCTGTGAGGCACAATCTTCAAGTAGCTCTGGCAGCCTCAAGGAAGAACAAAGTGCTCAATTTACCAACGCTTACAAGGAAATCCATGGAATTCTCCAAAACACCATACAACTTTGCATAGTACTATAAATGGGATCTGCGTCAAAATATTAAAACCTTGGGCTTGGCAGCTGGTGGCGAGGGCCTTCCCTTGGAAGCGATCTGAGAGGCTTCAGTAGAAGAAAGGAAACGACGATGATTATTCATAAAGAACGACAGCACAGTTATGGCAACGACGACGACGACGGTGGTGGTGGTGGTGGTGGGTTGTCTCACAATGGCTTCCGCGGGTAATTAATCGCCCGCCTCGCGATGGGTATGATCGCCCGCCACCTGCTTGGCGAATTGCCCGTGGACTCGCGGCCGTTGCTCCGCCAGCTTCTTCCTGCTTTGGTAGCGAACCTGAAATGTTCAAGGAAAGGGAGATACAAAGAGGGCCCACGACAGCATGGATCTGGTCTTCCATAGCACATAAGAACGCCCCCGGCAGATCACAAGGGGTCGCAACGGCTCAATGATTGTCTCTCTATTTGGATGATCTAATAATGGCTGAATCGGCATATTCCAGTTACGATGGTGGGCCGCATTTGATAGAAAATAAATTTCAAAGGGAAATAAAAAATTGACATATAAAAATAAATGGCCGATGAAGTAAAAAGAAATAAAACCCTCGAGAGAATAAGCGAAAACCAAATCATGGAGGGTGTTGACAACACATCATCTCCAGGATTTGGGCCGACCATGTTGGTGGTGCAGATCATGCCTGCCTTCAATCATTCTACCCCCACAAAAAAGGACTCGTCTTGGAGTTCACCCTTGGGAGACAGATGGTCACCAATGCATGTCAGAGGACTCTAGATATAATATATGGCGATGAACTCCAACTCCAATCAAGTGAGGACAACCATTACTAAGAATCTCCTTCAAACTAAGGGAGAATGGGGATTCTCATCATCTCTCATCCCTCCCATAAATCCGTATCTGCTCTATTTTCGCCTACTCTGCTCTACTCCCCGGTTCTTACCCTCTCCAGAAGCGCTGGTTGGTCAGATCATCAACTCGTGAGATGTTCTGGGTAAGAAGAAGGCTGTCATTAAAAAAAAAAAACAGAGGATATGGAGCTATGAAAAGAGGGGTCCTACCGAAACAGGATGTTATTCAATCCATACATGAATAGGTCTGCAAATGATCACAATCAACAAACTATGTTTCTAGAGGTGTATACGAAGCCCATTCATTTTAGGCAGGGGAGCAAGCTCATATTCTCACAATTTAAGATAATTACCTTCATGAGGAAAAAAAAGATTAAAAATTCTCATCGAAAGGCAATTACCTTCTTTTGGAAGCATCTCTGCTTTCTTTTCTGTCTGAATTTGGTCAGGGCCGCCACTCTCTGTGTAAATCGGTTTTCATCCATACCGCTGCTGCTCCCACTTCCACTACCATTGCAGCCCCCTGACTCTTTTTTTCCGACCAAACCATTCTCACTTTCCATGTTCGTTCTTTCGGGGTTCATCGTACTACTTCCATTCTGTGCATTGCTACCATGATGATTGCCCGAAATACTCCTGTTTATGCTGTAATTTGCCACATTTGCTTCAGTTGGCCCATTGAACATGTTGGATGAACCACATGGCGGAGCAGCTGCAACTATATTCTTCACTGACGACTCATTATGCTTAGATGGCAGCTCCAGGTGGTGCCGTGATGCGTGATCATGTCGACTATCATAGTGATGCTGGCGGTGATGGTGCTGCCCAGGAACTTGGCGAGTGCCTCTGGGCTGTTCCATGATAGCGCTCGACCCCTTATTATCAATTTTCTCTTGTAGGTCATTCTGGGCTGCATGAGCTCGCTGCTGAATGGGGTGAACTGAAGATGTGTGAGGACCCTTGACCATGGATGAGGAAGATTCGTTCTCATTCAATACGGTTGACTTGCTGATGATATTATAGACGGGGCCCACATCATTGACTTTGGTACCGCTACTACAACCCTGGTTGATTCGAGTGGCAGTTGTCTTAGATTTCATGTTGCAATCAGATCCTGAATCCTCATTACATCGAGCAGAAGAATTTCCTCCATGTCCTGTTGCCTTCTGAGTGGACGCCGTAGAGGTGTTATACCTGTGAAATCATAGATCCGAACACAATCATTTAATTACTTCTATAAAAAAAATATAATGAATATCAGCTGTCCCGGTCCCCCACCTTGAGAAAGCTGAAAGATCTGAGCGTCGCAGCACATATCTATCATCACTACAGCCAATTCCGCCCCCTGCAATAGATCTTAGCCTCTTCAAGCTTAGCTCAAAGGATGGCGACTCTTTGGCAGTAATCTTATCTTTCTCCTCTGTAACTCTGTGAAGGGAATTGGAACCCTGAACGCTCATGGTTGCCACTGTGCTTTCAGCGAATGTGGCGACTAAATCAGCCCCCTGAGTGGTCAATTCGCCAGCAGCATTACTGCCGTCAAGTGCCCCGAAGATGCCATCTGATTGGTGAAAGTTGTTCTGGGAGTCCTTTTCTAGAAGGTCGTCATCTGCATTAACATTGGAAAACAGTGAAAACACTGGAACACACTTCAACGTGATTTTAGTGAGCTGTATTCCTCTCTGTCATACCACGGTGGTCCTTTTCTTCAGAGCACTCGGAACAGGGAGGGACGTGATCATTGGAGAAGGGTTCTGGTTTTTGATGGATAACTTGTGCGCAAGTACTGTCAGGCGCCGTAGCTAGCTGATCCCATGGAGTGGTAGGCTGGGGGCTGTCAGGTGCGCGCTTCGTCCAAGAGCTCTGCAGATGAAAATGGAATAAAAATTCATGGGTCCATTCTTAAAAAAGGACGACATTATGATCTGCCAGGCGATTAATGATGCAGCTTCTTGCGTTCCTGAGCAGTGGACTCTGTTTAGCCCCCATTCTCAAAAAAGGAAACTTTGTCGTATCGTCAGTCATCATCATCATTTCTGTCAATGAAGACGCAACACGCCGTATGCTGTTTGACCGCCTCCAAGCAGAGGGAAGATGGGCAGTTCGAGGAAGAGACAACTTGGTAGATTTATAAGGCTTCAAACGGTTGATTTCACACAGAGAGAGAGAGAGAGAGAGAGAGTGCAGGACGTTGCCAAACATTACTGTCTTTCAAGCCTAGCTTTGGATTCCCTATCTCTAAGCTATCATCGGCACCTCGTAACCCACGATTGACATCATGCTAGCAACGCATTAAAGTCTCGTACTCACTCCCCCTCCCCCCCCTCAAAATCAATTCCAAAAATACAACCCTTTTCAATTTCTCTTGGAATACTAGCGACCTTCCAGATGATTGAAATTAGCTGATGTGTTTGCCTGTTAGGATAGTTCCAACTTGGATTTTTTTTAGTCTAATAAAAGTAATTAGTGTAAAAATTATATGGAAAGATGAGAAACAATAAGAGTCCTGAACGTTCTTCTATCTACCGAGAAAATGGATAAGGAATTTCTTTCATCAGAGAATCCAAAATTTTTTCTAATTAGAAGGAATTAATAATAGATACAAATTCAGACAAATGCCCAAGCTACAGCGCTCTAAAAAACCCAAGTGGAAACCAAAAACACATTAAGAATGAACCAGATTCACAGAATTTAATTATTCTATACTTTGTGTATGCCTATGCCAAAGTGGGAGAGGAAGAAGAATTGCCAGTTTGGAAATGAAAAATCATTTGAAAATGGATTTCCTGACAAATAGAACAATATGATGATAGAAACCTTCATTAGTAAAGAGGCACTCACAAAAAAAATCCAATAAAAAATAGAATAAAAAATGTGCATGGGTGTGAATGTTCCTCAATAAGAATAATACTGAACGCATATTTTCAAACTATGGTACCTGCGTTCCACTTCCATTGTCACTGCCATCCTTGTCATTGTAGTCCAAGCTGACATCATCATCTTCATCATTGCTTCCATTGTTGTCATCAGAATCAACTCTCTTTGACTTGACAGATTTTTGAGTTTGCACGCCACTTTCACTGCCACTACCACTAGACTGGAGTACGGAATAATTTATTTAAAGCAAATAAGATGAAAAAAGGAGAGTTATAATGCCAAAAACTAAAAATAGCAGGAAACCATGGTAGAACAGGTGATGTGAACAAGGAGAGTTGAGATGACGTCGCTAGGATCTCCCCCATTACCAAATTTATGGTCAAAACTACAGATTTCTTTGCCCTTTCAACATAAGGCATATTTCACTGAGTGCCACATCCAATGTAAAAGTAAGCCTTACCATCTTACAAACTATGAGAGGCTATATGAACAGTGAGCCCACCATCTGTGAAAATATCATATGAAGGAGATTGCAAGAAAACTCACGCTGTGGCATCTCCTCCAAACATGCTGCCAAAGGTTTTTGAGTTCATTCTTTCGAATTGGCTTCACTAGGAAGTCAACTGCACCCTTTGACAAACACTTAAAGACAATACCCATAGAATCATGAGACGACATCACTGCATGAAAAGCTTGCGTGGTTAAACGTATAAAATTCTAAAAAAGGAAAAGGAGACCAAATATTTGGAAGAGATTGCCACACTAGCGCATAAAAAAAGTTCTCACTAATAACAGGAATATTCTTCAACGTGTTATGGCTCATAATCTTGTCTAGAAGCCCAATGCCTGATAAAAAAGGCATCACCACTTCAGTCAGCACAATATCTATATGGTTGGAAAGATCGTCCAATATTTTCCAAGCTTCCAGACCATTTGCAACAGCAGTAACTGCCATGTGAAAAAAAAAAACATGAGGATTGAAGGTGATGGAACTAAATCATGAGTTGGAGTCCATATCCAGATAAGAAAAATCATAAAGATGTCCCTGAGAAAATAAGCACTAAATGTTACAGGAACATGCAAAACAGAATAAATGATATGCGACTTAGGAACCCATACGATCCTAGATTAGAGGTAGCATGTAGTTAGAAGTCGTAGGGCAATCACATGAGCCTAACATCTAACAGGTCTCTCCCTTCATAAATGTCTTCTGCTTGTACTTCATGCATTTTCAGGCTAGTAAAATGATATCACAGTTCCATATTGTAATCCACACAGGCTAGAAACTTATCATCTCATCTGTTTATATATCGGTGCATCATATTTTGAATAAATGACGGTCGGTTTTTTGGCTTCATACCTAAGGTTGTTTTGGCCTAGAAAACCAAAAACTTGGACGCATATCGCAAGCCATGTAGTAATTGATCCAGAAAAATCCAATAACAACCTTAGTTTATTAGAATATGATACACAAATAATAATTATATGACGTCAGAAATTCATCCGTTTTCTTTTCAGATATGTATGAAATGAATGTGCCTTTGACACCCAGAGTCAGTTCAGTGCTAACTTGGAATAATAAATCCAATTGCCAAGATTAGAATCATTATCAGGCCAAAACATCATGAACTATTAGCTCCACCCAAAAAACATTAGGAACATACAATGAGCAGGACTAGGAAAATATTGAAACTTGGCAAGGCACTTGTTGAGGCTGAAGGTCCTCAATTTGGCATCTCCATACTTAGATGTTTCATGCCATGCAATATGCCAAACTGTTAGAAAACGAACAATCTGTCTTAAGCATATGATGTGCTCACCCAAACTTATTGTGAGCATAATGAAGCCAATCAGGCTCACTAGCTACACACAGCAAACAGGGGACTAACATTCCGAGGTAGCCTAAGCTAGCGAGAGAGAGAAAGAAGAACCTCCTACCGTAAGACAAGCACGTGGGTTCTTATACCACTGAGGAGAAACTATAATATAAATAAATAAATAATATATATATATATATATATATATATCTGCAGCACATAGAATTTCATGATAAAAAATAAAAAAATCAATTCCCAGGTCGCAAAAGAAGTTGCAGAACCTGCAAGACGAAAATAAATAAATAAGCACTGACCTTCATAACTACAATTGCGAAGCAGGGCATTGACCACGTGCCGAGTAGAATCATCATTCTCCACCAGTAGAACCTTTAGAGACCTGACAGGAAGAAACCTTTCCCACCCGACAACAGGAACAGGAGGTGATGGGGGCGGCTGCACTGCCTGCTTCTCCTGCTGATGCTGTAATTGTGTTTTGTGAGCCTCATTCTGACGAACTGGGTTCTCAGACCCGCTTCCCGGGCCATCATTTACACCTTCAGGGGTTTCATTAACCCTTAACTTGTAATCCCCCAACAGCCTTTGGTCCTCACCGACTACATTGTGACCAACTTCGTTGTCTTCCTCCTCTTGCATGTCATTCTACAGTTTTAGAGGCTCTTTGCTTTTGGACGCTCCAAGGCTCACTACAAGCTCCCAGAAACTGAAGATTAGAAGCCCGACGATCTCAAAAGGTACTGGACGGGAAGCCATTAGTCTTATAGATTCTACGACAGATCTAGATATCGCTTGTGTTCTTCCTGGAAGAGGAACAAGAGCGAGCCGGAAAATATGAAACGGTTGGGAGAGCAGACGACGATGGATCAATCAAGAAATCGAACGCTTCAGTCACTCTAGCAGGCGGCAGTTCGACGACAAGGGGAGAAAACTACTCCGATTTACTGAAAGATGGCAGTGAAACCGGGACAATTAGCTCGAAGTCAACAACGAGCGCAAGATTCCCCAAAATTAGATGAGAAACAACCGAATTCTGGGGACAGAACAAGAAACGAACGCCAGGCAACGCGGGTTTCGGGGGAATTGACAGAACAGAACAGAAGTCGAGAAGAACTCACCTTCGGGCCCAAGAAATGTCAATCCTTCACATCCAAATCTCGTCTCCGACCAGGATAGAAGCTGTCGGCACTGGTGCCAGGGGGAACCCCTGGAAATTCTAGGGTTTCGGAGCTCCCCCCGCACAAGGGGAGGGAAGAAGAAGACTAGGCGGACGCCACAGATTTATCAAATTTCCACCTTTTTCACGTCATCTTATTTGGGGTGAGCAGAATTGCACTATTTCGTCGAAACTTTAACCCATTTCCGTTCCTACAATCAGTATCCAGAAGGAGAAGAGAGAGAGAGCGAGCGCGCGCGAGAGAGAGAGAGAGAGAGAGAGAGAGAGAGAAGATATTAAGCCGGGCTGTGATATGAGGTGCAACTGAAGGCGTTACGGCGGGCCAGGTCGGACCTGAGAGTTGTCTGACGTGGACGGCCCGATGGTCTCGCCTTCAGTCCGAACGGGACGCGAATCAAAAGCCCGAAGCTCGATAAACTACACCGTATCAGAGGAGCGATACGCCACGTCATGGAACCCGCCCACGTGTTACTAACAAGAGTGGGGATAAAAATTTGACTATTTTACAGATAACTCCTGATTCTCATATATTATTTTATATATAACATTAATTTATATAAATATTTACAAAAGCCCCTAAATCGAAATTTGTGTACATAAGAAAACCTTATAAGTAAATTATTTGTCTAAATATCCATATATAATATATATTTAAAAATAAAATCGATAAGGGTACATTTAACAATGAGTCCCTCCTCATTTTCATTTATCAATGTTTGCCATCATAAACTACGAAGCAATAGAAAATTGTTCCCCTATTAAAATGACAACATCATTCATTTTAACATCCATTCATATTAGTGCATCAATGTCCTAAAAGATAATAATACCCTCATAATAGTAAATTAATAAAATACTATTTCAATAAAGTTTTGAATTTGTAATTACATTTATTTTAGACATTTCAAAATCATGTATTTCATGAGAGCTATTTGTTATCATTCTTTTTGGAAAAATAATGGAAAGGTGGAGAGGGACTAATGGAGGAATTAATAGGAAGAGAGGAAGAGAGATGGTGAGAGAGGAAGGGGGGGAGGAACTACCACTGAAGCAGGGAAATGGACATGGAGAGGGGATTCTTGATGTTCATCCAATGAATATAGGACCAAAAGATGGAGGGAGGGAGAGAAAGGAGGGGGAGAGAAACATAATGAGGGAGATGGGACATTGTTGCTTGAGATAACTTGAGCCGGTGATGGAGAAAAATAAAATAAGGAGTGAGAAGGAAAGAGGATGGGTGAACAGGGGGTATAGAGCACAGGCTAAGTTAAAGCTCTTTTTTCAAATTACATGAAAACTAACTGCTTATAACTAAGATTAATCACTCATCAATCAATATACATTGTATATTTATTGATGAATAAATTATTGATTTTCTTGCGCTTTGGAACATCGTACAATAACAATTGAATAGACAAAGGCCATGTTGTGCCATCCTTTGCACAAAGGAATGAGGTTTCAAGCATATAATCTATCCACATACATGAAGTTATGCAATTGTCGTTTTTGAGCATGTGCGTCAATACAAACATAACATATTTTAGACAAGAACATAGACATGAGGTGTGTTGACATGAGTGGAAGGTATGGAACAACAAACACATGCAAAATATATTACATGCACAAGCCTCCATTAGAGGCACATATTAACATAGTTAGGACATAGTGCACTAAGCAAGCATAAACACATCCATGTTGTGCAACATAGCATAAAGCCGAAACAATATAGAGGTGTGAGATGTCGATATGTGGCAGGAAATAATCATTATAAATTGGTATGTGACACCTCATCATAGTTAAGAATAATTATGGTGTTACCAATAGTAAATGTTGACGTTATCAACACCACTCTATAAATGTTTATGATAGCTATAATAAGTAGTTATGAGAGTTGAACATCATAATCTCTATAAATACACTTTCCTATGAATTGCATAAACCCTAAGTTAGAAGTAAAATATTATTGTCATAACATAGTCCTAAATATGTGGAGAAGATGTTTTTTTTATCATTATATACTTCTTCATAGTGGTAACGTGATAACTCTCAATAATTACATGATAATATCTTTAATATTTTATGTTAACTTTTATAATTAAAATATTCAATTGTTTAAATGAACTTAAAATTTTTAGATTTAAAATGATTTATGTTGTTTTGATGTTAATTTCTAAGAATTACATGTTGAAATTGATGAGGAAATATGATGATTTTGACATTTTATTCACATATGACAAATAAGGCAAAATTAAGATAATCATTGCATGAATGAATTTAAATTACATACATTAGAATTAAAATGTATTTATGTTTGATATGACCAGCATGTAATGAATTCATGCTCAAATCTACAATTTTTGGAGTTATTTTCAGTCATCTGAATTTTTTATGTAATGAATGTCAAATAGCGAAACAATTGTGGCACATTGGGCCTACCATTTTTTAACCTTGCTAGCCTTTTTTTCACAATTGCCTTCTCTCCACTTCTAGGTGATAAGTAGTAATGGAATGAGAACTCCTTTTTTTTTCTCGCATTTCAGAGGTGAAGATTTCTGAATTTAAGCATTTTCAAGTGAAAAGAGTGGGAATTATCTTTAATTCATGTAGTTTATGGATGGAGGAAACTGAATCTTACTTTTATAAAAGCATAGGGAGAGCATTTGCTTGTCACCTTCTACTCCCTACCTCCTATCAAATCCTAGATAATTTCCTCATTCAAAATAATTTCCTTCAAGATATAACCAGCATTAAACTTGGTTTCGGGTGTTTTAATTCAAACAATATTTTTTAAAAAAATGACAATATATATTAACTACTTATCAAAAAAATCACTACTAAACCCATCAAGATGCAATAACTTTCATAGTCGTTTTAGTGAAATATTGAGTTCATACATTCCATCATGATGTTTCTGCATGTACACTCCCTTTAGAAGTTAAATAGGCAAACATTTTATATGGTAACCATAATTGCGCACATGCTCTTTTTATTCCTACCAATCAACCACGTCGTGGTGACGATCATCTAACCTTCACGTCATTGGAACGCAACAAAGTGACAAAACCCGCATCCAAACACGCCCAGTCTAGCTTCGCGGTTGATGGGCTGAGAGATGACTCCCTTATTTTCATGGCCCAATGGGCCATCCTCTCGTATAAAGCCCAGCGATATAACCATTCAAGGCCCAATATCGACTGCCTTCTGAGCCGAATAGAAGAGAAGACAACCCAAAAGCCGGCGGAAGAAATAAAATACTGAGTGATTTCAGAAGACCACGGCCCATTGGAAGGAAAAAATCGCATATCGATCTTATGCCTCAGATAAATGGGCCAGGCCCAGAGCAAACCCGGGTCAGAAGAAAAGCCCGAAAATTGGCCCGACCAAGTTCTCCCCGGGCACCAATCTGAGAGGAGAAGGGAGAAGGTAGAGCCACGGCTTGACACGTGGATATGATCATGAAACAGTCGTGCTGACAAAGGACGCCGGGCTGGGCCTAACTCTACTTGCGGGCTTGATTTTGGGCTTATCTGGAGATATCCGCCATGGTGATTTTGAGGAATTAGAGTGGAGGGTACTCTAATGGCCAGGTTTGAGCCAATTAGCATCAGGCTTAAGATCAAATCAACTGATACTGTGGAGATTACAGGCTTCTTGAACCCTTCTGAACCCATTCGGGTCTGCTGGACTGGGTCAAACCCCTGGAGATGTACCAACTTTCGGCCGAGCAAACCAAAAATGGCCACTTCTTGGCAGATCAGTCACAAAAAAGCGCTTTTTTCTTAATTTTAGGTTTCATTGAAGGACTAATCAGGAAGGAATTGGACCCCACACCACCCTCCAACCCACAATCAGATCAACGGTTGGGAACCCAGAATGCCATCGAAGCTGGCCGATTCTGGGTACCACAGTCTCTTGAGCCTATCATTCCTTCTTGTGAAATGTAATTGCCTAGTTAAAAAAATAGTGGAAGTGGGCATGCCCACATCGTACGGAAAATGGGTAATTCCTTCTATGGAAGATATTTTTAAACCATCCTTCCAGTATGAATTTATGAATCTGATCAGATTCACGGGTAAATGCTGTGTTCCCCAAGAGACAAACAGTGATCTCCGAAAATTCCCACACAAATCAAAACATAGTAAGAGATGGGACCCTTGATGAGGTGCTACATGCAGCAAGTAGAAAGACCTCGGTTGGAAAACTGGATATGGAGTAAGAGGTTAAGGAAGAAAAAATAAAATTGTGTGGTTATTGCTGTATAACAGGCTTTAAATGCGCCATTGGACAACCCATAAGACACTGAACTCTCTAAGGAATAAATAAAAGCTTCAAACTCTCTAGTCCCCATGATAGTGGTCGCTAAAGCAGTTCATCGAGGAAACATGCACAAATAGAAAACCAAGAACGCGACCCATTTGGTCAAGAGTAAAGCTCTTCATGGGATTGGATCAGTAGTTTGATCGAGAATACGACGTGTTGCAGGGAAGAAATATTTGATCTCGCGTTGCAGGCTTCGACACTGTCGAAAATCGTCGCCTGCATGGGTTAGAATTTGCAAAATGGGTATGGAAAGATGGGGATAGATCCGGCATTCCACGCAAATAGCTGGCTGATTTCTAAGTTGCTTCAATGGTTTGAATTAGAGATTCCAAGGTTTTCTAGATATTAAAAGCATGATATAGAGGAATCCCAGAACTTCGGCGGAAAAAGGAGAACCAGATCACAGAGGGAAGGGAAACAATTCCCACACGCATTTGATTGTGCAAGCTGAGAACATTGGGAGAATGAGATGCTTAAAGAAGAAAGGGGAGTACCAATTCACAGAAGGAGGGCGATGATTTTCTCGATAAATTGGAAGAATTCACGGGTTTGTGGTAGCCCATTTACACTAAAAGGCGTAGAAGCGCTCATCCTTGAGACAGAAGACTTGAATCAGGAGGGGAAAAAAATGAAAGCAAAACTTACGCCGGCTATTGAGGTGCAGAGTTTCCCTCCTCCAAGTTTTTGACATGAGCCTTCAGAAGGAGCACCAGATCCCTGGCTGGCGCTTGCAGCGTCGAGATTAGAGAGATTGCAGGGCTCTGCAACGACCCCAGCAACTTGGCGTACACTTCAGCCCGCGACGGCATCGTCTCCAGTGCCTTAAAGTCCGACGGCCCGTAGAACTTCCCCTCGAACACCGCTCCTGTGAAATCGTTGTCCTCGAGTTTCTTCTCCTTCTGGAAGCTGCGGTAAGGCTTGAGGGCCTCCGGGATCTCTTCGGTGTGCACGAACATCCAGGCATTCATCCCCTTCATGCAAGGCTTCAGCGCCTCCCATGGAGTACCCTCGATGGCCTTCCCCACGAGCGTGTTCTTGGCGACTACCAGCTTCACCGACTCCGGCAGGCTCTTACGGAGCTCCTGGAGCTGCTTCACTGTGAGGCCCTTGTACTTGATGCCGGCGATGAGGTAGCAATTCTCAAGCTGCTGCTTCACGACCTCCACGGTGGCCTCCTTCTTCGTGCGGCTGATGGCGCCACGGATGAGCGGCAGGGACGGGGTCCTAAGCCCTAGCGCCGGCTGTCTCCGGCGACTGGGGTCGGGGATCCGGGTGAAATTGAGCGTCAGAACCTGGGATTGGGAGTGGAGAGGAAGGGATTTCGAGGTGGGGAATGCGCAGAGAGAGGCTTCCATGGCGGAAGGTGGAGGAGGAGGAGGAGGAGGAGGTGGAGGAGAACCGGGAGCCTTCGCGCTGTTCTCCTTATCTTTCGATACGAACCCTCATCCAAGCGGATGGGGCTGGGGAGCTCAGATCAGGTACACAGCGCCACGCACGCACAGCACGTCG
The DNA here is from genome assembly GCA_024713555.1 of Spirodela polyrhiza. NCBI lineage: Eukaryota > Viridiplantae > Streptophyta > Magnoliopsida > Alismatales > Araceae > Spirodela > Spirodela polyrhiza. Next base: position 7,143,627 of record CM046536.1, on the reverse strand, counting down.
ACTTAAAAAGTACCACATCGATTAATAGTGACGTGGCATTTTCCAATTATTTCCAAATTTACGAATATAGTAAACTTTTGTGGTTAAAATATTACCAATAATAATTACGTGTAAATGTAGAATATATGGCGGGATAATACCGCAATCATATTTAGAAATCGAGAGCGTACACAAAGTGACCCAAAGTGCAGAGAACATCGACCGGTAAAAGAATGACACGTGTATACTACGTGGCTTCTCAAGTGTTGCGTCGAGGGCGCTAGATAAATCTTCGATAAAGTTTAAAGTTTTAAAATAAGTAGACACAGGAGGGAGGAGGAGCGGTGGTGGTGGTGGTGGTGGTTGAGCGAGCATGGCGACGGCTTTCCACGCCCTTCCCTCTCCGGCGATCGCAGCTCCGCCGCAGAAGAGCCGGAGTCCTCTTGTGGCCGCCTTCTCGACAAAACCGGCGCGAGGCGTCGTCTCCCTCAACTTGCTGATTCGGCTCTCGCAGAGGAATCGATCGGGACGGCTTCCCCCTCCCGTGGCGGCAGTGTCCGGCTCCCCCTGTAAGAGATCCGCAACCATCAGGACCTCCACAGTTGCTCCTGTTTCTACTCCGGATGTGAATTATTTCTGCCGGTTGAATTCTGTCTGGAATTCTGAAAAACTTGATAAGGAAGCTAAAGCGGAGTCGATTCGGAGTTCCGCGATTGAGTGGTTTGGATTTATTGCTTTCTGAAGATGAAAGCCTTTATATTCTTTCGCATCAGAATTTTTTGTTTATTATCTTTATAAAAATGTGTATCTGCCAGTTGTTTGGCATGAACATTACTCAGTTTAGCGAACTCAATGCCATGTTTGAATATCCTTCCATATGAGTATAAGGCCACTGCGGCCTTCAGTCGTAACTCTGGAAGTGATTGTTCCACAGCAAGCGCCGATGCTGGGACATCTAAAGATTTCGCCAGTTTGCTGGAAGGTGTGGAAGTATTCGACCTGGCAGGGAGACCGATACCGATAATTGATTTATGGAAGGATAGGAAGGCCGTTATCGGCTTTGCTCGACATTTCGGGTACGCTGAATTTATCGCGGATTCCATCCATCTAAGTTGATCTCCAGTTTTCTTGTAAAAGAATTCTAAAACAGGATGGATAAAGGAAGAGATAACCTCCAGTTTCCTTGGCCTCTGGTTTCAGGTGCGTTTTGTGCCGAAGAAGAGCTGATCTTCTTGCTTCCAAGAAGGTAATAAGACGACGATTAGAAAGCATAGAAGTATTACGAATTAAACTTGTATAAAAAGCAGAAATTTCATATAATCGAGGAAATCTAAAATTTCTGTGAGTCCTGGGGGCAGATAAATTCAGACATGAAAGCTCATAGCATAACCATGGCTTCCCCTTGTAGGAGTTGATGGATGCAGCTGGCGTTGCCCTTGTTATAATTGGACCCGGCAGCGTTGATCAGGTATGCGTATGTCACTTCCTCGTTGCTTAACCTACAGCACAAACCGTACTTCGAAGGGCGATCTCCAGAGAATTCCTGTAATTGCGTCTTTTGGGGGAAAAAACACACGATTTAGGATTGGAGCCAATATTTTTGAATATCCATAAACTCATGCGCTGCATAAGAAAGTATGAAGATTTAGATATTCTTGTTTGGATTCCTTGTCAGTAGTCTCTCAAGCATGATTAAGCCAACTGAAATGATTCACAAAAAGTACTAGGATATCCACCTTCTTTGGAAAATACAACGTAGCTCAACTCATTTGAGCGCTCATCAAAGTGCGTCAAGAGAAATTTTTTTTTTAAAAAAAATGCCGTTTTGGGGGTTTCCTCTGTCCAATTTCACTTACAAGACTAAAATCGTGCAATCCTGACTGTTCTGTCTTGCCTCGCCACGATAATTTTTCCTCCCATTTTATCTCATTCTTTTTGGTGCCTTCGTATTTATTTATCCAACTTTCCTGATCCAGGCGAAGGCATTTTCACAGCAAACGAAATTCACGGGAGGTACGTTGGAGATTGACCCTCATATAGCGATCAATGCTATTTAGTATCATGAATCGTACGGTAATCCGCCAACGGATTCTATTCTCTTTCACTGAGACACATGAATATTCTTGGTATATTCTCCCAACTTTGGAAAATTTACACCAGACTACGATTAAACCTATTCCTTGTGAATCAGAAAAAAATTTACTTTCCAAGTGCTCCAAAAAAAAAAAATCCGGAGAAATATCATAAGCCAAGTAGTACTACTGTTTGCCAAACGAACACGCCTACTCATCTCTGTCCTTCAGAGTATTCTCCACTCTGGGCTCGTCACCAGAGCTTCTACATCTGAAACTCGCTTTGCCTTAGATTCGAGGAGGCCAGGATGACCTCTCCTCCCCCGAGATGACGTGCCCACCTTGTACTGCGGCCAGCGCCAGATTCTTCCATGTTTCATCTCCTTCTTGGGGGGCCCTTGGACCCTAAAATTTTCTTATATAGAAACGATTCTAACGAGTTTTACTCTGATGCAGAGGTTTATGCAGACCCGGGGCATATCTCCTATGAGGCTCTGAATTTCGCCTATGGAGTGGCAACGACGTTTACACCATCGGTACCCAAGAGCTACCCCGATATAGTAATCTGAAGGAATCGTCCTCCCCGCCCACTCTCTTTCCCTTCGTGACTCAGTCGACTCTCTCGCGTTGGCAGGCGGGCTTGAAGATCATACAGTCGTACATGGAAGGATACCGGCAGGACTGGGGGCTCTCGTTTAAGGAGGACACCGTGGCGAGAGGCGGCTGGTAGGCTCCCGATTTGATAGCCAATTTCCAACGGTTCGGAGCCTGGCTCTGCTATTTTTGAGCGTGTGGTCTTTGGTTCTTCAGGCAGCAAGGGGGGGTCCTTGTGGCGGGGCCTGGAGAGAGTAACATCTCCTATTTTCACAAGGTTAGTATTTTATTTTACTATCAGTTGTTTGCCACAGATGGGGGGTGCCCAGGGCCGGGGTGGGCCGGGCCCATTAGGGCCCAACCCCCCGTGAAGTTAGTTACCACAGATGGGCGCCTTTTATGTGAACCGTTGGTTGTGGTGGTGGGGAGGGATCGGGTGTCAAGAGGCTGAGCCCAAACTATTCGCGATGAACCCCCATTGACCCCCCTTCATTAACCCCTTTACTCGGCCTGACTCAGCCCCGGGCCTGTCAATCTGGGCCGGGCCGATTAGTCGGGTGGGTCGGGCTGGCCCTCCCCTTACCAGCCCCGTCGACTCTCTTCATCTGTCGGATTTATCTCTCTCTCTCTCTCTCTAAATTATTCAAAATTCTCCTTGTTGCCTTCGCAGGACAAAGCCGCTGGAGACGACCCTGAGATAGAAGAGGTCATAAATGCCTGCTGTTCGCAATAAGCACGGTATGGATCGGGCCGTAGATGGTGAGACGGATGGTCCAGATGATCCACCGAACTTTAGCTTGTGCTCCTATGCAAAGAAGGCGGGAAGATGGCCCTTCTAGGGGCAACCTCCCTACGTGCATGGGCCCATCTCGATCGTATATATATGTAAACACCGACCCAACCACTCCCCGAGCCACACCTCTCTCTCTCTCTCTCTCTCAGCCAATAGTGGGGCAGGGACTCGTTTTTAGTGTACCTGCGAGTTCGAGCGGTTATCCTTACTGACGCGGGCGGCTGGGCTCGTTCATCGACTCCCCTCGGCCTTCATCTGCGCTCTCAATTCGTGACATAAAAAAAACCTTGCAGAGATTTACCCATCAGCGGTAATAATATTTTGCTACAGAAAAATTCACCCAGCATATAAACTTGATCGGGACAAGAAAAAAAGAAAAAAGAGGGTGGGGGGGGGGGTTGTGGGAGTGAAGACGGAGCCTTACTGCCTGCTCTGTAGCCAACGCTGTAGCGACTCCCTCGTGACTCTCAGCATCCCCATGTCCTCGGGTCTCCTGAAGGACGCCTTCTTTTCGGAAGAGCCCGCGCCCGATCTGGAGCGGTCCACGTCACTCCCCCCGGCCGGCACTCTCCCCTGCCCGACCAAGACCTCCAGGGCCAGCTGGTCCTGCAGGAGCTTGACGACCGCGTGCTTCACGTCCCACTCGCGGCGGACTTCGCCCGGGATCTCCTTGCCGATGCCGGTGATGATGATCAGATCATCGTCGATCGGGCGGCCTGAGGGGGGACCACCAGGGAAGAGAGATCATGAGGTGCTCGACTGACGATCGTGATGCTCGGGAGAGTCTGGTCATCACCTGGCCCGTAGCTCTCCTTGATCATCCTCAGAACCGAAAGAACCACCACCCGGGCCTCGACCTGTGGAGAAGGCGAGATTCGGATCCTGACGCGGAACCCACCCCACGATTCATACTAAAAAAAATAGAAGAAAATATTTTACCTTGGTGAGCCCGTGGAGATCGACCACCTGGTTCTCGCTGACGTCTTTCTGGAGGAGAACGGCCACCTTTTCGATGAAGAGGCTTTGGGACTTGCTTTCGCTGGTTTCGGGGAGATGGTCGCCCAAGCCCAGGAGCCCTCGACTCCCCGCAGCGGTGCCCAGAACGCCTTCGCACCACTCCCCCAGCAGATCCTTGAGAAAATAATCATTTGCACTGTACCTGCAGGAACGCGGAAGCCGAGGTCGGTGAGGGACCGACTCCTCACTGAACTACAACTAAAAGAGCGCTTCTTTCTTATTCTCACCCAGCTTTACGCATGTCCTGGTACATGGCTAGGCATTGCCGGACATCGTTCAAGGAGCCGTAGCTGGTACGAGCTTTGAGGAGAGTATTGTATGTCACCTGCATAACCACACGTTTAGAGAGAGAGAGAGAGAGAGAGAGAGAAACACGAGTTGCTGATGCTTACCAAATTGGGATGTATTTGGTATCTTTTCATCTCTTCGAATAACGAATACGCTATCTTCAGATTGTTATTCGCCACGCACGCCTACAGAGAAAGCAGAACGAGTTTAGTTTATTCGAGAAAAAAATATACGGGTGGACCTGGTGCTCGCGAGAAAATTACATAAAATAAAAACTTTGTTGCCCAAAAGGCCCACCATCTGCATCATGAAGATCTTTTATCAATGAAAGAAAGTGAGTTGAAGGTTTTTTTTTTTACTTTATTTTCATTCCCTGGTTTTAGATCTCACGGTTAAAGATCCAGACATATATGAATTAATAATTTTGAATGATTCCGGCCATCTTAGTGATCCGTCATAGTCGTCAAATGATAAGAAAGCAGGTCATAATGTAGTTGAAGTCAATGCAGCATATTCACTGGCCAAGTAAAATATTAACTGCGAAACAACATCCCAGAGGAAACAGAATGCTATCCGAGAGTTGACCGCAAAAATAATAATAATAATAATAATAATAATATAATTCATGAATGGCAGAGAACCTTAATGGCGGCGGTGTACGCGACAACATCAGGCTTAATTCCAACCCCGCGCATTGTTTTGAAGGCCTGCACCAGAAGAAGGAAGAAATTTACGGCAGAAGAAGGCCAGGGTGAGAAGCAATCATTCCAATGACGTCATCGCTCAACAGGACGCGCGCACAAAAGAAAGAAAGACTCTGATGACTTGAAGCATGAAAATTACTAGATCTTAAGACGCATCCATGGACTAAGGAGTCTGAAAAAACTGTGTTGCAGAGCTTGTCACCTGCAGAGCGCCGCTCATATTGCACGAGCTTCCGCACATATCAATGAGAACAGACCAGCTTATGCGGTTTGGAGAAAGACCCATCTCTTTCATTTCGTTCATCAGATCTTTGACGTGATGATAATCCGTACCGCAGGCCTTCATTAAGATGTTGAATGTCGCAGTTGTGGGTCTGAAAGGCACCACCTTGGTATGCCCTGTAAGTTGATCATTAGATGAGCCTGCTCCTGGAGCTGCTTCACTGCCTGTTGCCGCTGGAATGCCAGCTAGCTCGTCGACGGAACTCCGATTCTCAGCGTCGCAGAAAACTTTGAACCCCGTCTCTTTCCAGGAATGGAAAAAACGGAAGGCCCTGTCGTACTGGCAGGACTTGACACAAGCGTTCAGCAGGATGTTGCAACACTGGGAATTGGGTTCACAGCCACATGAAAGCATTTCTTCAAACACTCGGATCGCTTGATCAGCTAGGCCTGCGTTGGCGCAGGCGCTGATTAACGAAGACCACGTCACTATATTTGGTTTGACACCCGCCAGTAGCATGTCCTCCTTCGTCTTCAAGGCCATTTGCCACATTTTTGCATCTGCAAATGCCTGAAATTCAATTGGGAAAGTCAACCGTGGTTGATGATTTATGAGACAAAGCTAGGTCTGAACATCAATCTGAGCGCTTCACTAGAGGACTGAGAGTGAGAGGCTTGATATCTGTGGTTACCTTAATCATCGTGCTATATGTAATGACATCCAGTTCAAGAGCTCTAGTTGATTCGATGCACTTTATTTCCTCATAAATGTCTTGCGCCAAGTCAACCCTCTTGGCTAGACAGCACGCCTTTAAGAGTATGTTGTAGGAAGCCACATCCAATTTAACGTTCAAGCTCTGGAATGAGAAAAAAATGGCATCAGATTCAAGAGTAGACCAGAAAGACCGTGATAGCGCTATATGCGTCATCTTTCAACCAGAAATTGCATTGCATAAGAAAGTAATAAATCAAGAAAAATATTTTTCCGTTAGCAGAAGAGCGGCTGCGTCACTGCAGTTTATATAATTCCATGGTACTTCTAATTTCTAACACTGTGAAGTTCTCAGGCCATGGACAAAAAACGACCGGTTCTGCAGACACAAACTTCATATCCAAAAGGAAATGGCCACTTTTTGGTCAGATTCCAATGCTCGCTCAAAGAGAAAATTTAAGTGACAAAATACTCGAAATAAATATTTATAATGACTTATCATAGCTTGTAATTCTCGAATGGCTTGATCCAGTAATCAACACCTAAACTGGACTAACTTTTTAAAGTAATTTCATCCCAGTAGTAAACAGCTTTGCAGAACTAGAAAGAAAAAAGCATAATTATAGACATCGCAGTTGACAACTGCAGAAGAAGAATAGTTAATAACACATGAACATGTGTTGGCAACTGATCTTGAACAGAAATAAGATACACAACACCGAACAGAAATAAGATCCACACAGGTGAGTATTGGAACGAGATGTTGATCAATCATTCGCATGTGCCAGCACCCAAAGAGATTTTCTCAATCACAACACGTCCTTCTTTCAGGTTATTAATAACTCACTATGGGGTGAGAAACACACACGGGATTCAAACTTTCTTTGCCTTAATGATTCACGTCTCTTCTCAAGATTTTCTTAAGTTTCCTTTGCGCTTAAATCTCTTTTCTAAACTTACTATATGTATTTATAATTTAGAAAGTTCGATAGCTTCGTTCTCCTTAAACGTAAGAGTAAACTTTGTTACTAAGCAGGTCATTGTCTCCTAGAGAATATTGTGCTAGCACCTGTGGGAAGCTAATAGGAGAATTGCGGCTATGTAGCGAAAATCTCACGATATTTAGCCTCGCGTGAACTAGGCTTGGATATTGCCAAAATATTAGAAATCCCTCATCTCACTACGACATTATTTCACTTTATAAATAGTTTTATTACTGCAAGTTTTTTTATGGAAAATTGAAGTGGAGAAGGAGACCCAAGGTTTTTTAATGGGCAGGTGAAGTTTGGAAGGTGACAAGAGCATTTTAAAAGAGTATGTGACCATAACTAATGGCACTGTCCTCCCTTCCTCCAGAGTACTCGGTAAATCTGAGTTTTTATCCAATTAAAACTACACACAGGGCAAAAAATATGCGATTTATGGTGATCATTATTTCAGTCTCCCATGCCAAAAAAATTGCCATACTAGTATTGTTATAGATTTTTCTATGAAAATTCTATAAGCACATGCGTCTGAGAAAAATTCAATGAAAAAGAATGCATCAAATACCTCTTCCAACTAAAAATATTATCAACTAGCAGTTCATGGAAGTTACTAAACCTACCTATGAAGATATGAGGAAAAAAAGTGATAGTATTACTTGCATTTTTCTGTAAATATAGAAGGTGTAGCTCAAGTCATGAGCATTCACATTCATAAGGCTGTTGAAAACATGAGTATTCGGGGTTAGCTTCTGTGAGAGAAACTCCTGCAAAAAAGGATGCAGTTAAAAAAGGCATTCAAATGATTAAGGTAGAAAAGGTAAAAACGGTGCATATATGTGGCTTTGTGACATTCAAGAAAGTGACAAAATAATATGCATGTCAAAATTCTAGAACTGACTAAATTTGAGAACGAGAAGCCAGTCAAAGCTAGGCACCTAAAAGTAAACCTTTCAACACTTTTCAAAACCTTAGAGATTCCAAATTAAGCTGAAGAAAGTAGATTTATACATGAAACCATATGTCCGAGTATTGATTAAATATGGTGTAAAAGTAAATGCTCAAAAAGCAATAATATAAAAACTCTGTTAGAAGAGTAATTTTTAAGTAGCTATCATCTGAGTTGATTTCCAGCATCCTCTAAAAACAAGATCAACAACCTGACCAAAAGGAAGTAACTTGTCCCCGCCTAAAAAAAAAACCTAATTGGCATACCACACGCGGCACTGTAATCTGGGAGGATAAGAGGAACCCTGACGTGATTGGACACTGATCGTATAATAAATAGTCAGCGATTTTTTTCTAAATAAGGTGTTGATCAGGTCAACTCATATCACCATTAATTATACATCGGACTCTCTATAAAATTGGCACGGATGAGCTTCAAGGGAAAATCCCCCACGATTTCATCACTAGAAAAAAGGTACTCTCTAGACAATTATCTGGCATACCCACTCTAAAAAAGGTAGATCCAAGAAAATCAGACCACGTTGTTTGAACAGGTCTCGTGAACGTTCTCCCAACAAATAGTCGTGCAGTTTGGCCTTGTCTCAGGGTATCACTAATTACATAAAAAAAAAGGAACAAAAGATCAAACTCCATAACCTCTTTAACGAAGACCCTTCAGGGGATGTTTAGAAGAGCTCTGCTTTTAGTTATCACTCGGAAAATGACGAAAACAAAAATGAAGAAACTTTCTAGCAATAGTCCCCACATTTTCTCTTCAAGAAACCAGAAGGGCCGGAAGATCGGTTCGTATCTATGGTCAATGGTTCAGCAGGCCCCTTGATTGACCCAAAAAGAATGAATGAATGCCAATTCAGCCGAATGAGTGAAGAAGTCATCAAGGATCGGAAGTTTCAATCCCACAAGTTATTAAAATAAATTTGACTCTAAAGTTGTCACGTGAACGAGAAGCAACTGAAGGGGTGATGACAGTATGGTAATGCAGAAGATTAAGACCGAGGTTGCTATAACAGGCAGGAAAAAACCCAAGTAGTATACATACTCCCCGTAAAATAAGGTAAGTACCAACTTAGATGCAGATCTACACAGAGATATGTGAAATAGGCACTCTTGAAATGCTTTGGCACAGCTATACTCTGTAAGGGAATAAATCCATCACCAGACAGGGTAGAACAGTATTGTATCAACAAGATTCGTGAAGCCGCCCTCTTTCTGTCACCTCATTTAAGTTTCTCACATGCTTGATGGGAAGTTACTTTAACTCCAAACCTCATAAGCTAAATTGTATATATTGTGAAAAGGATTAAGAAATGCGTCTAATGTGTTTGAAATAGAACAGAGCACTTCGGTTCCACAAAAGGACATGCAATAGTATTAGAGACTTTTGTCCTTTATTAATCGTAAAACAGAAAACACAACATGAACGACACAAAACAGTAACATGTAGCGTGCTTCTACATATGTTAAACATAGACCACTAGATAAAGTGACGATGAATAAAAAAGTTCCAATGAGAAATTACTATTGAAATAATTGAAAGAATCAGAAATCGCTACCTTAAGAAGAGCCCTAGATCTCATATAGTCACCACAAATGCCACAAACATCAATTATGCTCCGGCAAGCAAACATGTTAAATCCACCCGATTTATGTTTCACAGCTTCAAATGCACTCATGGCAGAAACTATATCTTTTTTCTTTCCAAACTCTTGGATGATGGAACAGAACAAAAGTTGTGACTGTGGAAGAACACTGGCATACCTGCAAATTAGTAACTTGAGTTGAAAATGAATGGCCAACCAACAAAGAAGATACAATATGTCATAAATTTGAAACGTACAACTGTTGTATGTTAACACTCGAAATGCGGTACTGGCCCAGAGAAGTCTAAAATCAACAAAATATGAATAGAAAAACTAAACTCATGAGTCTATAGTTCAGACTCGTGATTAAAGATGACTATCAATGCCGTGCACCAGTCAGAACAAAGAGATCTGATGAACTATCTTGAGACCATGACTGGTGATATGAAAGCCCTAGGCCAGCTGATAAAGAAACAACAATCAATGCCCTCTCTGAATCTTTTTCTGCAACTGAACCGTTTACTTTTCACCTCTAGCAACACTACGGGCATTAACAATTATTATTTCCTTCTTCAGGCCTCCCTCAACTATAATGTTCAGTAACCAGTTTCATAACCTATGGTAGTCGATTCTATATTCGTTGCCATAATTTATTTCTTCTTTTCGAACTTTAGTTGTGAAGGGTTTTGTACTCACTTTTAACGTCAACCTATCAAAATGAATTTATGCATGCAGCAGTCATCTAAAAAATAAGGAATAATAAGCACTACATTTTTATTATGATAAATAAAAAATAGATGTCCGAATGTGTAATCAAGACATTTAATACTCTTGTTGGAAGGATAAAAAAATCCTCTGTAAGAAACCCAAACATGATTCTAGTCAAAGTTTCAACGTCCCAATTTGACTAACCAGGATCGATAGCAAAATTCAAAACGTTGTTTAGAAAATGTTCTAGAAACATCAACACTCCCCCAGCTACTTGTTTGCCCCTCAGCTACCACATGACAAAACATTGTGAGGAAAGATGACAACTGAATACAATGAAATGAACCAAACGAGTATAATAGTGAGTGGAGACAATTGCATATCACCTCCTTTCAAACTTGATAAAAATTCGGGATCAAAAATAGTTATGTAACATAATAGTAGAGCTCTGCAATACTAAACCGGAGCTTCCTGAACAAAATACAGGAGTCTTTAAAACATAATTCTAAATATTATCATACTTTCTCCACAGAACAACTATCTCAGGATTCTTGAGTGCTCAACACGAAAAATACAGTGAATCTCTCTGATAAAGCATCCAACACCCTGTCTGTTGCAATTTGATGGCAAACCTGTGGCATTCTTAAAATCCCGAGGCTAAACGATTGGTATACGTCTACAACATTTCTTCAGAAGGCTATACAATCCTCATCTTTATCAAAGTTACATCAATCATACTCTACAAGCATTCATAATACCATCATAATCATAGCACCGTCATAGCATTATGCCAACATACCAGACATGAAATGTGGAAGCTCGTCAAACATGAACAGAAGCGTTGGTGTCATAGAGATCTAGTAAGCCTAACAGATGTTTCGTCCTACTTGATTTATCAGCTAAGATTATATCTAGATGAACTAAAACCACAAAACTTGGGTCATAGCACCACAACTAGGAGGCTTCTGTCCATAAAGTGACATCTGTGGAAGGTATCATGTGACAAAGCAAAAGATCTCAAAATACAATCAAACAAGCGAAAAATATCATCATAAAATCCATAAACTAGCATTTAAGCACCAGAAACTAGCAAGTGAATCTGCTTTTGAAATATAAACAGATGGCTGACATCATCAGAATGAAAATTTAGGACGTGAAATGCTGACAATATCTTTATAATTTTTTGTATATTTTATATTTTATATTGGCAATTGAAAATTATAAACGTAGGGTTAGAGCCATAGCATATTATGAAATATTAATCTAAAAAAAATGATTCTGACATAGAAATTCAAGTATTAGTTAAATTCCAGATAAAAATACGCTTTTAGAGTTATGTTTGACACACCTCATCAATCCTGATGGAAGCGATTGCATTACATCATTCCCTAAGGTGGCGAGGGGTGGCTGACTCAGACTCAATGTTCAGATAACTTGATCACTTCCCATCCCCCTTATTATATACATGGGAGAGTTAATCAAATGACATAGTTTCCCTCGTTTTTTATGCATGAATGCTTCGTAAGGAGTAAGTGTTTGGTTCCAAAATTTTGAAAGCATGGTAATCATACAAGCTTTACATCATCTTGGCGAGGTTGAGATGATTCCACACACTTTTTAAACCCCTTAAATCCATTTTTTCCTACCCATTGATTTCGTAGAAAAATCCACTTCAAAAAAAATGTATCTTTTGACGTTGAAAAGTGAACTTTGTGTTCTAAATGAAGAGTTTGCATCGCTTCTGAAATGAGAGGTTCACAGAATGGTGGTAATAATACTTATCATTACACTTTGTTATTGTTTTTCTTTCTCTATCTGATTTTTTTTCCGTCATACATAGTATACATACATTACTAAACGGGCATCCAATGTTTAGAGTCGACATATAACTTTAAATAATTAGGGCATTTTATTGAATGTTTCTGTGAATTTATTCATCACATATTATCTATGAACCTGTTCGTCTCCAGTTTTAGCCAACTAAGTTAACTTTATCTACTTTCATAATTTAACTCTCAGAAAGGATTTGTAGCCCAAGGAACTACACAAAAGATATCCAAACAGAAGAACCAAACATTTTCCCAAAAAATAACAGAGAAATAGTAAACAGAAGGATATACTTTAATAATACCCGGGCAGTCGAATCAGAGGTGCAACAAACTTCGACAACCACAACTAAGTTCTCTGGAGGATAATAAAATAGCGAACTCATGTGTCGTACCTAACAGCCATATTTGGATCACGCTTTTCGACAAATATCTTGAGAACACGAATTGGATCCACGATATGCTTGATATAGAACTGGTATCCTGAAATTTTAGCACGGAATTTTCACGTTCAGACAATGAAGGAGAGATGTATGTTTGTTGTATACTATCGAGCACGTTGTTCACGAACAAACCAGCAAGTGTCTCCATTACATGAACGAATTCCTCCACCCTGCCGTTGTGCACTAGCCGGCGGCACTGAACCCCGAGATCCTCTGCCGCCACATTGTCGAACAAGGCCGACGGCCGGATTCCCAGCTTATCGACACTCCTCAAAAACTCCATAACGTCCTCGAGCTCCCCCCGGCGGAGGATAGAAGACAGGCCCTTGGAGATCAACCTGGTGTTGAGCCGAGCTACGAACTGAGACTGACCGGCGGAAACAGCGTCAGTTGCCAGCACACTCTCCGCGATCATGAGGAAGTCCTGCAACCTGCCACTCCCGGCAAGCTTCGACGCGAGGGCGGCGTAGTACTTCAGTAGGCTGCGATTGGCTACGTCGACGGTCTTGGTGGCCGGAGAGGTTGTGGTGTCTCCAGGGACGACCGGGATCCGGCCGACGCCGGCAATACTGGATCCGCGGATGGCGAGATTCGGCGGCCATGATCCACTCGCAGAGGTTTTCCTCCCCCGCCGCAGCTGGTGCCCCCCGCCGAGATGAGGAAGGTAGCCGGCGTTCTGAGGAAGGAAGATGAGAGGGGAGCCGATGATAACCTCCACCTCTCTCATGCTCTCTCGGCCACCCGCTCGTCCCGCCTCTCCCTCCGAGGGGAAGCCTCTTATATGGGGTGGAGACCGTGCTCCCCGATCTCCCACTTCCTACGGAATATCTCTCTCCTGGATGACCTCTGATATTGTGGTAACTAATTAAACCCATAAAAAATTAATTAATTTTATAAAATAATCGAAATTTTCATTTTACTGGTCCTTTCCGTGGAACACAACTAATACCCCGAAAACCACTACGAAAAAATAACATTTTCGGCGGGAAAGATACATCCGCCTCCCCGGCGTCGATGTAGATGAGCCCAATGGACTGTTGTGGCCCACAACATACCGGCCCAATATGACCCATTACGTGGCCCAGCCCATTAGCAGTTCGTCGTGTAGCATCCGTGAATTCTAGAAAACAACAATTCGTGGCCCAGTAGGGAAAGAAACTCTCTCTCTCTCTCTCTCTCTCTCTCTCTCGCGTACACCCGAAAAACGTAGGACCGACCAAGCGGCCGAACCCCAGTAATGTTTTTTTTTGGGAATATCTTTGTCGTTAATTATTAGGTGGGACCCGAAGCGGGTGGGGCCCATCCACGCGGCGATTCAACGGTCCTCGGAGAGGCGTAGGAACGAGATGAGGGAAGAAAACAAAAGCACTCTTTAAGCGACATTAGAAAAAAAATCACGTGGGAAGTAAATAATAATAGTAATAATGGCGACGAACAGCGCGTAAGAAATCAATTGGGGGGGGGGTGCGGCCGTGCGTATGCAGTGACGTGTGCCCTCGTAAAAATATCCCTTCTGCCGCCGCCGCGTCACCCCGGCCATTGGAACGGAATCCGCCGCAACAGAGTCAGCCGTCCCTTTCCTTCACATGCTCACAGGAAGCAGACACGTGTACGTATCCGAGGGAGATCCGGTCGGGGAGAACCGGCCACCGCGAGCGGATATTTCTCGAGAGCGGGTAGGATATCTACGCAACCATGATTTTAGGATAACGATTTTTATCAATTAATATAATTTAATGCTCAGTAGGAAGTTCGGGTCCTTTGACCAGGAGGGTCTCCGCTTTTGCGCTGACTTCATTATGACGTGGACGCACAAATCTTTGACCGCGCCAGATATCAACCCATTAAAAGTCGTCACTTCAGATAAGAAATGCGTCCATAAAATGCGTCAACTTGTGCAATTATGAACGACGATTGGTATTCGCGTTGACTGTCCACTTGAAAATGTTCAATCTCGGGGGAAATTTGGCTCCGAGCGTTAAGTTTCTCCAACGAGTAGAGTCGGTAGAGAGAGAGAGAGAGAGAGAGAGCGAGAGGATCTGGGGGAGGTAAGGTGCTGAATAAGGGATGGCCACGTGGAACACGGGGTTTGACCGTGGAAGAGTGGGCCCCACCAAACTGGGGGTCGCTCCGAAGATTGATCGTGCTCCGCCAGGAACTGTACTGACTCCCGCGGCAAGTGACAGCTCAACCCCCACCGCTCCGGGTCGCAGATATTATTATCTGCGCTTTTTTTAACTCGAAGACGTCCCATTCGTGCCTAAATGTGGTGTGTTCGTTGGCTCTCCGCGGTCAAGCCGTCCATTTTCTAGGACCCTTTTCAAACAACTTTTGTCGGAGGTCTCTCTTAAAAATTGGGAAATAGGTCGTGATTTTTTTCTCCACTCCCCGACACGATCCTGCCCTTTCGGGGTGTCCTCCGGCCGGCGGGGCCCGCGGTGGCCGGCGTGATGGCGCTGCAGTGTCCGATCTCGGCCGTCGAGGCCGAGGGCCCCTCCCATCGGGAGAGGACGCAGGTCGGCTCAATAATTGGCGGGGCCCGTACACGGCGCGTACAGATGGGGGAATTAATAGCTCCCCCGGCCACGCGTGGGAGGTGGGTGGGTGAAGGCGAAAGAACAGGCTTTTTTATCCACTCTGGGATTATACGAGAAGCTCGGAAGTACAGCAAAGTTCCAAGGTTAAAAATAGTAAGAACACGGGGGGCGCATATTCCAGGGAGCAAGTACAGTCGCCCCCGTGTCCGGTAGCGGTAGCTTAGTTGCTGTAGTACGGGGAAGGGGGCGGCGGAGCAAGGTGGGGGTTGCGACGGCGGAAGGCAGCTGGCGGCGACGGCGCGGTGGTCAACGAGAATCCTGATGATGCTGCAGAAGGCGTCATCGGCAGCGGGAGGGGGCCGTGGAGCTGCCACGCCCAGCTGGGGGGAGTTGACAAGACGGCCGCCGGTCTCTGCTTCTCCGCCGCCGCCTGCCCCTGCTGGTCAACGGAGGATCTCATCAACCCGGCGCAGCTGGCAGGTTTAAGCCGCCAACAGAAGCCATGGACGGAATGTTTTAGTTACCTCAACGCCGCGGGGGAAAGCAGGGAACAGAGAAGTGTAGACGGGGGCACTCTCGGGGGGCGCAGTCGCCATGAGAACAGGGTTTTCCTGATAGGGCAAGACACAAAATAGCCCGTCAGTTCGATCACATCATCGTCTGATGCATTAAAGCTACTAATTAATGGCGGCGAATAAGAAAGAAGCGGTCGGCTGGAGGGTGAGATTCCTGGGTTCGCGGGTGGTCTGCGAGAAATAGCAATAATTTCCACGGTCGAGAGAGACGACGATTACCGCAGGCCTCCTGGTATCTGGGGCTCCTGGGAGTCTGTGAAATGGGTTTCGATCCGTCTCGGCAGGGGATCTCGGGGTACGAGAGATGGGCTGAGAAATCCTCAAGTTCAGATCGACGCCGCCGCCAGACGCTGAGAACGCACATCAAACGCTCAGTTTTTTGGAGGTCAACGCGATATCATAAGGCGGAATTATGAAGGTGGAGTCGAGTGAGACCTTCGGGATCCATCTCCGAGGCCAGCTCCCCTTCGTAGGAACTCGGCTCGAAGTTGGTCACAGCTTCCCGCCCGTTGCACTTGATGGCAGCCTTGTCGTAGGCCCTGATTTCCAAACAAGGAAAAATTGTTGGACAAGAACGCCGATGAGAAAGAAGGTCGATCAACCTTCAGAAACTTCATCATCAGGAGGCAGAAAATCCATCGTCAGTACAACCTTGCAGCCTCTAGTTCGCTGTCGAACAACCCAAGATATATGTACCTGCATGGAAGCATCGTGTTCTCAAGGGTGACTCTCGTTCCAAGTTCTTCTAGCTCACCAAAATCCAGGGGGGTTGACAAGCAAAGGGAGATCTAATTCTCGCAATAAACCCAGCGTAAAAGGCGAAGGGGGGGGCAATCCAGAGAACAATCCAACAACATGCAAACGGGGATAAAGGCGGCCATTGATCGACCACTTACTTCTTGCCAAGGAATTGTCCCATCCGAGCTTCCCACCGACCGCACTTGTGGAGAGTCACCCCCCTGTATTTGGAGCTTCCTCTTGAGAATCCCGTGCTCTGGCGGCGGAGGACGTGCACGAATTCCTCTTTTGTCAAATTCCTCATCTGAAAACCAGACGAGAAAGAGCGCGTAAAAGGCCCGAGCCCGGGTCTAAGCGGATCTCGAAACAGGTGGAATGGGCTGTGGCTGTGGCTACAGAGGTGAGGTGAAGCTCACCTGTCTCAGATCTTCGTCGTAGTCGCTGAGATTGAAGTTGATGTCCGCATCAACGCCCCGGAACTTGATCGCCGCCCGATCGTACGCCCTGAAACAATTGAAGCTCGATAAATTTTTTTTTTTTGTCTGTGCGGGGAGATATAGATCCATGAGAGGCAATAATTCCCAGTTTTCTGACCTTGCTGCAGCATGAGCGGTGTCGAAACCTCCTAAAAGGTTCCGATTCCACGCCATAGAAGAGAAAGAGGGGAAAAAATGAAAAAAAAATCATCAAACGGGATGTCGGGGGATTATCAAAAGGAGGGAGCATGAAAAAATTCTCACCCAAGTACACTTGCTTCCCGCAATCCCTGAGCAAGGAGAGAATCTCTCGTCAGGCACGCCATACCAAAAGAAGGGATGAAAAGAAATAGGAACAGTCATTCCGTGGACTAACCAGATGTGGGATTCCCATCTGCCTGTTCTGCGGTAGAAGGTGACGCCCCTGTACTGGGAGCTCCTGGATCGAGGCCCCCGCCTACTCTTCTTCGCCTGCTGCTGCTTCATCCTGTTCTCATGTTGTCGCGGCAAATCTGTCTGATTGAAGCTGAATTCCACCCATGGCGATTCTGGTCCTGAGGAAGAAGGGGCCATCTGACCGAAGCCGCCTTTATTTCCTCCCCGATGAACAGTTGCCAGAGGGAATAACTCCCTCGTGACAATCTGCGAGTAGGAGGAAGGCGCAGTAGAGCTCGAGTTATTCGTCACTTCTTCCACGAAATCTTCCTCTCCCTCGACCTCCACGACGGCATAGCTCCCCGCCTTTGGGATTCCCAGCCGAAAGCCGGGCCTCGCTGAGCGGGTGGAGGACGATTCTTCGTCGCCGGTGTTGCTCGAGCTCCCATTGAGGACGGAGGAGTTGGACGTGCCTGTGTCATCGGCGATGGCATTCTTAAGAGCTTCCTGGAGGTCAGCACCCATTGCTGACTCCTCCCCGAATGATGCGACGCCCTCTGTGGAGACGAGGTTGAGATCCAGCATCATCACGACGGACATGTCAAACACAAATCCGACTCGGATCTGCTCTTCCCTTATGCCGTTCCTTCTTCTTCCTTCACTCGTTTTCCCCAAATCCCAATATATGGTGGGAGGATCTCCGTGGGGAATTACTTTCGGAAGTAAAACCAGAGGAGGTACAAATATTTGCAGGAGAGAGCAGAGTCGTTTTTACGGAACATTTGCTGTCTTCGACCACGCCGTCTTTAACACCCTGCGCATTTACAACTCTTCAGCTCTCTCTCTGCCGATCTTTATTGCTCAATTCGTCTCGTTTTATATTCCCTACGAACACCTGAAATTTTTAGCCAAAAAAGTGAGCATCGAGAAGGCGAAAAATCATCGGCAATCCAGTGAAAACGATCCGATCGAGTGGTAATCGCTCCATTTGTCACAGACTTAAAGCACAATATATTTATATATATATCTATATATCTATATATAAACCAGACGAATAACGAACGGAAGAACTCTACGAAGTCGATGGGCCGCAGAGGGAGAAATTTGGACTCCGCACACGGACCTACGGATGTCGAATCGATCACAGTCCGACGTTACATTACAGGAGAGGGGAGGCCTGCTGGCGGTCACCGCCGGAGAGTCGGGAAGGAATACCTCAGTTCCCCGCCGGATCCCGAGGAAGTGGCACTGTATGCGAGCACGGAGAAACCGAGGAAACAGAGGAAACAGAGGGGAAAGAGAGCCCCTCTACAGCGAAAGAGTTGCAGCAGACCAAGCAGGAAGGACGGGGAGGAAGGAAGAGGGTGCTGAAATGAGGGGGGAGAGAGAGAGAGAGAGAGGAGCCGATGTGAGGCAGAGTCGGCCAAATGCGTCCCCGAAATAAATAAAATTCCAGAGAAAACCCAGACGCGTACATTTTTGGAAACGACGACGTTAACCTGCAACCGGTGACCGCCGGTTCTTCCGGTTGTGTGGAAGCCAGGTGACTCTGAGCCTCGAAGATCCTCGTGGGAATTTCCTTTTGTCGGACGAAAACAAAAAATCCTTGTCCTTTTTGCCCTCCCCCCCTTCTCTCTCTCTCTCTCTCTCTCTCTCTTTCTCTCTCTATCTCCTCCCTTGGTGAGGACATTTCCGGACCGAGAGAGGAGCATTACCGGAAGTGGTCTTTCGACGAGAGGACAGACCCCGTACACGTCCTAAAGTGGTGACGTGGCGAGGCGTCATTTATGGATTATGCTTTAAATCCATCAGAAATTCTGCCCAAGCAGCTTTCTCGGTTTCATAGCTGCTGACCCGAATCGCACATGTTTTAATTAAATATTTTATAAACGTCGCATTTATGTAATTCAGAGTGATATAATAAGATCGCGACAGCGCAGTGGGAGAATTAAAAAAATAGCCTGATTTTATTTTATTTCGATAAGGGAGATTATTACGTACCCACGCCTCCTCTCGCGAAGTTGACTTTTTTACCAACACTCCGGGTGATTTTTTTACGTCGGCGACAGCCCTCTTGTGGAGTGTTCTGCGGCGCCGGAACGACGTTCGGGTTTCCATAGGCGGTAATCTAAGCGAGGGTTTTTTTGTGAAATTCCGGGAGTCAAACCGGCGACGGAGCTTCATGATAAAATAAACCTTTTGTGGGGGGAAATTAAACAAAGGCCCGTGGGCCAACTTGACCTCCCACTTGCTAGTTTCCGTGTGATCCCCGTCAGAGACTCGCCTCTTTTGGGCCGAACTTTCCTGTTCCCCGGTTAGTGGGCTCTTTAATAACTTAATGGGCCCCATCCGACAACAGAGCGGCGCACTATCCGCGTGGGCCCCGCAAAAGGGGAGGGAGGAGATGATCCGAGTGGTTTCCTTGGACGAGCCGTCCGGGCCCACGGAAACCGGTTACTCCCGGTTGCGGTCACCCCTCGGCGGCTCCGGCGTTTTAAGAGCTGTCCCTCCCACCGGACAGGACGCCTTATCTAATCTCCGCTCCCTGGGTCCAGACTAATGGGCCTGGGCCCACCAATAGCGGGGGACCTGCCTTTAATGGGTCGACATCTCCCGTTATTCAGTGGTCGGCGAATCTATTTTTGGTAACCATCGCCCGACGAATCTATCATAGTTCCAAATAATCGAGTTAAAAAAAATACCGCGATAATCTATAAAATCATAGTATAATACCGGAGCATGTGGATGGTTCGTCGAGTCACGTGAGTCCTCATTAGAACATAACCACAAATAAGGTTGTATTAAATTTAGTTCTCATGCCAGGTGCCCCGACAGTGGGACCCACCCGCTTATTATCCTTGTTTGTCGAAATAAAGAAAAAATTAATAAAAAACCTCTGTGTGCGTCAGTGTGTACGTGTCTGCGAAATAGATGGAGAGAGAACGGAGGTATAAGTCAACATGACGGTCAATAAAACATTAACGTGGTTAATCCTGATTGGTAGTCAGACTTGTTCTACGTGGGCCAGCATGGGTCAGTTAGGGCCCAACAACTATATTGTGCTACTTAGAGGCCCGTTATATGAACCCAGCCCACGATTGATGGCATTATCTAAAATGGGCTCTTACTGGGCCAGATCCCTCGTACCACGAAAAATCACCATACATTCTACCGTACGAGTCCTTGCTGGAATGAATAGTTGACTTTTTAACGTACCACGTCAAACCATCCACGCCACAGTAGGGTGGGTCGTATAAATTTACTAAAAATAGCAATAAATGGTCCAAACGGCATCAGTATTCTTAAAATAACTTTTTCGTATATGTAAATATATATATATATTTTTTGCCCTTGGTCAAGGCATCTCGACGAGCAGAACATAATAACGTAGAGGTCAAATGGGGGGGGGCTGTTTTTAAAGTGGGATAGTTTTTATCGGGGTTGGACCACATGCTATATTTAGTCGTGGGTTGAGTCTGAAGGCAACAGCGTGGGGAAGCAAGTCAACGAGGGCCCCAAGACCTGCTTAATTTAAGCCTAGAGAGAGAGAGAGAGAGAGAGAGAGAGAGAGAGAGAGAGGGAGATTTAAGCCCAAAAAATATAACTGGGCCGGACAGGCCGGCCCATTAGTACCAAATATTTGATATGAGTTGCCGTCAGTACGCGGATTCCATCTGCTGGGGGGAAAGTGGGCCGGAGCCAGGGGAGTTGGCGAAGAGAGGAACACGTTAGACTCCCATTGGGGGCTACCCGCGGAGCAGCAGAACCCCATCTTTTCATCGGTTAGGAACAAGACGGATAAGAAAGACGCCGCGCCCTGTGGCTGAGGGGTAGTGGTGGCGGCTTTATCGCCCACCCGGAGAACCCATTTCAGGGTTAACCTAGGAATTATTTAAAGTGACAGCGGCGAATTAGGAAGGAGAGAGGGGGCGAAATAATTTGGGAAGAGGGAGGAGGGAGAGAGGGCACTTGTTATCGACGTCCCCGTGGTTCGGCTTTCTCCACCCTCCATATCCCTCGCGCGGCACTCTCGGCGTCCTCTCGGCTCCCGTCCTCCCACCGCTTGCTCCCCCCCCGATTCCCCGATTTTCGTCTCGCAATCCTTCCCCTCGGCCTCCCAATGTAAGTCTGGGTTATCAAAGCTTTTGATTTTCGTTGCCCTAGTTCGGTTGTTGGAGGATAATTGATCCGTCGGGGCGAAAATTTTGGTCGTCGTCTCGTTGGAGCCCTCATCGGCTTCTTTGGTTCCCCGGGTCGGGATGGGATTTTCCGTTGTTTTGTGGTTGTCTTTTCTATTCGTGCGGATGTCGTCAACTAGGGCTGCGATTTCCTTTTCTGGAGAGGATCCTAAGCAACGCAGGCGGTTAATAGTAGTTCGTGGCTTCAAATGGATTGGGCATCTGTCCGCAATGGTTTCTCCGTGTCAATTTATGTATTGCCTAACGGAGGGGCGATTTGTTCTTTAAGAACCGCGCGGAAAAAAAAGAAAAAGGAAATAAATCTTTCACAGGGCTTCGTGGGCAGTCGCCTCCTAAGTCGTTGGCTTGATTTCAGGCAACTTGAGTTTCAGGAACAAGGGCTGTTCATCTTTACGCCTTGGACCTTTGTTTTATCCCAAGGTGTTTCTTGCAATGCATTTCCGTGCAGATGGTAAATCTTATCTCTTATATCTCATTTAGGACTACCATGAGCGACGACGGAGAAAGAAGTTGCCCTCTCTGTGCGGAGGAGATGGACTTTACTGACCAACAATTAAAGCCCTGCAGATGTGGCTATGAGGTTCTGAATTCCGGCCCTGTCTCTATTTCCCCTTTGGCGCGGTCAACATTCATCAAACATCCTAAAAACTTCAACGACAATATATGAGCCACAGCCAAATGTTTACAGATCTCTATTCTTTTTATTAATTTTTTCAGAGATTCAACATCGTTTTTTTTCCTTCAGATTTGTGTTTGGTGTTGGCATCATATTATTGAAATGGCTGAAAAGGATGACTCTGAGGCACGATGTCCTGCTTGTCGTACCCCTTATGACAAGGAAAGGATTGTTGGGACGGCTGCAAATTGTGAAAGGTAGTGAGGACATTATATGACATTTTTCTTAAGTTATTTATTCTCCTAGTGAATTCCCAAATCTTGACTGCTATCCTGATAGGGTGGTTGCTGAAGTAAGTGTCGAGAAAAAGCAAAAGTTTTCAAAGGCAAAGCCTAAGACATCTTCAGAAGCAAGAAGACATCTGAACAGCGTTCGCGTAATTCAGCGAAATCTCGTGTATATAATTGGACTACCTTCAACTATGGCTGATGAAAATGTGCGTTACGTCTCTCTGATGGACCTTTTGTTCATTATTTACTTTTAAAGATTTTTTTTCCTTTATTTTTGAATACAATCCATTTAAACTGTACTTTTGGCAAGCAGTTGCTTGAGCGCAGGGAATACTTTGGCCAGTATGGTAGAGTTTTAAAAGTTTCCATTTCTCGCACAACTGGGGGAGCTCAGCAAGCATCTAATGCTAGCACTTTTAGTGTGTAAGTTATAACCTTGATTTCATAGTTCTCTTGTTGCTTTTTAACAGGATTTAGATGATAAAAATTTAAAATTGTGGAATTGTTTATATACAAAAGCAAATGTCTCCTGCAACATGCTGCATTGTTTTCATATCAGTTCCAATGTACTTGTTAATTTTCCCTATCTTTCTATTCAAGTACTACCAAGATGATTGTTGCTACGTGCCGCTGAAGTCATTTTGAATGGAAAATTCACTGTTCGTGTTCCCATACATAATGATTTGTTTACTTCAGTTGCTATGTCCCTTCTGTTGACAAGTGTTGTCCAAATGTATGACATGCTAAGTCAGCCTGAATTAGTAAGGTAAGTCAACGTAAGAGAATGGATGTTAAAATATTTGTGGAGAACAAGAAATCTATGGACAACTCTGTTTCTGTCTTCTTGCTTCTTGAAAAGGGAACACCTATTCGTATCATGCTTTATGTCCTATGCCACATTGTCATCTCGCTAGTTGAAATCACTTGTTAAAGAGCTTCATCGTTGACATTGTCTACTCTGAAAGGGGGTTAAGTTTTTTATCCATGACATTCACGAATAAAGCTTTTCATATGCAGGACCATTGCTATTGTCCTTGTTTGCTGTCATATCTTCGCCCATTGATTATTCAGTCTTGTTCATACTTGTTGTTTTAGGTACATTACATATGCAAAAGAGGAGGAAGCCATTCGATGTATTCAAGCTGTACACAATTTTGTTTTAGAAGGTAAAACATTGAGGTATGTTTTTTTTATGTGCTCTAGTTGTTTTCTTAATTTTTTTTTCCCTACATTCAATGATATTATTATATTTTGTAGAGCTTGCTTTGGTACCACAAAATATTGTCGTGCTTGGCTGAGAAATATGGTATGTGAGGATATCTTTTCAGCATATTTTAATAAAATCCTTTTCTTTTTGTTTAAAGGGTGCTTGATTAATTTTCTTTTAGAGGCTCAGAGGATTTTTTTATTGATGCAGACTTGCAACAACCCAGATTGCTTGTATTTGCATGATGTTGGTTGCCAAGAGGATAGCTTCACAAAAGATGAAGTTATCTCAGCTTATACGAGGTAAATGTTTTGCAATTTTTATTTAGTGTTGGGTGATGATTTTTTTTCAACATAATATAATTGCTTATTAGTAGAGCCAAGCCAGTGATTTTCATTGGATTTGAATTTAATGCTTGAAGAAGTGGATATATAATTTATTTCGAACAGTATCTATATTTTATTATTTTTTCGTTTTATATTATTTTTTTATGACGTTTATATCATTTCACTGTTCTTCTAACAAATTTCCCTTTCCAAGGAAAGTTTTGTTTCTTTTGATATGGAATGCGTGTCAATTATAGTTTTGTGTCTCTATATCCTATGAAGACAATTTATATGTTCATGCATAACTTTCGCCAAGATGTGCTTGATTTATTTTATCTGCTTAATCGTTTACTAATATTTCATGTTGAACACTTTTGTCTGTTCCAAGATGCTTCAAATGTCTTCCCAGATCAAAATATCTCTCCCACTGCCTGTGTGAAAACTGGGTAATAGTGTATTAGGATCAGAGCGGGGGCAAAATATTCCTATATGAAGCTCAGATTCCTGACCTGTTATCTTGCTATACTTTACACCTGCTAAGCTTATAAAACATCTAGCTCTATTCAACTTTGGTCCACAAGAGTTCTTCTCTGTTCCCTAATTTCAGAATTTGTTAAGACATTTCGGTCTTTTTCGTAAACTTAATTTTGACTGACCCCGTTGCTCCTTAGCGATTGAATACAGGCCTTCGGTTAAATCAGCAGAGTCTTTGGTCTGAATTAGCTAGCTAGTTATAGGAGTTCTTGATTTGGCTAGGAAATGAATGTCTAGACTAGATGGCACCAGCTTGGAAATAATGGACTTATCATAAGCTGATATGACTTTGGTTTTTCTAACCCTTTTTATTGCTGTCCACTTTAAGTTGTCCATAATATTCTTTGTTAGGGTGCTTTCAACAGAGGTACAATGTGGGATGTCCAAAATGTTTCAGGTTCCTGCCCCCATCTTCTCCCTTTAGCTAACGGACATCCTTTAGTTCTCCTGTAATGTTTTAATTCTGCCCTACCCGTCACACCCTCCAGCATTAGAGGCATTCTACTTACTATTGTTGAAAAACTCAGAGGATATAGGCATTATGGATTGGAACATGGAAATAATCCGTTTTTTTATTGTGTCACTAAATGGGATGATGCTTATTCAGTGACTACTCTCTCTTTTATCTGCTATTCATCTGAATTAAATATATCAGCTGCATGTGTTGCGCTGTCCAGGCTACATGCTTGGATATCCATCCAAATTACTGGCACAGAACATACACAGCCTGGATCCCATGTCTAAGTTGATCGCAATCCTTACTGCTGGAAAAAGAGGTAATGGTATTAGACAGTTCTTAGGCTTCAGTGGTAAATGGCGACTAGGAGACTGCCTGTCCCAATGTTTAATTCCATGGCCAGCTGAGGCTACCATGACATCAATTTGTCCGTAGAGGGATTACATAAGTGGTCCTGATGGCATTCACCATTGATAGTGTTGTTGCATGGGAAGTCAAAGGAAAAAGGCTGAGAATGATGTGGAAGGAAATGAAACAGAATACTGGAAATGGCAATGAACGGGAAAGAAGCTTCTGTCGTTGTCTCAAAAGAGTGAACGCATAAGCAACTGTTCGTAGGGGTCGTAGCCAGAGAAGTACAAAAGAACTATTGTCAGTCTACCAAATCTTCTTTCTATCTTTCCCCCTCTTTGTCTAACTGGTATCTCAGCTGGAAGTGGAAATAGATGGTTAGATCAGGATATAACTATCAGGTATCTGAAACTCTCCAGGATCGCAATAACTATCTGAAGAAGACACTCACTGTGGCAAACTTTTATATGAGTAAAAACAGGCAATTCGCAAATCTAGTGACTAGTTGACTTCATTTTCGGTCTTTTTCATTTACAGAACCCATTGTTATTAGCTAGTTAGAGATATTTGATCTGATCCACTGATTAATTGGTTTATGCTTCCATAGTTTTTACTGAATATATTAAATTCAACTGATGTCAAGATAAAATTTACACCACTGATTCGATGTTTATAAAATAGATCCATAGACTTTGAAATTTTACCTTTTCTATCTGATTTTCGTAATGACGATTTGTTTTCGGATATCAGCTCCAATTTCGGATTGAGTGTTTAACGTCTATGGGGATATTACACCAAGGCTTGGTAAGAGAGTTGAAATTAGCTTGTACTCATGTGGATAATCAAGATCGTGGACTGGTGTGTAGTTTTTTTGTGATGTCCCGGGACAAAGGAATGTATTACAGTTACCTAATGTTTGAGGGTTGTGGTGTGAAAAGGAACGCTACCTGGATTCTGTGAATCATTTCCTAATTATTGGCCTTATTTATGCCTTTATTCATTTCTGCCTCGGTGAATTTTTCCTTTTTTTTCAAACCGCTCGATACCTTTATATTAATGGCGTAATTAACCTTGCCTCTTCACAGGAATAGAGTCCCTTCAACGGCTTCGGGTAATGTGCATCGACGTATTGGTACTGTGCTACCTCCGCCAGCAGATGACTTTTGCAATTCTGCGACAGTTTCAGCTAGTAAAATTGTGATCAAGGCTTCCTCAAATGTGAGAATGATTCATACTCTAGTCTTAAGAGTGTTTTTTTTAATTTCCTCTTTGTTCCGGATAATGATGGACTCCTACATAGGAAATTTTTGTTCTCTTGTTGAAAACAAATGTATCTCCACTTTGGGTATGCTGAGGGCTTTGCAGCTTTTGATGCCTTTTTATGTGCTTTTGTATTGATTATGTATATTTATTTTTTCCTGCTAGACTTCTGTTTCTCAAGCTAAAGGTTCTCTTGACATTGGCGGTTCTGGAAAGCCCGCTGGTCTTCCAGCCGCTGCTTCATGGTATGCTTTGCCTGCCCTTTTTTATTTTGAATGCCGTTTGTGTCTTCTTTGCTAAAAAGTTCTCATTTTTAGGGGACTCCGAGCTAATTCCCGACCACCATCTTCAAGTGTATCATCTGCCCAGGGCTTTGCCAAAGAAAAATCGGAAACATTCTTTAGTACTTCTGTTCCTTCATCAACTGGTGCAAGTATGTCTGCATGGCATGACGATATAGTTTCAGCTCCAGGAACTGTTGAAGAGAGTCGGACAGTGCATGTGGATGGCAGATGTAGGCCATCAGAATCTCTTAGGTCTACAAGCAAGGATTCACAGACATCTGCGTTTATTTCATCAGCAGATGTTTCCCATGTACATTGTTCATCAGCTTGGTCTGATGATGACGTTGCACCAGTTAATATTACTGAGCAGAGCTCAGCAACACGATTAAATGGTGGATCTGGTCTCTTAGAGGCTTTCAAATCTGTTGGGAAAAATTCTTGTCCGGCTTCATCCACTTCTTTGCCAGAAATTTCTTCTACAAATGAAGCATCAGCATGGTACGATGATGTGCATACGCCCAGCGATATATCAGAAAAAGACCATGTAACGCAATCCAGTTCATCTAGAACTTCAGATTCCTCCAGAACATTTGTCGGTAAATACTCCCAAACTATATCTGGTCCATCAGCAGATGGTTCTCCGACGAATGAAAACTGTGCGTGGGATGATGATATAGGTGCTACCTTGTTGGCATCTGAAGAAAATCACGCGGTTTCCTTTGAATCATTTCCTGTGCAAGCATCAGAACCTTCTTTTGACACAAAACCTTATGTGTCTGGTCCAGATTTGTCAGCAGAATCTGCCAATATTAGACCGTATGATTTTGTGACTTCTAAGGCCCAGTCGTCTGGTCTAATTGCACAGGAGGGCGATAGAGAAGGCTTTTTGTCTGGTGACCTCAACATGGTAAACAGTTCTGAGCTTGATCGCCTACCTCAGGCTGTTCCTGCGGATAAAGCTGCCGGCTCTTGCACTGACATTAATGGGTTCAACATACAAAATTTGTCTTCACATTTGTCAGTACTTAACTTGAATAAGCAATCTTTTATGGCCCTTCCCAGTATGGACACTCGTGATTCAGTTTCAGACGTTTATGGGGAGTTTAGAAAGTCGCCTCCATGTTTGCAGCAGCTGTGCACTGAAAATGGCACTGGAAATCTATATCTGAGACATTCTGGTGGGGGAACCCGTAGGTCTGAAAAGACACAGCAACTATCGGATTGGGCTTTGGAACCACAGAGAGAAGCTTCTAACGCTGAGGTCCAGCACTGT
Organism: Spirodela polyrhiza; assembly: GCA_024713555.1. NCBI lineage: Eukaryota > Viridiplantae > Streptophyta > Magnoliopsida > Alismatales > Araceae > Spirodela > Spirodela polyrhiza. Next base: position 7,115,239 of record CM046536.1, on the reverse strand, counting down.
GCTTCACACGTTATTACTCATTCATCACATTTACCTTATTCTTCTGGGCCTTTCTTCCTGTCTGATGCTTCAAGTAATCATACCCTCCGTCGTGAAGTGTGTGCTTTGGCAAATGAAGATTTTCGAACGTCAGATGCAGAGCTGAGTGAAAGACCGCATCAATCCAGAGGTGATAATCCACTGTCTAATGGACATGCTGAGAGGAAGTTTGGCTGCTCGGAAGAGGTGGGGAAATTTGTGGAATGCCCTGACCCAGTCTCCATTGGGGAGAACCCGAAATATTTGGGAAGGTTGCATAATCTACCTGTGGGGAGAAATGCCAGTGTAGATACGGGAGAAAGCAACATAATTTCCAACATCTTGTCAATGGACTTTGATCCGTGGAATGATACATCGGTTTCAACCGATAGTTTTTCCAAGTTTCTCGGTGAAACTGATGAACAGAATAGTGGGTTGAAAATGACTAGTTTATGGAAGGGCCAGAGCAATAATCAGTCCCGATTTTCTTTTGCAAGGCAAGAAAGCCAGACACCCTTCTCAAGATCATCTTTCAGTGAGTTTGCACATGTACAGACGAACAGTCCAGGGGTGCATGGTTCGCTTGTAGATATCCAAAACGGTTTTGCGGCCAGTAGTTCCAGGTATCCAGTGGGATTCAACGGTGACCAATCGGCCACTTTGACTGAGAAATCTGGTGGTAAGTATCAGTTGACGGTAGAATTCCCGGAATCTTTTGTCCTGTAAAACATCAGAAATTGATTTTTCATCCGGGTAATTGTCTGTTAAAAGATCAATATGCTTTTGATAGTGAGGCAATTCTAGATGCGGGTTTGGCCGGTGAAATTTTGTCATACTTTCCTGCTCTTCACATAAGACGAACAAGCATTTCAATGTTTGTTTTTTATTATGGATTTTGAGACCCATATTTTGTAGTGTTGATATTAGTCTGCCAAGGAAACCTGATGCTCACCGTTAATTCTCCGTTTGTTTTTTGGGTTGTACTCAGACATCTTTCTCAGGTTTTCATTATTTTTCCACCCGATTTCTTGTTTTCTACGCCTCTCGCTTGATTCTGTTCTCTGTTTAGGATTTTATTATCCACACCATCGTGTTAACTCGCACTGTTTGTCACACATCGTCCATAGAAAAGTTCATTATTCGGATGTATCGTATTAGCGTAAGTGTGCCTGGGCATTTCCAATTTTATTTTATATTATTAAATCATTTACGACCATCAGCATGGTTTCCATAATCCTCAAAATCACCTAAAGAGGAAATTCTTCACTAGTTAGTAGTCCTGTGATTGCCGGTCATTTTTTTCCGCCATTCGATTTTCAATGCTCGTATCTATTGGTTTCAATTGCTTTGCCATCCAGTTTTTGATCTGACACTCTCTGATTCCATTCTGTTCATTTGTCTTATTAAAGCTGCTTCAAGGGCTAAGACTTCGGCGCCTCCTGGATTCTCAGTCCCAAACAGGCTTCAGGCGCCTCCTCCTGGGTTTTCATCCCCGGACAGATTGGATCAGGCTTATGACAGCTCATATTCAGGTTCGATTGTCTCATTGCGCTAGCATTCTTCTGGAATCCTGGCAAGATCAGCTTGATGCAATGTGTAATCTCCATTTGCAGAGAACCACATGTATGGAGGAGGGCCCTCTCTGAGGAAGGACTATCAGATGGCATCCGCCGGGTACAGCGGCGATGTAGAGTTCATTGACCCGGCCATCTTGGCCGTCGGCAAGGGGAGGCTACCGCACGGGGTGGACAACCCTGGCTTTGACTTGCGATACGCTCCCCCTCCACAGTTCAGCGCCTCTGACGTTGACCCGAGACTCCAGCTCCTCATGCAGCAGTCCGTTGCAGCTCAACAGGAGCTGAGAATGTCGGAGAGCTTTGGGGGCAGATTTTTACCCGTAAATGACTCGTACGCCCCATCCAGGCTCCTGCATCAGAATCTCCAGTCACTGTCTCCTTTTGGCTCGATGGCCCCCCTCCAGCACCACTCCAGAAGTGCGCAGTGGGAAGGCTGGAACGACCTCCAGGCTAGCAGCGACCCGGGCGTCGGCGAGATACCGAGGAGCAAGAGGCTCGGGCTCAACAGATACTTCCCTGGAAACGAAGACAAGTTCCGGGCAGGTGACGTGTACAACAGGGAGTTTGGAATATGATTCGGCCGTACCATATCCGTTTGTGTGTGGCCATTCACGGCGATGATAGGTTCTTCAGAGACGCGTTTCTAAATGTGGTTGTCAACGTGCGGTTCTGCCTCACTGAGAACTCAAAAAAGGGTTGCATTCTAGGGACGGCTGGCACCATCTTGGTCTTCTGCGCGCCGCCAGGTGAGCACCTGGAGCACCATCTTCTGTTTTTTTTCCATAAGTATTTTCAGAAAAATAAAGTTTTTTTCATAGATTCTTGACATAAATGTGTAAGCATGCCCTGACACCTTCATGTGGTCTACCGATTTCCCATGTCAACCCTTTTGAGCATTGGCGATCTTCTTCTGGGTTGACCCACAGAAGAATCAGAGTCAGCCGTTCGTCCGGTTTTTTCCTGGAAAAAATCTACTGGGTTTTGATTTCCGGAGATTTTGACGCCTTCATGCGTTGACTGAGTTTCCCTTCGTTTGCTGTCTGCGTCTGAAAGCGGTGCCCACTTCTTCACCTTCCCTCGTCTCTGCAGGCCGGCAACGTAAGGCGTCTCGTCTCACCTGGGTTCCACAAGTGCCGTCTGATGCCACGGAGGGCCTTCCCAGAAGGGCAATGAACCCAACCGCTCCACCATTAGAGCTCTGGATCAGGTGACGTGGGTCTTCTCAGCTGTTGTCGGCGCAGGACTTGCCTCTGGTAATGGCCGTTTGCTTGTGCTCTGGCTGATTCTCTTATGACGGTCAATTCGGCTGGATATGGATAAAAAGCTGGTCAACGTGAGCTTGAGCGCTTTTACGCAGAGACTTTGAACAGGTTTTGACGCGGCTGGTCAACTGCCCTCCTATTTTGATCACCTGGGTTCTCACTCGATTTATTTGTTAATAAATTTTGAGGGGCATCGTCTGTTTCCCGGGTTTAATGGGCCTGAATTGGGCTCACAGGAGAGCTCCGAATAGGCCCACTTGGGCCCAATCTGGTCGGGCCCTGGCTGGTCACCGGGCCTCCTGTGGTTCACAGTTGACGGAACGGGAAAGAAATATTATATATGACACAATCTATGATGCTCAAGCTCCTAATTCTATTTAATTTTCCATTTAAATAAATAAATGTTTATTAAAAATCCATCGAATGGCCGTTAAGATGTGCCAGCAAAACTAACTAGACGTATTGATTTCTTCCCCTCTTGCCGGCGTAGGGAGGAATCTGGGCCCACTCTCTCTCTCTCTCTCTCTCTCGCTCTCTATCTATTTATCTCCTCGGCTACTTTTATTTGACTTTCGTTCGTCGGCAGGTCAAGCCGCCGTTTCATTGTAACACTTAAAGTCAACAGGAAAGGCTACCGGGGATATTGGGCTATTTGTATGTTGGGCCATAATGGGCCTATATATTGGGCCGTGATGAACCAAGGTGCTGAGAGTTTTTTTGGCGTTTGCAGAAGGGAACTTCTGCGTTTAGTTGAAGTTTAGGCTGTTCTCTCTCCTCGTTCTCCTCATCGTGACGGCGCGTAGAACCCCGATTCCCTTGATGGCCGCCACTCTGGCAGGGGGGGCGTCTGCCTCGTCATCTTGCTCGTGTAGATTAGCGGCGCCGAGGAGACCCGCCGGAGTTTCTCCGAAGGTGGCGTGTCGGCGGCGATTGCCGCAGGCCTTCGTGAGTCTCCGCATCAGAGCAGGTGCGGCGGAAGAGGACGGCGGGCTGGAGGATGCTCGGGCCTTGGACACGGGGGCCGGTGGTTTGAAGCTGACTCCGGCGGCTGATCTTCGCGGGAAGGACTCGCAGGTGCTCCGAAGTGAGTGGAAACTAGAGTTTCGAATCGGCAGTGCAGCACGTGGATCAGATGATTCTGACGCGTCGCAAGCCTTTCCGCCTGTTGTTTCAGTTCAGTTTTTAGTTTTTGTGTGACGATCCCGTTTTCTTTCCAGAGCCTCTGTCGATAACCGATCTGTCTGGTTCCGTAGAAGGATCTCTTCTCCGCGTTGCATATCAGGTTGTTAGCTTCACTTGTTCCTTTCTCCTGTGAACTACTTCATCCCATCCCTAGCATCACGGCAATCGCTCTCGTTGTGTCTGAAATCATTTTCAGGGCGTCCCGGGAGCATACAGCGAGTCTGCGGCCGCAAAGGCATATCCCAACTGCGAATCAGTCCCATGCGAGCTATTCGAAACTGCTTTTGACGTAAGCCGATACTCACTTCTTCCTTTTTTCAATTAAATGCCGACATCGTGGCATCTCGGACCTCTGTGAGCTCCTTTTTCATAGCCTAGTCAGGAAGATTTGAGATATGCTTGTCTGTCTTGGGAATCTTTAATTGGAAACTTCATGATTTAGGCAATGGGAGTGAGCCGTGATGAATCTACTGCTAGAGTGCTCTTACTTTCTTAGGTCTTCTAAGTACCCCTCCAACATCCACGATTGTGCATATGCTGTCATCCTTTATAAAATATGAGATGAATGAGGTGACTGATCAAACTACAGAATGGCAGATATTGTCTTCAGTTTTCATTAATACAGCGCCCCCCTTCATCACCGATGTGATTTGCGTTCTCCCTTCCATTTTGTCTGAAAATCTCAACGGAAAATGAGAAACAGAGTGGGATCTTGACTTAAAGATACCAAAGTAAGATGTTCATCGTCATTCATTTATTTCAAATATATATATATATATATATATATATATATATATATATATATTTATATTTTCATAAGGCCGAAAGGTGAAGTAGTATATAGCCACTTCCTTGTTACTTCTTATACATCGACTATCACCGAATTTATGGCTGTTCCTGTGTTTTGCTTCTTTATTTAGAGTTCCCCAAAAATAGTCCTAAGAGGCCTAGGGTTCCTGCAGCGAATTACATACAACTCAATCGTTCTTATCTAGGCTGTGATGAAAGACACATGTTTAAGGTAGATTAATATGATGCAGCTATCCAGGGGAGAATTCTCCTTGGCGATTCAAACTTTGAAGGGAGATTGCCCAACCTTTTATATAAACTTTTTCTTTTTTCGTCAACAAAAAACAGTTTCCTATCACTCATGGAGTGAAAAAAAAGTTTCTTTATATCTTTCTGTAGGCTGTTGAGAGATTTCTTGTTGATCGAGCAGTTCTTCCAATTGAGAACTCTCTAGGGGGCAGCATCCATCGCAACTACGATCTTCTACTTCAGTACAATCTGCACATCGTCGGGGAAGTTTATTTTGCAGTGCGGCACTGCTTGTTGGCCAATCCCGGTGTGGAAATCAACCACCTGAGAAGAGTCCTCAGCCATCCTCAAGTAACTCTGCGTTGAAAATCTCCCACTTTTGGCCAGTTCCTTTCTCTATCCTGCCATGGAAGGGTTCCTGATTCACGAAGATCGCAGGCCCTTGCGCAGTGCGAGCAGACCCTCACAAAGCTCGGGGTCGTCAGAGAGTCAGTGGATGATACGGCTGGTGCTGCCCAGGTAACGCTCATGATTATTTTCTATCAACGAACGCCATGGTTCTCTTTAAATCTTCATTACTCGTCTGAAATGCATCTGCAGTATGTGGCTACCCAAAAGCTGCTGGACACAGGAGCTGTGGCCAGCTCCCGGGCTGCGGCAATCTATGGCTTGAGCATTCTTCGCCGAGATATCCAGGTTTCTCGCCCGTTTTCTTCTATTCCTCCTGCGCCACCTGCTAGAAATAGTATCAAACCCTTGTCGCCATGTTCTACAGGATGATCCTGATAATATCACCAGATTTCTAATGTTGGCCAGGGAACCCATCATTCCGGGCACCGATAGGCCGTTCAAGGTAATCTCTGGCCGCCGATGGAAACCACTGTTACCCTGGTTTATGAGAGGCTGCATCATTTCTCACTCCATTTTCAGACGAGTATAGTTTTTTCTCTTGAAGAAGGGCCCGGTGTGCTTTTCAAGGCACTCGCCGTGTTCTCGATGCGGGAGATCAACCTAACAAAGGCAAAAGTCAACCCCATCTTCTGACCATGAAAATTAACGAGTCGGCGTTTTCCCTCCTGATGACTTGCAGCTGTTCCGTTTGTTCTCAGATTGAGAGCCGCCCACTGAGGAAGAAGCCGCTGAGGGTCTCCGACGCCGGCGAGAATGGGTCCCAGAAGTCGGTCCCCTGATCCCCATAAGTCAACTATCGATTTTTATAATTTTTTTCAAGACAATTATTTTTACTGCTCTGCTCTCGCCCCAGGTACTTTGACTATCTCTTCTACGTGGACTTCGAAGCATCCATGGCGTCCTTAAATGCCCAGAATGCCCTCAGGCATCTCAAGGTGGGCATCTCGAGCTCTTCTCCAAGGTGATCGATCAGACCTCCTCTGAAACCCCTTCTCTCTCTACAGGAAATCGCCACGTTCTTGAGGGTTCTAGGGAGCTACCCAAAGGATATCAGCCAGACTTGAACCCCCCGGCGACCGTTATTTTTTCAGTAAGAAGGATCATATGAACGACGACGTCGAGATGGCCAGCCTTCCGTTTTCATATGAACCGCGCCAATTCCGGGGTTTTAGCCAAGAGAAGATTTTGTGGGGTGAATTTTCGAACAGCCAGTCTATGGAGGGTCTGATTTGTCATTCATCTGCCGAGGTGGTCGGAAGGTTCTAGAGCTGATTTTTTTTTTTTTTTAATATTCAAAACTATGGGCTGAGGTAAATTTATTTTCCCTACCAAAAAAGGTATGTGGGCCGGATCAAGCCCATAACCGGCCCGGCCCAACCTTTCAGACCTGACCAAGAAAAGCTTGTGTTTGCTTCTCTCTCTCTCTCTCTAACGTGTGTGCGTGTAACTCCGGACGGGGTCCGTCGAATAAATAAGATGCAATTATTTGTGGGGCCCAGTGGCTGGGTTGGTGGGTCCAGTAGGCGCCTATTGCTGCAGGATCGTCGCTTTGCGCTCCACGTGGCAGGGGTCATTCTTCATCAGGCCAGGTCCGGTGGGTCATGGTGATCGAAAGGAAATGGATGGCCTTACGTTGATCTGGCGGAGTATCGTACGTCCGGGCCCACAATTTCTGGAAGCTCTCTCCCGCTCCTCTCCCTACTTGCCCTCCAATTCTCAGTTCAAATCTCGGGGCCAAGATTCCCAGAAGCCCCATCGCCCCCAAGTCTGCTCTCATTCGGGTTGCCTCTTCGGAAGCCAGGTTTGGGGCGGCTCCTCTCGCCTGCTCGCGACATGGACGACGGGAGGGACCTGGAGAGTGTTGCTCTCATAGACGTGTTCTCCGAGGATGATATCCTCCTCTCCTCGCCGCGCGGCGTCGCCAGAAAGTCCGGTAATCATCTCCTAGGGATTGCATTCTAGTCGATGGACCTTCCGTTACGGCGATGTTGCCGCGTTTTGATTGTTCATGTGGGAAAAGATTCCGAGAGTGCTCTTGGTTTCTCTGGTTGTCCATTTGATGTTGCCGGCTTTCAGAAATCAGAATATTGTTGCCGTCGTATTTCACACGTCTTCGATACCTCCCCTCAAATCTCCCGTTCTTGGTAAATTTTCTCAAGATTCGCGGATTGTTAGGCGTATTCTGCACGATGAATTAAAGAGCCGGTGAGGTCAAATTGCTAGTTCATCGTCCCTGTTACTTGCAGTTGCCGTTCTCGAGATGGTTTCTGAACATCTTTCTACACGAACTTCCCAAAGATTCAAGGGAAGATGGGGGGACATGGAAGATTGACATCGCTTGTACTCCATATCAACCTGATGAAGGCTGGTCAATGAAACATCTACAAATGTTTCAGCTTTTAATTATTACGTGCACGGTTGCGGCTCATGAATTATTGATCTAAAAATATTTCCTTAATCTGAGTACTATCATTGCATCTATTATTGGATTTTGGCAATAAGCCAAAGTGTACCGTGTCCTTTATAAGTCATGCATACATAAGTCATCTCGCAGTAGCTTATTGTCCCTGAATTAGCCGTCGGTTCATGTATTCAAAACTGCCCATTGTGACTGATTCATGTATCGGTTTTGCTGCCATGTCTTCATGGGCAATTTAAACAGGAGTTGTTTTTCCTCCGGGGTAAATCCCATATTATGGCTAGTTTGAGATAATAATTCCGCTACATATTACTGCGATTAGTGATACCTTTAATAGAGTTAAAATCTTCGATACATGATATTGCAATCTTGTAGCACGTGCCATAGGGCAGAAACTTGAGCATACTACTGTTGCCTGAGTCTCGGAGTGCGGTCAGCCAGCAATTCCAGCTTATGATGTTTTGGACAAAGAATTGAGTTGTTATAGATTGAAATGGATTGGCTTGAATTGTGAGTGCTTTTCGTCCTACCGTTTACTTGCTGGAAGCCTGGGCTCGTCCAATGAAAAAGGAACTAAATTTTCATTTCTAGGTTCTTTTGTTTTAATGAAGTCTATGTATTTTGACGCAAGTAAAAATGTAGCTAATTTAAGGAAAAAAAGGATTATTACACCTGTACTGCCTTTTAGATCTGCCTACGAGATTTTTTTTAATAATTTAGTTTTATCAACCTTTTTACGACCTGTTTCAAGTGGAGCCTTTTTTTACGCCTAGTATGTTTGTTGATTCAAAGTTTCTTCGAGTTGTCACTTGTATCCAAGCCAAAATGTTTTTGTCAGTTTGTCTTCTTTCACATTAAGGCATTTTAGTGGGGCAAGTACTTCTTTCTTAGGCTTTAGCGCAAAGGGTTTAGATTTTTCAGTTAACGTTTTCTACAGGGCATCATTTGCTATAATATGTTCGGATTCTGTATTCTGTAGAAATTCTACTTCTTACATATCCAGAAATGACGGGTACATCTCTATTTCAATGGAAACCCTAGTTGGGTGGGCTACTATATTTATCTTTAATTTATTTTCTCGGGTTTTGGATTTCGTAATTTCTGGCTCTGGAAGACACCATACTTCTACAATCGGTAAGGATTCTGTATCCTCATTGATTTCTGTTTTCAACTGGTCGAAAACAGAGCAGATCACTCTCATATTCTGAGAACCTGAATGCGCCCTCCTTGATTTTCAGCCTCTCGCAAGACAAGTTTCTGAATGATAGACAGGCATATCTGATTCCTTTCAGAGTCACTATTCATTCTGTTGCATAATCTATCGCAATTATGCTAATCACTGGATTCTGAGGTCATGTTTCACTATTGGCACTATCAAATTGTCTCACTCCCTTTCACTTCTTTTACCCATAAAAAGGTTATCTTGGGATACTGTTGTTGGGTCGAGGATTCCGTCGCATGTATATATGAGTTGTGTAATTTCGAATACCAATTTTGTAAAAATATTAAAAGGTATTTTCATTTAAGCCAGTGTGAATGGAGAGTTCGTTCATTGTTAATGGCATGTTACTTGTGCTACTATTTTGTGGACGATATTAATATTATCTGTATTTTTTTAATTTTTAAGGTCATATTGAGGAGAGTATGTTTCCAGTACAATTCGGAGATAAATCTAGCGTACTACTGGACCTAGTTCCTATACCATCCGATTCTCCAGAACCCAAAAATTGTACACAAAGGTACAATTTACGCAAAAGTATGGCATGGGATAGCGCATTCTTCACCAGTGAAGGTATACTGTGCATTGGGCAGATAAAAACCTGCTCTTATGACTGAAATACTAACGTGTCCCCTATTTTCTCTCAGGAGTTCTTGATGCTGAAGAACTAGCTGATGTGAATAATACGTTCAGGAATCTACCAAAACAATCATTACCCGGAATTCCAGAAGATACTAGAAAATCATCCGAGTCAAACGCTGACTTGGATGGGGAGAAGTGGTGCATTGAATCGGGTGACGCCAACCTGATTGAGAATCTACAGGCCTCTGTTCGAAAGTCTCAAACAGAACACGATAGAGAATCGTCGTTGTCACGTTCCGGCGCCTCATTGACCTCTGGTAAGATATGCCACCCGCGTTGAATTTCTGGTCTATTAGGGTAGATATCTTAGCTGCAGTTCATTTCAATATTTCATCTCTCGCCTTTTTTTAGTAATTTGGTATGGAAAAAATAATTTGAGCTCGTTGTTCTCTTGATTGTGTTCGTGCAGCATCTAAGAATTGGCGTCTTTCCCCGCAGCCTAAGGTAATTTATACCCAAAACAGAGAATCAACAGTTCTTAGTTCTTCGAATACGTGATCATTAAAACTTCCTACAACATCAGATGAAGCCTTCAATCGCCTCCCATAAGCACGGTTTAAGTGGTCAACAATCAGCGGCAGTCGCTGAGGAATCTACTAGCAATACGCGAGTGGTATGTAAATGCCCTTCCTCAAAAGTTTCCAATGAACCGGCGGATGGGATTATCTAACTTATCGTTTGCTCGCACAGAAGGCTGCGAATGAAAGTAGAGCAAAGAAGGTTTCACCAAGGCCTCCGAGGATTGCGTCGAGAACTCCCATAGCACCGAACAGGATACCTTCTGGAAGCGTCCAATCAAGTCCCCAAACCAGAAAAACGACCGAAGATCTTCCTGGTAGAGATTCTCTTGTGCCATACATCAGTGGCCTCCTGAGCACTTCATCACCCCTTCCTGCAATTGTGGTGCTCATTCTCTTGTTCAGCGTCGTGACTTATCTTTTCCTTTTCAGGGGATGCAGGCAACAGCCAACCTGTTACAGCTACAAGGAGACCCCTTTCAGGAGGTTCATGCAGAGTCACTCCCCATTCCACCCTCCCTGGTTCTTCTACCAACTCTCATTTACCTGGTTCTCTATCAGCTGGTAGATCACGGGTCTCTTCACATGATCGCTTGAGTAGAGCCCCTTTAGAGCACTCGAAGGAGAAAGCAGCTAGAAAAGTTGGGTCATCAATCCCGGAGCCTGCCAACAAATGCCAAGTGAGAGACCCAAGAAATAAAGTTGGGTCTATAAATGCAACGCCCAAGCCTCAAGTTTCTTCAAGCATATCTCCGTCCAGCTCTGTAGAGAGCTTCACTTCGGGGTCATCCTCCTCCTCGGCTTCCCTGGCCAGACGGCCTACGGGCTCCCCAACCGCCCTGCAGACCAGTTCTTCATTTCAGAGCCGAGTGCCTCCTTCCCATCCTAATGGGCATCGCCCCACCTCTGCAAGGGTTCCGCAGGTCGAGCATGAGGGCAGAGCGTCCTCCAGAACCCATCTGGCGGCCAATCCCTCAAATTCCGACGCCCTCAGATGCTCCGTTTCCAATTCTGGTGCAAAGGAGCTCAAACCCTCTGGGCTCCGGCTGCCGTCTCCAAAGATTGGATATTTTGATGCAGTGAGCCCCCCCTTCCTCTTCTCCCACTCACTACCATCGTTTTGATTGATCTGTTCTCTGTTTCCGCTTATTCTGACCTGAAAACTTCCTTTTTTAGGAGAAATCTCAGCCCCCCCGTGGCTCCAGCAGGAACCCCCAGAAGAGTTCCCGTGGTAATATGCTTCCAAGGACGGCCTCCAGGCTGAGCACGGACGCTGGAGCAGTCGACAGACAGAAGCTCGGTAAGCTTCAGCCGGCGCCGAAGGCAAACCCCAACAATCCTCAGGACTCGGGAGCCGCGAGTCTCGCCGTTGAAGAATCTCCAGAGCCCTGTGTTGATGGCAGCAGCAGAGACATTCAGACCGGTTCACGCGCCGAGAACAGTGGCGGGGTGGAGATCGCCGGCGATCTTCGAGCGCCTCCCGCAGAATTATCGTACGAGGGAAAACTGGCTTCCGACGGCTGGGCCCGGGGATTGGGCGACGAACCATCGCCCGATCTACATGAGGGAGCTCGAGGGAGTGGGGGAATGGCGGCTGCTCTCACGATCTGAAAGCCCATTTTCGGGAATCTCCCTCGGAAGCCAGGGAATGGAAAAGCACCAGAAGACTTTCCGTCTGAGGTACGTCCGATTATTTTTCTCGTTGACTGCACAGGTCAGTTCTTCCGAGGCGTGGGGATCTGTTCCGATTAATGTAACTTAACACTAGAATCTGCTCTCGCCCCGGGGTTGTCAGCGGCTGGTGCGGCGGAACTGAAGTGTTGACTTTTATTTGCCTTGCATATCCATAAATGGTAACAAACTGGATCTCCTTCTATACGGGGAGATGGATGATAATCGAGAGAGCAAAAACTTTTTCTGTAGATTGAAGGAAAAAATGAACAATACAGCTCGAACACGTCCAACCGAGGTCGTCCTCTCTCCGGGAAGAATGGGGGCGGTGGCTCAAACGAGCAGCAGCAGCAGCAGCGGCGGCGGCGGCGGCGGCGGCGGCCCCCTGTCCTCTTCCCCAAAAAGGAAGGCGGCTGTAGGTAAATATATATATTGGTGTGCTTCATTCGGTCAGTCGTCATCTCTCCTCTTTCTCTTTTATTATTATTGAGATTCCTCGTCAACTCCCCTGCCGGGAAAGCACCCCCCTCTCGTGCTGATCTCTGGCAAAAAAGAATGATCGGCCGGCCGCCCACCCCGCCCGCCGGCGACTAGAGAAAATAGGCAGCGCCGCCGCCGCCACCAGACACCAGCCAGCCGCCGCCAGCCGCCGCCTTTCCTTACTTGTTCCGCTTCTTGGCCTCGCTGTAGAGGATCACGCCGAGGACGGTGATGGCGTAGCCGAACATCCCGGTGACCGAGACCGGGTTCTTGAAGATGAGGATCGAGACCACCACGGCCACCGCTCCCTTGGCGTTGCCCAGGACCTGGAGATCGCCACACAATTCGGCTGAGGAAATTAAGGCAAACCGCAATAAAATAAACCCATATATAGCTAATCACGTGGATTGATTCCATATCTATCATCATCATCATCTACGTGCATGCTTGACGATGTTCGTCGAGGGTGGTTCTGGTCAAGTTCTTCCACCCAACATGGGGTTTCGTGCTCTGGGCAACCTACCTGTGTTTTGACCGATTTATGAATAAACTAAGTAATGGCAGAAAGCCAACAACTAGATGGATCTGGATCGAGCTACGGTCAACAGGATCTCCGGGGAGAGATCCGCCCGGATGCATGGGGAGAGACTTATGATGGCTGCTCGCTCCTTCACCTGGACTGGGTCGGGTGTGAATGATGATGCGGAAGAAGATTATCATATGGTAAGGTCTACAATGCCCTTTGAGGCCAGCCAGCTTAAAAAAACCAAGCTTGGACGGCGCGGCATGAGAAATTTGAGCAACAAGCACCAGGGTTTTCAGATGCACATTCCAAGAAAGGCAACCATTTTGATGCAAGAACCAAGCAGATGGCATGCAATTAATGGAGCGGAAAACGGCAGAAAAAAGGAAATAAAGTGAAGCCTGTTTAAATGCTGGAAAAGAGGGTTACTTGCAGGTAAGGTACGATTGGGGAAAGAAAGAAGATAGTGTTCTTCATGCGGGTTTGCTGATTACCTGGAGGGTCAACGCGCTGGTATGCCTAGTGACCAGAAAATTGGTCAAATTCACAAAATATGCCATCGCAGAATTCAAGAGTAGGTACCAAACGATTTTGGTGTCTTCTCTGGCGAGTGCTACTGCGATGCCAACAACGTTTTCTTCCATCAGGAGCGTTGCAGGGAGCAGAAATAGTACGGCTATTGGAGCCATGTACAGAAGAAGATTCATCGAATTAAGCTTTTCCCTGGGGAGGAAAGATCAGCACTAGAGTCAACGGTGGGGGTCAATTAAGACTTCAAAAAGACAACCTGACTAATCATTTAAAACTAAAGTCTAAAGGTTGATAAAAGCAACTCAAGAAAAGGGAAAATTTACCCCTCGGAAGACAGCAAAATCCCTTGCAGCACTGACTTGAGCGCCCTTGCAGCGGTAGCACCAATGCACATCATAAATCCGAATAAATGGAAGCTTGGCTCTCCCTGAACACGCACGACATGAAACTGAATGAGATGACGTACCGTTCGGACCTTCTCAAAGGGCAGAATTTACACATGGAACATTTCATGAGAACCCATGAATATCTCTGAACGAGCACAGCACAAGTCAGAGAAATGAACACAAATTGAGCCAATATCTAAGGGAATAAACCCATTTGTGGACGGCATTTATAAAAAAATATCCATAATGCTTGTTGCATGGAAGACGGAGGATCGAAAATTTGGCTCATCCTTTGTTTTCCTTATGTTGGAAGGGATGATGAAGAATAAAGGGGGGGGGCTGACCCAAACATATTGCTGCAGTCAAGGATGATTTTACCTCTGATTTCCTCTTTAACTTGGAACACAAGGGCAAGTAGAAAATTTCATTTACGGCACCATAGCTTCCAAAGTAGCTTGGAGATGTAGTTACGATTAGGAGAAGATTTCAACAGTTTTACTTGTAGTCAGATGATCACTAGGAAAACCGATAAGCTTACAACCAAATTCCTTGGGAGATGCCCAATATTGACCGGGTTCATGACCAAAGCAAAAACTGAGCAACAATATTTTCACCGGAGGACTTCTTTTTCCGAAGGCCGCTGGTGCTGTAAACTAATAAACAGGTAGCACCATCAATCAGAATGCATAGACGCCTTACTTGCCTCACATCATATTTTCCTAATTCCTATTAAATTTAACATTTTTCAAGAATCGTTTTTCGTGATGTAACGAAAACCAACAACCATTCATGACCCATTGGAGGCAAAGGACAGCACACCAAAGTAAGAAGAAGAAGAAGAAAAAAAGAAAGCAAAAAAAAAAGCAGCAAATAATTGATAAGAAATTCCCCTTAAACGAAGACCAGACGCGACAAAAACTACGTTAGAAAATAAATAGCAGAGCGCATCAAGTTGCCTCTGAACACAATCAAAAGAAGAGTCTTCAGAGCGGAATATTCCCGATCTTGCGATGAAAAGAACCAGTGCGCGTTAACAACGATCTTCTTCAGAGTGGGTTCGTTCTGAACTCGGGTTCAACGGATCTCAGGAAAAACCAATGCTTGCAGGACGGGAAACGGCTCGATCAAAAGGAATAAATGCTTGCAGGACGGGAAGCAACAAGTTAAAATAGAAAAGGGAGGATGGCATCTCCGTGGATCTTTCTGCCTTACCCCGCTTGCAATGACGACACCGGTGACGACGGGGATTAGGGTAATATAGGTGATCCAGGCCTCGCGGCGAACGGTCATAATGTAGGCGAAGACGGCAGTGAAGAACGGGGTTGTGGCGCCTACAGCTTGGTTGAATGAGACGGGAAGATAACGGAGGGAGACGTTGCCGCTGACGACGGAGCTACAGAAGACAAGGCTGAGGGTGGCGATCTTGGCGAACTGGACGCGGGAACGCAGGGACTGCATAGGCACGACCTTCATCCAGGCGATGGCTATGTAGCTTAGCAAGGAGCATGCGGTCATGTGGCACATGGTGAGGAAGATCGGGTACTTGAAGCCGTAGTTGCTGAGGAGGTACTTGTTGAGCAGCAGTACCCCGATGTTGGAGAAGTACCACGCTCCCACCAGCCCCACCGTGAACATTCTCGTGCCAGCCGTCGCCTTGACCTTCTCCAACATCTTGTACCCGCACCACCCGCCTCCCTCCCCCTTGCTGCCCTTGGGCGACGATTAGGGTTTACAGATCGCCCCCCCACCCCCGCTAGCAGCAAATCATAGTCACCAACCCAGCGACACGGTTCTGATGCGGGGCGGATCTGGAAGGGGGCATTGCCCGGGGCGGAGGGCCGGTGGGCGTGCGGATCTGAGATCCTACCACCTGGTCGAGTGAGATGCGACGGAGAAACACAATACGCCTCCAAAACCTGTGCAACCTCTGCAGATCCCGACGCCCGACGCCCGCAGCTGCAAGGATGGGAGCGAAGACCAGCCCGGCGTGAAGAAGAAGATGAGGAGGAAGAGGGGAGGAGGGGGGGAAGAAGAGTTGGCCTTGAGTTCCGTCAGGAGATCCGTTACGCAGTGCCGGATCAATGGGCTGGCCTCTCTCTCTCTCTCTCTCTCTCTCTCTTCCTTCGTAAATACTGGGCCTCTCTCTCCGCCAAACTTTTCATTTCCGAGGGAGGCGGAGGTCCGTCTGCAATTCCTCCAATTAATTGGGGGCTAATCTCAAATAAAACCGAGTTCTCATTCGATCACACGCGTAGAGGAGCAGTGACGAAGCGTCGGTGCGCCCGCCGATGCGTAACGGCACAGCGCCGCTTTGACCTGGATGTCTGGTGTACTGACGATTTACCCGCAATTAAAACGACAGTTTCATAAAACCCCTCTTTCTTTATTATTTATGAGTCACTCCAGATCGGCGCGGCTGGGCCCATCTGGTCTTCGCGCAGTGGGGGGCAGCCGGTCCCGGACACGTGGCAGCATCTGCGACCGTCCGGTTGGTTTCTACCAGCTTCGTTTGGCCGCCGAATTCGTACACGTGGCAAAGTCTCAACTTGAGCTCGTGGGGAACATAGGAGAGAGGAGGGTTGAACCGCCGGGTTTCAAGGGGCCTAATGGTACACCGTGTGGGACCCACCTAGTGGCCGACAGGTCCACCGTGGGGTTCGCCTCCTCGTATTGTCCGATAATGGGCCGTCCATATTCTGATCCTTATTGGCCATATGAGTCTAACAAGCCAGCCCAAATATGTGCTACAAATAGGCCGGTTTCAATTTGGGCTTGATAAGCTCAGACTGTTGGGCCCATCGTTGCAGATGGACCTGGGAAACTGGAGGATATTCTGGGCCACAATAATGGGCCTCGTACTTCTCTGGCTTGGACCAATTATTAATAGACTCACGGGTTACAGTAGTATTTGACCCGATTATAATCCGATAAATAGAACAAGAGGAGGATCCGGACCGTCCAAGGGGAACGGGCAAGGGGTCCGTACGGAACGTCGTGAAGATAGTCAATCGTGACCGTTGATTTTGCATCGATTGTGTGATCCAGATCAGAGCCGTGAAGCGGCCTTTGCCCTAACGGAGAAAAGCCGCTAGAATATATATATAGCTGTGCAACGAAGGGGCTAGCTCTTCGCAGGGCGGCGGCCGCATTCAGAGTTCCTGACGCGCGCACCAGAGGGCCGAGGAGGACGTACCCTTAGCCCGCCAAGATGGGGTAACCTGCCACGCTCTATTCGCCCTCTTGTCGATCTGCTCATGCTGTTCTCCGTTCTGTGTTTATATTTGGCTTTCGACTATGATCTAGGGTTTCGATTCTTTGAACTGGTTTTTGATTCGTTGCCTCCCTTGAGCTTTTGAGTGCCAACGTGGGGTCCGAGTTTATTAAATCTGTTGTAGCATTATATTTTTAATGATGTGTCTTCGGTTGATCGTGTAATCTGGGTTTGCGGGGTTTAGCCTGACGAACAGCATCCCGGACTTGTGGGTTTGGTACGGTGAAGAACCCTACAAACCTCAGTCACATTATACAGATACCATTTTGACTGAGGTTTGTAGGGTTCTTCACCGTATCAAACCCAAAAGTGCGGCATGCTGTTCGAGTTATGCTTTCTTTGTTTTTGTTTGCAGTTTTTTTTAGAGGCATAAAATCACACCTTGAATAGGATCCGTCAAATGGTTTTCAAATTTTTAGGCAAGGTTTTTAATCTCACAATTTTTAATCGGACTGAATGGGTAGTACGAAACTGAAGTTTTAAGAATTCTGCCTTTAAATGATTTCCTGGATGTGCTTATTGACGGTCCAGCACTGGTTAGATATTCAGCCACCAGTGCTTAACATGATCATAAGCTATATGATACTCGGCCGCCTTTGCACTCGCGAAGATCTTCAGGTCTTGTTTTTGATTGGTCTCTGCATTAGGTGGCTGATATTTGCAATTTCACCCCGATTTTTTATAACATGTTGTTTTTTTATGCTTGTATGACCGTTATTTCCAGTTTGACTGTTTTTGTTGGTATCGTACATGCGAATTTTTATTGGGCTTACTAAAAATCTTCGATTTCTTGTTTGAGACTCGTGATTAATATGTCAGTCAGATCATCGTTTCGGAATTTAATTTATGTGATTTGGGCTGTCTCGTGGAATCTCCTATTTTAGATTTGATACATGTGGCTTGCTTCGATTCAACCTCTTGATCCGATTTATTCGGTTTGCTTTGGAGACAAGAGAAGCAAGATGCTATTTTTTGCTGTTTGATTGGCGTGTGTTACTTAGTGTAAATCTGAATGGTAAGTGTAAATCTGAATGGCAACCCATAATTCGTATGTGCTTCGATTTGGGGATGATGATGATGATGATGATTTTTTCTCTTGTGAGGTTTGGCTTGTTGCCGAATATTCAGAATCTAGATTCTTGGTGGGCAGTAGAATAATGCTCGTGACCATGCCCCGAGATGCTAATATGAGGATCGTTGCAGGAAGACACGTGGTATGGGAGCCGCCAGGAAGCTGAAGAACCACCGCAGGACCCAGCGGTGGGCAGACAAGGCCTACAAGAAGAGCCATCTCGGCAACGAGTGGAAGAAGCCGTTCCAGGGCTCCTCCCACGCCAAGGGCATCGTCTTGGAGAAGATGTGAGCCCCTCCCCTCCTCTCCCCTCCCCTTCTTCTCCACTCCCCCCTTGCGCAGAATTAACTCACCCTGCGACCATCGTCCTACTGGCAGCGGCATTGAAGCCAAGCAGCCCAACTCCGCCATCCGAAAGTGCGCCCGAGTTCAGCTGATCAAGAACGGGAAGAAGATCGCCGCTTTCGTGCCCAACGACGGTTGCCTGAACTACATCGAAGAAAACGTAGCCCCTCACCCCTCCTCCTCCATATTTCGCCTTCCAATCCCTCTTGATTGTTGGGTTTGAATGGGTTCTTTCTTCCTTTTCTCTGCAGGACGAGGTGCTCATCGCCGGGTTCGGCCGTAAGGGCCACGCCGTCGGAGATATCCCCGGAGTCCGGTTCAAGGTGGTCAAGGTTTCCGGCGTCTCCCTGCTCGCTCTCTTCAAGGAGAAGAAGGAGAAGCCGCGATCTTGAAACTGGAAGCGCTCGGTTTTTTTGTTATTATTAGTTCATCTCTGCTGAAGACATGCCCCGTCTCCCCTTTCCCTTCTTTGGATCCTCCTCCTCAGGGCGATGAGTCGAATTGGAGTGCCCTGTTCTTCCCTCTCGGACGTACTCTCAATATCAGTGTTTTCTAGTCCAATCGGCGAATTGATCGCGTCTTCCTCCGTCATCATTCTACTTGAAGAACTCTTTTGGGTAAAAAAAGAACGATCTTGCTGAGGAATTCCCTCAAAGATCCAGTATATTAGTGAGCCCAGCTGATTATTAACTTTAATAAGTTCCGGGTAATTGTGTATTTTTCTTTATAAAATTCGCCATCGGGGAACTTGGGTTATTTTATTTCAGAATGATTATCTCATTAAAAAAGATTAGTAGACTGGTCAGCAAATTCTATTTAAACCCAGATATTGTTTCTATGTTGTTCCTAAACCTTGATAATTTGATTAATTACCTGCCATGTCCTTGGAGGGTACCATTTAATGAACTGGCCGCGCCCCTTTCAGGCGGACACTCATAATTTCCCTGGTAGCTTCCTTCATTATCCGCCGGCGTGGGCAGGGGAGAAGTTTCTCCGACATCCCCTCCGTATTTCAGATTCTTGTACATATGCCCCCAAAGGTGGGGATACCGTCACCGACTGCGTTGCCCACCGCCAACGTGGTGCTGCGGCGGGAAAGCTGAATAAGTGTGTTGTCGTCGGTGACCTGACCTGGGGAGCTGTCGGGCGTTGTCTCTGTCATCTGTGGCTTTTTATAATGAAATCCCTTGTACTGTTTTATATTATATTGGTTTCATATTATATTATATCTTTTTGCACCCATAACCCGGAACCAAATCCGCGTTTCAATCTGATGTGCTCTATAACTATCGGGGATAACGACAAGAGACTGACGCTCTCGTCCACCTGCGTTAATCAAACCCTAACATAAGTTGGCTTCTTCCGCCTTCTTCTCTCTCTCTCTCTCTCTCTCTCTCTCTCTCTCTCCTTCCTCTTAGAAGACGCGGGAAGGAGGAGGGAAGCTCGAGGAGCGAGGAGGCGCTTCAGGGAGGTTGCTCGTTCCTCTGCGAGCCGGCGCCGTGTACGGAGCGGGGAACGTGAGTAGAACCGAGGTTTTCCACCGCCTCTCCGATCTCCTTTGGGTTTGGAACTTGGACTTCCTCCTCTTCTTCGCTCTCTTGGAGGAACGCTTGTTCTGCGCGCTTCATTGGTCTTCCTGGTCGCTTTATTCGGAGCTGCTGCTGCCGGAATAATGCTGCCGTATCTCGCCTCTCCTTCGTTCTTAGCTTACGTGTAGAATAGTTTTGTGCACTGCTTCTTCCGCGGTGATCAGTCCTCTCTCATCATCTCCTCCATGTCAAGTGACCAGTCCTCTGCCATCCTCTCCCCTCACCTGTTCTGTCCAACAAGCCTCAGGAACATTTTTCTAATCCGCGAGCATCTCTGTTAACATTTTCTCCTTCATCTGCTCTTCTGTTTCCGCTTTGGTATGGAGGGAAACGACGATAATGTTCTCTCACTGCATCTTCCCCCAGTTACCACCAGTCCTTTCCAATCTCCTCGCCTCTCGAACAGGCCTCAGTCACCCATTGCCGTATACATGTATTAAACTAATGCTCTTCCTCTTTGGTATCTGGGAAAATCAGGACAAAGCACTGGCGACTCGAAAACGACAAAAAGCTCGAGATACTTGAAACGGCTAGGTTTTAGAGTTGAACAGTAGCTTTAATCTCCATATTTGCCGCTAAAAATTTTATTTACTGTTCCTGTTCATTGATATTATTTTATCAATTTATTTTATGTTCCTCCCCTGTTTCTCGGTGCGAGCGAACCCTGATAGGGGCTCCGCAGTGATGCGTTGATCGGTGTCTATAGCTTTTGACTCTGCACTCCATTCCCCGATGAGGCGAAAACCAATGGTCGGGCGATAAGGTCGCCGTCTTGCCCTCGCTGGATGACCTCTCCCCCCGGGCACCCGTTCCCCGTGTAGACGACCATCTATCATGCTGGCCATGGATGTATGCGGATAACGTCCACATCCGCTTCCGAGCTTCCTGTTTAGCTCTTCGTCCTTGTTGGCGGCAACAAGGGCGATACTTTCTAGGTCCATAGCTTTTTCATTTTCTTGCCCACGCTCTTCGGCTGCTATGCTGTTCGGGGATCTGGATCTCCTCTGGTAGTTCCATCGGGTTTAATGGTGCTCAGTCATTCGCCATTAACCTTTCAACTTGTATGGTAATCAGCAGGAACCGCGGGCTTGGATTGAGGGAAGAGCGCCACACAACCGACGGATATGCAGAATTCCAAGACCAGGTGGGCCTCCCTCTTTGCTCTCATTTTTTGGCCTTTTTTGTGGATTTTTTTATCATAAAAATGTTTGCTTCTTCCCTCTTCAACTGGTACGTTTCCTGGAATTCGATGAGACCAATGCGTTCTGTTTTCTTCCTTTTCCTGTATTTTTCTGGCGCATGTGATTTCCCACGATTCCTCTGGCCATTATTCGCGTGGTAGAACGGTGCGTTCTCCGGGTTTGGACGCACCGTCAACTGTAGAGTCACACGAGTTGGAATTTTGTTTCTGTTTACTCCTAAAGGTGATGATTTTCGGATTCATCCAAACTTTTTCGGACGTGGGGAATCTTCTGCTCCTCTGTCTCCAGCCTTCGTCTCCCCGCGTTTGTCGGTTTGCCGTCGCATTGGTGGAGCCAGAAATGGTTGTCTTCTCTTCTTGCTATTCACGTAGCTTCGCACTCTCCTCTCGTTCAGAGATATCTTCTTTTGGAAGGCTGATCAGGACATCGTAATCCCGTCTTTCACCGTAAGAATATCTGTGCCTCTTCTGCCGGAGATCATCCTCCGACCACAATCTTTTCCAATAGTTTCCGGCAAACCAAATTCATAAAGTGACTATTTAAATCTGCCTGCTTGGCTTCCGGCAATTTACTCCAGCTTCTAAGAGATTGAGCAGTTTTTTTCAGTGATGATATGGCTACTGATTCACCATCTCTCGCACATGGACAAAGTTAATCTATATATATTCTTCGTATCTATCTACTTCCTAGTTTCCATGAACGATTGTGGGTACTCCATTTCGATGGTCAACGCGGGTACTCCCGTCTCTGAGAAACTGTTCTGCGTAGCCACTGTAAAAACTAGCTCTTCCACGTGGAGTGATGAATGCGAGCTAGCCTTCGGATATTTTTAGTATTTATGTATAACTTGTGTGGAAAAAATGATGCATCATCTGGTTAGACGGCGGGCCCTTTTTTTTCCCCCCTTCAAAATTATGCTTGATGTGGACATGCACGAGTGTTGGGCTTCCCATTTAGGGCTTTGGAGGCTACACATAAAGGGAATTCGGCTCCACCGTACCAGCAGGAGCGAGGGATCTGATAGCCCAGCTTTATAGACGCTGGCCACCTTAAACGATTTTGCCTCTGGTTTTCATTTCTCCTTTGTTTTTCTGGAGCAGGAGCGGGCCCTCTGACATGCCCCAGAAGACCTCCCCTATCACCCCGCGCTCTGCGCGCCAGGCCAAGGCTGCGGGGTCTGAGCCTGGCTCAGCCGCCTCCATGAACTCTCTGGCGAGGACTCCGACCGAAGGGAGTCCCAAACTCGTCGACAGGAGATCACCGAGAAGCCCTGCCTCTGAGGTTCGTGACGCTAGAAATTTTGGTTGAGCTCCTCATGTGTCCGATGAAGATTCATCTTTTGAGCTGAATTTATCGTATTTTAATTCTCTGTATATCCTTTTTTTCATCGCATTTGGAAGTCAGTGATCGTTCAAACGTTGAATTTTCTTCGAACCCATGGAGATTCAGATTTTCCCTTTTTCGTAGTCTTATATGATCATCGTGTCCAGGTTGCTTGACGATTTCCCTTCCCTTTGATAGCTCCAGAAGAAACGAGCCACTAGGGTTTCGGATTTAGAGTCCCAGCTGGTGCAGGCCCAGCAGGATCTGAAGAAGACCAAGGACCTGCTCAGCTCGGCGGAATCATGCAAGAGGCGAGCCCTCCAGGAGGCGGAGGAGGCCAAGAAGCAGTGCCTGGCCATGGCTTCCAAGCTCGACGAGACCAAGCGGGAGCTGCTGGAGCTCTCCGTCTCAGAGGACGAGAGGATCCAAGAACTACGGAAGCTGTCTCAGGAGCGGGACCGAGCGTGGCAGTCCGAGCTTGAGGCCGTCCAGAGGCAGAGCTCGGTTGACTCGGCGGCGCTCGCCTCCGCCATGAACGAGATCCAGAAGCTGAAGTTGCAGATGGAGATGGTGGTGAGCAACGAGTCGGCCCAGGTGAAGCAGGCCGAGTTGGCCCACTCGGAGCTGCACTCGTTGAAGGAGGACATGGTGGAGACCGTCTCCCTCATGGAGACGCTCAGGGCTGAGCAGAACGACTGGGAGAGGATGGAAGCGAAGTACAGGGGGACCATAGAGACGCTCAGCGCCGAGTTGGAAGCGTCGCGGCGGACTCGGGCCGAGTCGGTGGAGGAAACGAGCTGCTTGGCTTCGGAGGTGGAGCGGTTGAAGTCTGCGCTGGAAGCGGCGGAGAGGATGTTCTTGGAGGGGCAGGTCCGGAGCACGGCGGAGATCTGGTCTGCCCGCGAGTTGGCGGAGCGAGTCAGGGCCGATTCGGAGGTCAAGGAGGCGAAGCTGACGGCGGCTTTGGCGGAGAAGGAGGCCGAGTTGAGAAGAGTCTCCGAGTTGCACGGGTCGGGATCGGAGATCGAAGCTCAGCTTCAGCGGATCTCCAGAGAGAACGAGCTGCTAAGGGCGGAGATGAAGAAGAAAGAGGAGGAAGGAGGAAGAAGGGTTGTCCCGCCCAGAGATCAGGAGACGGAGGAGGAGCTGAGGAGGCTGAGGATTCAGTCGGAGCAGTGGAGGAAGGCGGCGGAAGCGGCGGCGGCGATCCTCTCCGCCGGCAACCACGGGAAGATGATGGAACGCACCGGGTCAACGGACTCGGGCTACCCCCAATTCGGCTCGAAGCTAATGAGCTCGCCCTACGACGACGACGTGGACGAGGAATCCCCCAAGAGGAAGAACGCCACCGTCATGAGGAAGCTCGGGGTCTTCTGGAAGAAGGCCCAGAAGTAACCCATGCCTGAGCTCCATCTGGTTCGGCGGCTCGCTCTCAAATCTCCTCCTCACAGATCTTCTTCTTTTGTCTCCGAGATCTTCATGGGTTCGCTCTCATTTGCAGGATGATCTTCTTCGATGGCAGAGGAGCTGGCAGGCGGACGAGGAGAGCCTTGCGCGCGTCTGTATGCAGCAGTTTTCTATTCATGTCGGAACTCGCACCTTGTACTGTCGGGCACAGTGGAGGTTATTAAGCTGCTCGGTTTGTGCCTTCATCGATTAGCAGGCTAGCTAGAAAGTGGGGATGGGGTCGCGTTCAGGTCTGATGTAGACGTACCATCAAAGGCTGCCGCATGCATCACGTGCATCGAGCTTTCCACATACGAAAAAAAATCTCCTGACGGCTGGCGGCCTCGGCGATCATCGGATTTGCCGTGGAGCTTGATTGCATCCGATCGCAATTATCCATCTTTGATCCTCTTAATGCTCTGTTCGCGGTGGTGCGGTGCCTCATCTCCTATGAACAGTAACTTTGGAAACTAACACCTGCTTCGGATCATCAGGTGTTCTACCATTTATCTTCATCCCTGATCAAGGAGCGACGATCTTCTTGGAAGAAAGTTAGATTGCGATAATGCGTGGTATGGATCCGATCGGCTTTGTAATGAGAGATGAATGCGCGAAATATATATGAATGTACTGACAAATTATCCATGTGCGAGTCTCAGGATCGATCCGGAGGGCGAGGCTGTCCCGGAGGAATCAACGAAAACACGACATGTGGCTGAAGGAGAAAACAACCTAACGCTGAAGACATGGAAGGAATGCTCTAACATGTGCCTCTGGAAACGGAGATCGATCTACAGAAACACGAGCGAACGAGGAGACGCTGATCTGCTATCTATCCCACCAGCACGAATATGGCGTAGATGATCCCCGGGATGTATCCGAGGACCGTCAGCAACAGATCGATCCAGAACTCCGCCTGCGACAGGAGCCGGATCAGGCAGTGAAAAGCAGAGAAATCGAAGATCGCCGCCTCCGGCGGCGTAGACGCGCGACGGAGGAAACTTACTCCGCAGCCGTATCGAAGGAAGACTCCCACCGGCGGGAGGAGAATGGCCAGGATCACCTCCAGGAACGTCTCCGATCCCATCTCCGGCGACTCCGCTGTCCGAGATGCGAAGAACGAGAGATGGAAGAGACGGACGAAAGCGTGGGGAGGAGAGGAATTTAGGACGGCGGCGTCGAGGCGGAGTCCATCTGTTCCTACGCGAGAACGAAAACGTGGCGGGAAGCCGAGGAAGGACGAGGACACGTCGCCTCCTACTTTGGTATCTTAATAGGCCGGTTGATGGCCCATCTTCGCGTAGTGAAAAATGTCGGCCCATTTTGAGAGGGGGCCCACTTTTTCATCATGGTGTCGTGGACGACCCGGAGAAAGCCACACGTCTCGATAGGATAAAAGTACCCGATCCGAATTTCGGTCCTCTCCAGATCCGCTTCAGCGTAAGAATCCGACAACTTCCTTGGAAGGGTCAACGTCACCCGCCGCACGTCACATGGGTCCCACAGGGACGTGTCGTGTTTCCTTAGCAGACTAGGCACGTAAGAAAGATCCAGATAATCACGTTTGGGGCCCACCCGCGGCTTTAACCATTCTTCGAGCTGTGATCAATCCATAAATATCAATAGAAAACAAATATGGCCTCAAAAAAAGTAAATGCTCAAGCGCCGTTGACTTGGTTAGTTAACAGGGTTAACGCGATGGTGGGGCCGGTGGCGGTGGGTCGGGACCTCGGCAGCGGCGCCGCCTGAGTCTCCGCCGGACATTCACTGGCCCTTACAAGAACGGGGGTGTCGTTTAGCAGCTGGGCACCTTGTCTTTGCCCGGAAACTACCTCTCAGGGCTCCACCGCCTCTTAACTAAAAACGGAAATAAAGTCCCATCGTCTAGTTTCTCCTATTATATAACCAGAGAAGGATCTCACACACAGAGCAAGAGGGGGAGAGAGCGAGAGGGAGAGAGAGAGGAGGAAGAAGACGATGGTGAGAGGGAGCAACGCGGTGGTGGGGGCGATAAACTTCTTGATCTTCCTGGCATCGATCCCCATACTGGGAGGAGGGATATGGCTGAGCACGAGGGCGAACACCGACTGCCTGAAGTTCCTGCAGTGGCCGATCATCATCCTCGGGGTCGCCCTCATGGTTCTCTCCCTGGTGGGCTTCGCAGGGGCCTGCTGCTACATTACCTGTTTGCTCCAGTTCTACCTCTTCGCCATGTTCTTTGTCATCGTCGTCCTCATCGGATTCACCATCTTCGCCTTCGTCATCACCAACGAGGGGGAGGGGAGGAAGGTGCCCGGAAGAGCTTTCGTCGAGTATCATCTCTCCGACTACTCCGACTGGCTCAGGGAACGCGTCTCCGACTCCGGCTACTGGGGGAAGATCAGGTCCTGCGTGAAGGAAACGAAGGTCTGCCGGAAGATCGGCCGCTACGTCGTCGTCGCCGACGGCTCGGTGGCGCCGGCGCCGGCCGAGTTCTTCTACCGCCGGAAGCTCTCCCCCATCGAGGTAATCTCTGCCCTTCTCCCCAACGATCGTATCTTTTTCTTAACCATCGTTAGCTTGGAACAAGAAAGGCCGCGTCTTTCCGCCGTTTCCCCTTCTCTCCTCCTCGTCCCCTTCGCCATGGGCGTCTGATATGGGGTCTGCTAGAGTTGTTAGGGGGCCTTCATCACCATGGAGCCCTTTTCCCCCTCACAATAAGCCGGTCGACGTTGACTTACGGTGACCGTATCTGTATTCAACTGGAGAGATAGAGGACTTTTCCCCCTCACAATAAGCCGGTCGACGTTGACTTACGGTGACCATATCTGTATTCAACTGGAGAGAGAGAGGATAGGCTAAGAATAACATATTCTATACTGATGACTTATCCGATGCCCACCGGAGTTTAAGTATTTCATTTGGGCCCTTCAGTCGGGTTGCTGCAAGCCGCCGACGGACTGCGGGTTCGTGTACGTGAACGAGACGGTGTGGGACGCCGGCGGCGTTGGGTTGGCGGCGGCGACGGAAGTTGACTGCACGAGGTGGAGCAACAACCAGGAGGAGCTCTGCTACAACTGCGACTCTTGCAGGGCGGGCGTGGTGGCGATGCTGAAGAGCAGCTGGAGGAAGGTCGTCGTCATCAACATCGTGGTGATCGTCCTCCTCGTCATCCTCTACGCCCTGACCTGTGTGGCGGTCAGGAACAACCGCAGGTTTGAGGGCTTCCGAGAGGCCCATATAACCAAGAGCCGCCCCAAAGTGTTCAAAGTGATATTTTTTCTTTGGTTTGTATAGACTTGGAGAACAGAGCCCAGCATGGGGATGCTGCTACTATTTCTGTGTAACTTGTGTTCTGTAGCGAGAGAGAGAGAGAGAGAGAGAGAGAGAGAGAGAGAGAGAGAGAGAGAGAGAGAGAGAGAGATGTGAGAGAGAGAGAGAGAGAGAGAGAGAGAGAGATGTTAGAGTAAATACATCATAATCACATGATAATTATTCCTCTAATACTATATGATGGATTACTCACCTGAGGAAAACATTGTATAGCAGGTATTCAAAGAAATCACAGTGAAAAAAGAAGTATGTATTTGTCTCCCCAAATAGATAGACACTTTGATAACCCTTTTCTGTAAGGTGTTCTTTGATGACAGACTAACACACCAATGAGAAGAATACAAAGCCCTCAAAATATTGAAGGTTTTGTTCCCATCAAACAAAACCAGGAGAAGAGAGAAGAGAGAGAGAGAGCAAGGCGTCCTCATTTTTCTCCTGTAATAAGGTTCTCCTTAAATAGAGGGTATGTGTCGTTTCTCATAAAATGGTAGTTAATAGGTAGTTATGGGGGCAATTATGAATGGGTAGTTATAATGTTAATGGGCCACTTATGGGCCAACATTCTCCCATTTGGCCCTTAACATAATCACTACTCTATGAAATATTAAATATATAGGATATTAAACACAAGACATACTAGATACTTTGAGTTATGATGTGATACCACAACTACTCATCTTTATGTGGGCAACTTTATACTTTGTTATGATTAAATAAAGACATGAGTCATGGCAGTAGATACACTTAAGCATGTGTTACCTTCGATGTACTAAGATGTCGATATTCTTTTATAACTAGTGTTTTATATGACAACGACCTTTATGAATAAGTTAACCACATTTCTATTCTCTTGGTAAAATATAACTCTTTATCTACTTATTTTATCCATAAATACTTTATATGAAAAATAGAAATTAGATAATCATCATATCTACTAAAAATGTGATCACAAATACTTGATGTCTCAAAATAAACATTACTAATTACATGATAGACCCATGTTCCTTACATGTTTGAAATACAATATAAGTGTCAATCCTTTAGTAAGTGGGTTTGCTAACATGTCATGTATACTAATATGAGTAATATATACCAAATAATTTTCTACTCTTTATTTAACAACGAAATACTTTATCTCCATGTGCCTACATGAAGTAAAACTTTTGTTGTTATTAGATAAAGAAACGTCAACTTCATTATCACAGTAGATCTTAAGTGGTTCTGAATTGAATCCACCACTTTAAGACTTGTGATAAAATTCTTTATCTATACTATTTGTGATGAGGTCTCATAGAGGGCAACAAATTCAGCTTCTATGGTATGAGCGGCTATAGTGGTTTGTTTTATACTTTTTCATGAGATGGTTCCACATGTTAGTAGGAAGACAAAACCTGTAGTAGATTTTCTATTATCAAGACAGCCTCCAAGATCTACATTTGAATAGTCATTGACCTCAAGGTGATTTGATCTTCTATAAGTGAACATGTGATTCCTAATGTCTTGTAGATAACACAATACTTTCTTCGCAGCTTTCTAATGTTGTAGACCTGGGTTACTTTGGTATCTACCAAATATCTCAACAACATATGCAATATCTAGATGAGTACATGTCTACACATATTGTAAGCTCCTAACAATTTAGGCATATGAAATACTAATCATATGTTCTTTTTTTATCTCATTTTTAGGACAATCCTTCAAGTTAAGTTTGTCCCATTTGACAATAGGTGCCACACTAGAAGAATAATTTCTCATATTATATTTCTCTAGTACATTAGAAATATAAGATTTTTAAGATAAATTAAGTGTATACTTAGATCCATCACGGTGAATCTCAATGTTGAGGACATAAACGGCTTCACCCATATCTTTCATTTCAAAATTAGTGAAAAGAAATCTTTTAGTTTCATGTAATATATATATAAGGCATTACTAGCAAGCATCATCTACATAAAAATTAATATTATGAACTTACTCCTACTAACCTTAAGGTATACACATCAATCAACATTGTTTTCAATGAATTCAAAAGATAATATAACCTTATTGAATTTAAGGTACTATTGGCAAGAGGCTTGTTTAAGTTCATAAATAAATTTGTTGAGTTTGCATATTAAATGAGTTATGTCATCTGTAGAGAAACCTTGAGGTTGTTCCATGAATATATACTCTTCAAAGATATTCATTTAAAAATATTATTTTTACATCCATTTGGTGTAGCTCAATGTTATAGTGAGCTACCAAAGCCATGACTATTCTTAATGACTCCTTCTATGAGACTAGAGAGAAGGTTTCATTATAATCAATACCTTCTAATTCTGTAAAATCTTTTGTCACAAGTCTGACCTTATATCTTTCCACTTTAGCTTTTGAGTCTTTCTTTATTTTGAATACACATTTATATCCAACAGGTTTAACTCCATCATGTAAAGGTTCTAAGTCCCAAACATAGTTTTTGGCCATATAATTAAATTCTTCTCTCATAGCTTTAAACTATTGATAAGAATTTACACTTTCTATGGCATGTGTGAAAGAAATGAGATTTAACTCAATATCATCATTACCTTATTTTTGGAAATACACCACATAATCTGAATAAATGATTGATTTCTTTATTCTTGTTGATCTTCGTAACCTTTCCTTTAATTGTCATTTTGATTTTCTTGAGGTGGTTGATTATTAAGATCAACAATTGACTCTTCATTTAATGGATCATTGACAATTTTCTTACTTTCTTGAGTCATAGTTATAGGAATAACAAAAGGAGGAGTGTCAATATTAGATGTAGATGTTGTTACTTCATTTTACATTTCATCAAATGTGATATCTTGAAAGACATCACTTCCATTAAAATTACCATCTTCGAAAAATCTAATCTTATCAGTCTCTACAATTTGTGGTGTGTGCAATGAACAATACAATTTAAAACCCTTTGATCTCTCAGGATAACTAATGAAAAATACACTAATTGTCATAGAATCGAAAGTTTTAATATAAAGGTTACAAAGCTTAGCTTCAACTGAACAACCCCATATGTGTATATAGGTTAGTGATGATTTTCTATTTGTCCATAACTTATAAGGAGTCTTTTGAACAACCTTAGTAAAACCCTTATTAAGTATATGTAATGTTGTCTTTAAAGCTTCAAGCCACATATTTAAAGGAAGGGTAAAATGACTAAGCATTGCTCAGACCATTTCTTTAAGTGTATGATTTCTTCTTTCAACTACACTATTTTAATATGCACTACTTGGCATGATGTATTGATGTACAATACCTTCTTCTTTAAAAAATATAGTCAAAAGTCCTCTTTGTCTCATTTTAGTGGATCTTCCATAATATTCTCCACCTCTATCAGATCTGATTATTTTTATCACTTTATGCATTTATTTCTCTACTTATTTCTTGAAATCTTTAAAGGCATTGAATACCTCCGCCTTTTCAAAAAGTAAATAGAGATATATATAACAAGAATAGTCATTTATAAAGGTGACAAAATAATTTTTTCCAATATAACATAGAGAAAGGGTCCACATATATCCGTGTGCATAATCTTTAATATTCTATTTGACCATTTAACACTTTTCTTATAAGTGTTGGTTTATTTAGTCTTTATATAATCCACATATATCTCTCAGATAGTAAAGTCAAGGGATCATAAGATTCCTTCTTTAGATAATCTTTGTATCATCTCTTTTGAGATATGTCATAACCTTAGGTGTCATAATAAATAAGACTCATTATTTAAAATACTACACTTATTACCAATCAAGGTATGTTGGACAATCAAAGATTTTTGTATTGTAAGATTGGTCCTAAGTCTGTATAGATTTTCATATAGATATGTAGAATCAATCATCATAAAATCTTTAAATAAGGATAATTGAGAGTTTTCAATTTGAAAATAATAACCTTGTTTATTAAGTTTTGATATAGAAATAAGACTTGTAATATATGATGGAATATAAAAGGTAAGTCTAGTATATATCTTGATTTTAATAATATTCTATAAGTTCTAACTGCCTTCATATGTGAACACATCTTGTTTCCTGAGAAGATGATTCTTTCATACTCAATTGGTTGTCGACAAATTAGAAAGTCATATGTAGAATTAGTAACATAAACAATTGTTGTCGAGTCCATCCACTAACTATTAAGAGGAATATTAATTAAATTACACTCATGAAAGACAAGTACAAAGTTACCTTTCTTTTCTAACCACTACTTATATTTGATGCAGTCAATTTTCTTGTGACCTTTCTTTCGATAGAAGAAACACTTGATAGAAGAGATATTGATACGCGGCTTGGTGTTTTCACCAAGCAACCCTTTTTTATTCTTTCAAGACATTTTTCTTTTCACTTTAATCATTTTATCTTTATGAGAAGTTAAATGTATAGTATGCATCTTTTTTCCTTTCAATCTTTCCTCTTCTTAAACACACATAGACAAGAGATCATTTACTAACCATTTTGTTATAAGAGATTTTGAAAGGACCATATTCAATAGGTAAAGAGTTAAGAATAAAGTCACAAGAAAATCCTCAGTAATGATAACTTCCATGTCAATAAGTTGAGCAATAATGTCTCTCATTTCCACTATATGTTGATGAATGTTACTATCTATAAAATATTTTATTGATGACATTTTGTTCATTAAGGTACTAGCTTTGACCTTATTGGAACTAATGAACTGTTCTTCAATGGCTTTTATGAAATCTTTAGTGATCTCACAAACCAAAATAGAGCCTTGGATATTTTTAGTCACATGAGATTGCATTAGCAATAGGTTAAGATGATTTAAGCGCTCCCACTTTTCATAAAAAGCTTTTTGTGCAATATTATTTTCTTCTATAGGTGGTGCTGATGCATCCACACATAAAGCCAAGTCTAAATCCTTGCAACATAATGAAAACATAATGCATTCTTTCCATTTACTAAAATTTGACCCATTTAGGTCAAGAATAGCAATAGAGTTCTCAAGAAAAATAGAAATGGGCACAACTATAAAAGTAAATAAAATGCTCACATCAAGACCACATAGTTTATCAAAATAAATCAATAGACTTTATGATCTATTTTGATAGGTATGCCAAGCGGGTCATTATGATATCATCTTTGGATGAATATCATAATACATAAAATGGCTATACCTTTTATGATGAATTTCTATCATCATTGAAACTAATTAAAAAATATCTTAGAAACAATCAATATAATACCTTTTGATATATATATATATATATCACGGGTTAAAATTTTTCATATTTTGGTCTATTTAAATTTTGAACATTATGATTTACCTTTGGGTAATAATCATAATTTCATAAAATTTAAATACAATACCAAATGTTAAACAAACTTTATGTGGAAAATTTTCAAACATGAAATTTAGTATCACTTTGGTGATGAACTAAATTAAGAAATCACCACACCTTTATATTGACATTGGTATATCATATCATTATGCATAATTCACATAAAACTCACAATTATATTAATGCAATCAGTTAAGCTAAGCCTTCAAAAATAATCATAGTCACAATGTAGCCTTATGATAAAAATAAGACTACATAATTCGAGGCCATTAGCATATAAATATTTTTTTATACGAATATTAATAAAAACCCAATTCTACTTAAGTTATTTGAAAGAATATATTCTTTAAATGAGAATCTGAGAACATTATTAAAATAGTAAAACAGAAAAAATAAAGTTCCATAGATTAGAAGGTTTATAAATACATCTCAACAAATAAAAATACTACAATGGTAAGAAATTAGATAGGAATGATGCAAGTTTTATGGTAAAGAAATACCATTTACTTGGGGTCGTCTTCAAGGCGCTTTAAAGGAAGAAGAAGCATGAAATTTCGAAAATGGCCATAAGAGATTGACCCATGAGTGTCTACATTCAAATAGCACATCATGGCAACAATAAAGTCTTTATTGGCTGAAAGCCTTGCACTTTTAAGGGTGGTCATAATCTGACTTTTTGTAATGTCCCCAACTTACTCAAGCAAAGGGTAGTGTAGGCTTGGAGGATAGTGGCCTCCTTCTATTCCACTAGAGACAGAAACTGTTTCCATTGAATTGACTTTGAAAACATGTGGCTTCTGATTTGTTGCAACAATTCCCGAGCATATTTTTGAGGGAGTCTCCTCTTTCTCATGACAGTCTCTAGATCTTCAAGTGTTACTTGGCCATCATCATCCCTATCCAATTCCTCAAAGAATCATCTTCCTATCGCCATGTAATTACAATCAACAAATAGGAAAATGATACAAAAAGAGCTTGAGTTCCATTCTGAGATGAATAGAATAGTGACGTTCAAGTTCACACTTATGAGATCATTATTACTTAATTATTTTAGTTTACACAATTTTATAATAATATAGGCTTACTGGTTCCATGCTCAATTGGACTTATTCTTACTCCCCTCCAAACTTCTATCAAGCGAATTATCTGAACACTTGTACAGAAAGGAGTTCTTGATATAACAATGTAACTAAAACATGCACAAAATAAATACAATAAGAAGACGCTGTTCAAAATTTCATCCTCGGACTAATCATATATGAAAATAGCAAAGGAACCTGAAGAAAAGCTGCTTTCCTTTTTGCAGTCATTTAAATTTCAAAAATATTCTTTATGATGCCATTCGCTGAATGTGTGTGATCAAGATCATGAACTTTAAAAGACTTTTTCAATGGGTAGGATGATAGCTTTATTTTCCTTGCCTTTTAGGTTTATCCTCTCATAATATCATAAGGTTGAATCACCGAAGACAGACATAATCTGACATTGTTTCCATATCTTAATCTCTGAAAGAAAAATAATCACCATAAAATATAATATTTTCCTCGTAGACATACACCATAAAGGCTGATAGTTTTATATCTTGTAAGCATCAACAGGCTTAATCTACAAAGATTAACTTGTAAGATATCTCATTACGATGAAAAAATAGCATCTTTCAAAAAAAATAGGGCAAGATAAAGAAGCTATTGTAGAACATTAAAACATGCCCACATACATTGTCCGAATCAAAAGTCAACAACCATTGAGAAAATTGAAAAGCAAGAGCTAATAATTCAACAAGATTACCATACAGAAGCTATCGTAGAACACATGAAACTATTCAATTATTGTTAACTTCCAAAGGTACAGAGAGCATACGACAGAAGCAATTGCCAAGGCAATCACTTCCAGGAACGTCACCGATCCCATCTCCGGCGACTCCGCTGTCCGAGATGCGAAGAACGAGAGATGGAAGAGGCGGAGGGAAGCGTAGGGAGGAGAGGAATTTACGACGGCGGCGTCGAGGCGGAGTCCATCTGTTCCTACGCGAGAACGAAAACGTGGCGGGAAGCTGAGGGAGGACGAGGACACGTCGCCTCCTACTTTGGTATCTTAATAGGCCGGTTGATGGCCCATCTTCGCGTAGTGAGAAATGTAGGCCCATTTTGAGAGGGGGCCCACTTTTTCATCATGGTGTCGTGGACGACCCGGAGAAAGCCACGCGTCTCGATAGGATAAAGGGTGGGATCCGAATCTCCTTTCTCTCCCACCAACCTTCCCCAATAATTTCGGTCCCCTCCAGATCCGCTTTAGCGTAAGACTCCGACAACTTCCTTGGAAGGGTCAACGTCACCCGCCGCACGTCACGTGGGTCCCACAGGGACGTGTCGTGTTTCCTTAGCAGACTAGGCACGTAAGAAAGATCCAGATAATCACGTTTGGGGCCCACCCGCGGCTTTAACCATTCTTCGAGCTGTGATCAATCCATAAATATCAATAGAAAACAAATATGGCCTCAAAAAAGTAAATGCTCAAGCGCCGCTGACTTGGTTAGTTAACAGGGTTAACGCGATGGTGGGGCCGGTGGCGGTGGGTCGGGACCTCGGCAGCGGCGCCGCCTGAGTCTCCGCCGGACAGTCACTGGCCCTTACAAGAACGGGGGTGTCGTTTAGCAGCTGGGCACCTTGTCTTTGCCCGGAAACTACCTCTCAGGGCTCCACCGCCTCTTAACTCAAAAAGAAAATAAAGTCCCATCGGCTAGTTTCTCTTATTATATAACCAGAGAAGGATCTCACACACAGAGCAAGAGGGGGAGAGAGCGAGAGGGAGAGAGAGAGGAGGAAGAAGACGATGGTGAGAGGGAGCAACGTGTTGGTGGGGGCGATAAACTTCTTGACCTTCCTGGCATCGATCCCCATACTGGGAGGAGGGATATGGCTGAGCACGAGGGCGAACACCGACTGCCTGAAGTTCCTGCAGTGGCCGATCATCATCATCGGGGTCGCCCTCATGGTTCTCTCCCTGGCCGGCTTCGCAGGGGCCTGCTGCTACATGACCTGGTTGCTCCAGTTCTACCTCTTCGCCATGTTCTTTGTCATCGTCGTCCTCATCGGATTCACCATCTTCGCCTTCGTCATCACCAACGAGGGGGAGGGGAGGCAGGTGCCCGGAAGAGCTTTCGTCGAGTATCATCTCTCCGACTACTCCGACTGGCTCAGGGAACGCGTCTCCGACTCCGGCTACTGGGGGAAGATCAGGTCCTGCGTGAAGGAAACGAAGGTCTGCCGGAAGATCGGCCGCTACGTCGTCGTCCCCGACGGCTCGGTGGCGCCGGCGCCGGCTGAGTTCTTCTACCGCCGGAAGCTCTCCCCCATCGAGGTAATCTCTGCCCTTCTCCCCAACGATCGTATCTTTTTCTTAACCATCGTTAGCTTGGAACAAGAAAGGCCGCGTCTTTCCGCCGTTTCCCCTTCTCTCCTCCTCGTCCCCTTCGCCATGGGCGTCTGATCTGGGGTCTGCTAGAGTTGTTAGGGTGCCTTCGTCGCCATGGAGCCCTTTTCCCCCTCACAATAAGCCGGTCGACGTTGACTTACGGTGACCGTATCTGCGTTCAACTGGAGAGAGAGAGGATAGGCTGAGAATAACATATTCTATATCTGATGACTTATCCGATGCCCACCGGAGTTTAAGTATTTCATTTGGGCCCTTCAGTCGGGTTGCTGCAAGCCGCCGACGGACTGCGGGTTCGTGTACGTGAACGAGACGGTGTGGGACGCCGGCGGCGTTGGGTTGGCGGCGGTGACGGAAGTTGACTGCACGAGGTGGAGCAACAACCAGGAGGAGCTCTGCTACAACTGCGACTCTTGCAGGGCGGGCGTGGTGGCGATGCTGAAGAGCAGCTGGAGGAAGGTCGTCGTCATCAACATCGTGGTGATCGTCTTCCTCATCATCCTCTACGTCCTAGCCTGTGTGGCGGTCAGGAACACCCGCAGGTTTGACGACGGCGAGGGCTTCGGAGAGGCCCATATGATCAAGAGTCGCCCCAGCAGGTTCCAATTCTAAGCGAGGACAGAGAGAGAGAGAGATGTGCAGCTACTAATGATGCTTTTTCTTTGGTTTGTAAGACTTGGAGAACAGAGCCCAGCATGGGGATGCTGCTACTATTTCTGTGTAACTTGTGTTCTGTAGATTGACAGATAGAGAGAGAGAGAGAGAGAGAGAGAGAGATGGCAGTAACTTCTCTCATGTACAAAATCTTCCTCTCCGGGGAAAAAAGTGGAGGGATGAGAGCTGCCCAAGAGACCACCGCCGTAAAAAAGAGTGGAATTTGGCAAGGTAGGAGTCCTCGAAGATGAAAAAAATCCAGAGAATGCGTGGGATGCGGGGGATCTTCGTGTATCTTGTGGAGGTCCTCTCCTCCTTCAGGGCTTGTCCATGGCCTTCCTCGCGAGCTCGTAGCCTGCGAAATTCATGGCGCCGAGGGGAGCGATCCAGAAGAAGCGGGGGACGGCCCCCTTGAAGAGGCCGAGAGGGCCCTCGTGGCGGAGGACGGCGAGGGCCACGGCGGACATGGAGAGGGGAAGGCCCTCGGGGGCCGTCATCATCTTCGTCTTCATCACGTCGAAGGGCGTCGTCACCACGGCCGCGAGCCCGCCGGAGAGAGCCCCTAGGGCGATCGTCTCCCACGGCTCCAACTCCCGTTTCAGCATCTTCTGAGTCGCCTGAATCCACACCAGAATGACCATCCGAGATTCAATAAAAACGGGCTGCCAGAGTCACAGAGAACGAGAGAGAGAGACAGAGAGAGAGAGAGAGAGAGCGACCTTCTTGGCTTCGGTGTAGAGTCCCACGCCGGCGACGTAGAAAGGGACCTCCCGGCAGAGGGTGGCGGTGGTGCCGCGGAAGAAGCCGCTGAGGCCGTCTCGGTGGAGGGTGCCGATGATGGCCTCGCCGGCGTTGTCGAAGAGCCCAGCCTGCAGCCGTTGCTTCAGAACCTCGCACGGAATCCTCACCGCCGTTCCCAGGATGGTGCTGCAGAAGGACGCCAGGGACTGCACCTGTGAGAGACACCGTACAGATTTCCTCTCAGCTCTTAGCTTTTATGGCCCGCGACAGAATGGAATGGTGGCGCTGTCAGCCTCTTCTTTAAATGACCACCAAACATCTGGCCAGTGCATGAGTCCGAATACATAACTAAAGTTTAAGAGAGATGATGATTAACAGATTAAATTATTTGGTAAGCTAAGAGATAAATTCTGTGTTATAATCTTGAACATTTTATTTTTGATTTTAGAACTAATTTTTTTTCAAAAAATTATTCCCAGAATTTTGGTTAGGAGACGAAAAACAGAACTTTATAAACTAGAAGACGTAATTTTGCTGACTATGGTATATTATGCCGGGCAAAAAATAGCTGATTTTTTAAAAAATAAACTCGGGCAGAATTAATGATTAAGATGTGATGATATGACACGGTCTAGAGGCCAATTTATTTCAAGAAATAGTATTTAAAGGGGCAAAAAAAAATCTGTGAATGAACAAAGTTTTTTCCCTTAAAGAGAAAATCAGGAGTGCAGGACTCCATTTTTTCCCCAAGAAAACAAAGATTCTTAGGCTATTCTTAAAGAAAGTGACCTAAAAACAGAAGTCAACTTATCTTGAATCCAATTGGGGAAGAAAGTGCGCACAAAATATAAAGCAAACACGTGATCAGAGAATTAAACACAGCAAGTTAGGCCCGATTATCACCTGAATTTCTGGAAGTGAAGGGGCAACATTTATCAGCAGAAGCTTGCTTGCTTCAAGGATCCCCGTCCGTAGCCCGTGGCTGTTGCCAACATAAGCAGAAAAAGGATTCAGCCGTGTGAATTTATGCTACCAAATTTAGAAAATTAGCCGATGCTACAGAATAAGACCTTGAGAATTGCCCAAGAATGGCTGGCACGGAGCCTCTGTATAACCCGCGGAGCCCAATCTGTGGAAGCCTTGAGACAAGTTCTGGGAATGAAAGAGACGACGCTTGCACCCTCGTCTGATACGTTAACATCATGTCACCTTAACGGCCGGCCAGAAAATCTAACACTCAATACGCATGAAGACACTCAACAGAGAGCTTGAGACAGAAGATCTAACATTAAATGGAAAATTAAATCTGTCACTGTTAATCCTTATCATCCATCCAGACCTCCCCATGGAGCATCAATGGAAACAACCAACGCCACCAAAGAGGGTGAGGAGAGGTAGCAACCGAGCTCATTTCTAGAACAAGCAAGTATTTGGAAAGTTTTTTTTTCCTGAAATCACTCAGTGGCTGCTAGCTTTGACCGAGACTCGGATAATCTTACTTCAGCAGGAGATTTGATTTTTTAAAGCTAGAAACTGTTTCATGATATGATATTTTGCGAAACTGTCATACCAGCTAAAAGATTATAATACCAAAAGAAATGGCTTGCTCGGGATGCAAGGTAATCAGTGATCCAAATAACGTGAAAGAATTAGAAAATAAAATGATTCTTCCTCTCTTATTTCATAAGGAAATCTGTTCTGCCTTGCACAATTAGAAAAGAAAATAGAAGACGTATGAGAATGAGGGTAAAGCAGTGGGAGGCTTGCCTTCATGGTGTCCACAGGGTACAGTAGGGAAGTGGAAAGAGCAGAAGCGAGTCCACCGGCTAAAGCAGATTTCAACACACTTTCGGCAGGAATCGCCATGGGAGGGGGAACAGAAACAACCGTTGCAGCTTCAAACCAGACGTTCCTGCAGGTGAAAACAGGATGCCTGACTTCAGATACCCAGGAAAGAAAACTGTCTAAAATGCCCATGGATGCCTGACTTCAGATAAGACCGTTTCAACCGTATTATAACTTAATTAATAGTTAAATTTATGGAATCCAGCGGCTACATATGAAGCGAGAATAATCGAGATGGCTAATTGTCCCTTAGAAATACAGAGACAAATAGCACTAAGAGAAATAATTATAGATACTAGTAATGAAAATAATAGCAGGTATAAACTGCTTCCTACAAGAAATACTCCATATGGATCAAAATTTCCTCATTAATGCAATCAGTTGAGCTAAGCCTTCAAAAATAATCACAATCAAACTGTAGCCTTATGATAAAAATAAGACTACATAATTCGAGGCCATTAGCCTATAAATATTTTTTTATACGAATATTAACAAAAACCCGATTCTACTTTAGTTATTTGAAAGAATAGATTCTTCAAATGAGAATCTGAGGACATTATTAAAATGGTAAAGCAGACAAAATAAACTTCCATAGATCAGAATGTTTACAGATACATCTCAACAAATAGAAATACTGTCAATGGTAAGAAATTAGAAATGAATGGTGCAAGTTTGATGGTAAAGAAATACCATTTACCTGGGGTCGTCTTCAAGGCGCTCTGAGGGAAGAAGAAGCATGAAATTTCGAAAATGGCTGTAGGAAATTGACCCATGAGTGTCTGCATTCAAATAGCGCATCATGGCAACAGCAGAGTCTTCATTGGCTGGAAGCCCTGCGCTTTTAAGGGTGGTCATAATCTGACTTTTTTGTAATGTCCCTGACTTGCTCAAGCAAAGGGTAGTGTAGGCTCGGAGGATGGTGGCCTCCTTCTGTTCCACAAGAGACAGAAACTGCTTCCATTGAATTGACTTTGAAAACATGTGGCTTCTGGTCTGTCGCAAGAATTCCCGAGCATATTTCTGAGGAAGCCTCCTCTTTCTCATAGCAATCTCTAGATCTTCAAGTGTTACTTGACCATCACCGTCCCTATCCAATTCTTCAAAGAATCGTCTTCCTATCGCCATGTAATTACAATCAGCAAAAAGGAAAATGGTACAAAAAAAGGTTGAGTTGTTCCATTCTGAGATGAATAGAAGAGTGACGTTCAAGTTCACACTTATGAGAACATTATTACTTAATTATTTTAGTTTATATAATTTTCTAATAATATAGGTTTACTGGTTCCATGCTCCATCGGACTTGTTCTTACTCCCCTCCAAACTTCTGTCAAGCGAATTATCTGAACACTTCTACAGAAAGGAGTTCTTGATATAACAATGTAACTAAAACATGCACAAAATAAATACAATAAGAAGACGCTGTTCAAAATTTCATCCTCGGACTAATCATATATGAAAATAGCAGAGGAACCTGAAGAAAAGCTACTTTCCTTTTTGCAGTCATTTAAATTTCAAAAATATTCTTTATGATGCCATTCGCTGAATGTGTGTGATCAAGATCATGGATTTTAAAAGACTTTTTCAATGGGTAGGATGATAGCTTTATTTTCCTCGCCTTTTAGGTTTATCCTCTCATAATATCATAAGGTTGAACCACCGGAGACAGACATAATCTGACATTGTTTCCGTATCTTAATCTCTGAAAGAAAAATAATCACCATAAAATATAATATCTTCCTCGTAGACATACACCATGAAGGCTGATAGTTTTATATCTTGTAAGCATCAACAGGCTTAATCTACTAAGATTAACTTGTAAGATATCACATTACGATGGAAAAACAGCGTCTTTAAAAAAAAATACGGCCAGACAAAGAAGCTATTGTAGAACATTAAAACATGCCCACAGACATTGTCCGAATCAAAAGTCAACAACCATGAAGAAAATTGAAAAGCAAGAGCTAATAATTCAACAAGATTACCATACAGAAGATATCGTAGAACAGATGAAACTATTCAATTATTGTTAACTTCCAAAGGTACAGAGAGCATACGACAGAAGCAATTGCCATACCTTCCGTCTCCGTGTACCTGAAAAAGTCTTGAACAGAGATTAGCTTCTTCTTGTCGGGATGTTCCCTAGAGGATCCCCCCAATTGGGGCAGAAACTCTGTGAGCCCCGCCAGAGAAACAGCGGAGAGTGAGGATCGCCAGCGCTCAACATTCGATAAGGGGATGCTTAACAGTTCTTGCGTGAGCTTTTGCACCGAATTGGTCTCTGGTTCATCCCTGCCCCTTTTAGCGGGATGATGCCGCGCCTGGTCCTTGAGAGGAGCGGTAAAACCGGCGAGGGTCGCCGGCAGCCCTCCGACTCTGGCAAAACTCATATGCGATAGGAAGCCGCTCACATCTGACTTTTTCCGTTCTAGAATGCTTGTTATTATCTTCAGATGATCAAATGGAGGAGGCTCTGAAGAAGAAGGCGGTATCCCGGAGGACTTAACGCCGCCATCTCGGACGTTCTGATCAAGCATGTGAAGCTTCCACGGCAAAGTCCTGAGCACCCAGCTCGTAAGGAATTCTGGAGTTGCTGCTTTCCTTTTATGCCGATTCCCCACACTGGACTTCCCATCTGAACCTTCGCCGTCAGCTTTAAAGCCAAGATGATGCCGATGGCAATATTCCTTGGCGGAGTGCTTCCGGAGATGCTTTGTCGGCAATTGAAACCCGTCGAGGGAGAAAGGCAGCTCCGCCGGAAGTCCCACGCAGAACGAGCAATAGCCACTGTCCTCCCCGGCAACATCAACCCGGGGCGGCGCCCTCTTCGTCACCTCGCTCCCGCGGGCTTTTCCCCACGGTAGGAATTCGATCGGAGCAGAGAAAACCGCGAACGACCATTTCTCCGTCCCCTCCTCGGCGGCGACAGCCACATCCCAGTCCTGTTCCACCCCCTCCGCCAGCCGAGGCATCTCCTTCCATTTACTGAATAAGCCTACGCGATCGCCGCCACCACGGGGAGCCGTCCACTGGAATTCGACATCCTTCACGGCCCGCCTGAAGGCGCACTCAGCGGCGCGCATCGAGTTGAAGAAGGACTCCAAGGGAT
Source organism: Spirodela polyrhiza (assembly GCA_024713555.1). Taxonomy (NCBI): domain Eukaryota; kingdom Viridiplantae; phylum Streptophyta; class Magnoliopsida; order Alismatales; family Araceae; genus Spirodela; species Spirodela polyrhiza. The sequence continues at coordinate 7,072,707 of CM046536.1, read as the reverse complement.
CCTGCATGGCGACCAGCAGCACTACCAACTTCACAACTCTAGGCAAGGCTCATGAACAGAGATATCCTGGAGGGGAGACATCCCCGCCGCCCCCCGTCCCCCCTTCCCTGCCGCAGGAACCTCAATGGCAGTGGCAAGTGGCCATGGAGAGAAGAAGACACGAAGAATTCCAGCCGGAGCGAGAAGAACAGGGAGAGAGTCCAGGGGAAGACGAAGAGCGGATAAGCTCGGATAGGAGGTGATGAGGGAGAACGTGGCGGCCGTCGGCGAGGGGCGGCGGAGCTGCGGCGGGAGGAGTGGTGGACGGAGACGATTAGTTAAGCTTGCATCTTCTCGACCAGTTCCGTTTTCCTCCTCTCTGACGCCGACGGACAAGTATAGCCTTATCGTGTTCCCCCAAACGATCAAAGAAGAAGCATCTTCTGCCGCCGCTTCCTGCGGCTCCGGATAAGGCAGGAATATATGACGTCATCATTGGTGGGTGTGGGCGAGCATGTCTGTCTGACGCCGGATTTGACTTGTGAACTGAGAGGCCGTACGGACATGTGGCGTCAGCAAATGAGGAAATTAGGGATTTTGTTGTGCTCCTCCACAACTTCCTTATTCTTACCATCACCACTTTCTCTCCCTCTCTCTCTCTCTCTCCTATTTTTTTACTTAAATTATTGTATGATAATTTATGAGAAAAATAGGGCAAGACCTAAATAAGAACCGTGATTAGACACATTTTTGGTGGATATCGCCAAAAATATATATGTATGGCATCTTATAAGAGTTATTGGGAAGTTACAGGCTAAAGTCAGACGCTTGGGGCATCATGTTTCCATGTTGTAGAAGCTCGTCGTGATCATACGGTGGTCCAAGTCAGCTGTTAGTAATCCAATAACGGCATCATTTTAAAGCGTCAGTCAGCGAGTGACAGCTTCATCTGCTACAGTACTGTTCAATGATCGTAGTGCGAGATATCTTCGGAGTCCTTTTCATTTGACTTTTCTCCAGACGTTGACGATTTGCGGATATACCCAGCGAAGTTTCAAAATGTCTAAAACATTATTTCGGACCGTTTTAATGTTATTCGACTTTGATATTCTTGAATCTAAAGAATGAGTTTTACATCAAACTAGAAACCATCCTACTCTCAACTTGCCCTGATAAGTGTGTAGAGAGAGAGAGAGAGAGAGAGAGAGGATGCGGATAAAGAGATGCACATTTCATTAATTTTATCGCCATAATTAGAGTTCTTATCCAAGAAAAATACCCATTACATTTTAATAAGACCCAAACCACAGAAAAGTCAACGCCAACCAGACAATCAAGACGAAGAAGAATACAAATCTGTGATGAAGGTAAAAAAGGACAAGGAAAAAAAAAACCAGAACTTTTTCCAACCTCTGCAACCAGGACGTAGACAAACTATAGATGCCTGCAACTCATTCCACAGAAGATCATCAAGCTGAAGAGTTACTCAAGCATGGATTTGCAGCAACTCATTATAAACAGGATCTGTCCAAACACCTTACATCCACAACAGGATAATAGGAAACACATAAAATAGCATCCAAAGTGGGAAAAAATAATAATAGGTGATGATATATATATATATATATCCGTGGAATAAATGAATTGGCTCCCATATGTGAAGCAGGAGAGGGATTCAGGGCAGCTCAGGAGGGGAGGGGTGGGGCAGGTGGGGCCCTCACCGAGCTGAGATCCACCTTCGGCGGCCCCGAGTGGCGCCTTGCGATGGCCGGCGACGAGCTCTTCTTATCCCTGGAAGAGAAAGAGAGCCGTTTCTTTGCAGAACCCAGAGACGCCTTCTCAGGAGTTTCGAGCCTCTCGGTCAACGGGCTCTGTGACTGCAGCTTGGCCCTTGCTGACTGTGTGGGCGCCATGTAGCTGGGGACGGCAGGGGAGCCCCCCAGGCTCTCGTCATCCCTCACCGAGGACCCAGCTATGCTGTGACGACGAACCCTCTCTGAAAGGATGCTGACCTGGCTCCTGGCGTCATCTTCTGTGGGCCCATGGGCCCCGCCCGAACTGGGCGGCTTGATCTTCCCTGCAAAGGAGGAAGCTTTGGAGAGCGGAGTGGAGGGGGATTGGCGGCTGAGGGGCGTGCTCAGTCTCTGGGCCGTGGTGGGTGAGGGCTTGTCGAGATTGATGTCTCTGTGAGCGAGCGGCTTCTTCGCCTCTCCGTCAATGGCAACGTGGGTAGAGGCACTCTTAATGGAGGCGTTGTCGTTGTTGAGCTCTTTCCCCGCCGTGCTCCGCGTCTCCCACGATTTGGCTGCCATCCAGCGCTCTAACCAGCTCCAACCCCAGTGCGGATTGCTCGGGTCGGTAAATAACGTGTTCACCGACCTTGATGAGTTCTTCCACTGGCCAAGAAAAATCAAGAAAATTTTCCATTTCTATCCACTGAGGGAGGAAAACTTTGGATGAAATTGGAATCTAACTGCGTCAGATATGAAATTTAGAGCGAGAGAGAGAGAGAGAGAGAGAGAGAGAGAGAGAGAGAATGCATCCCATTGTACCTGGCGAGAAAATGCGTACGCCAGTGCCCTTTCTCTTCTTATGGCGGCCTCGTGCTTGCTCAATAAGCTTGCTTCGAGCTGCTCTTTGGACTGCAGACTGTCATCCCACTCCTCTCCCATCTGTTGCAAAAGTCAGAAGTAGGTTTCTCATAATAGCCACAATCTATGCCACCTGTTTGTGGTAAAAAGATCTCAACGAACTATAAATGAAATTATGTTCTTGCTCGGATTGGTTTTCATCCATGAGAAACCCAAAGTTCCAGCATATTATGACTCAATAGAAATAAATCTGACAGTTAGCGAACATTCCTACGTGCTTGGAAGCAGTTTTTGATTAAATTGGTTGAACTCATGTCGATAGAATGCTCACAGTCCACATGCCATAAATATTCTAAGCGAAAAGAAGGAAACTTACAGATGCCCTTAAAGCCTCGAGCTCTTTCTCACGCTTCAGCTGCAGCTGTCTCTGGAGAGCCTGGTTCTCCTCTGTCATCCTGATCCGCGTGGTACGGATCTGAGATTGGACTTTAGAGAGAGTCTGCATGCAGCGTAATGTGGCTGCAGATTGACGCCTGACAGCATTGCTGTGCAAAAGTGACTTCAACCTGACCAATCCTTTCAATGCCCGCAATGCTCTCCTTGCCTGAGAGTTGAACAGGGTAAGCACTCAAGACCCCATGGGAAGGTCAAGAACTAGCCCCAGTTTGCCAGGAAAATCAATGGAAGCACAACTGCTTGTGCCACATGGTTCAGCTTGGGAACTTTCAAGTTGACTACCATTGAATATTCTGGCCATTGACGTTTCCATTTAATCGTTTTTTTTTAGGCTCATAAGGCGCCATCTCTTTCCCTGCCCCCCGTTGGAAGAGCCTACTAACGGCTCTGAGGAAAGAAGAAGGTCAACTTCAGCTTAAATGACGGAGAAGAGGTTAGGTTTTGATGATTACGACGAAGGATTTTCTGGAACAGGATTGGTAAACGAAAACTAACTCTAGAACATTTTCTACAGATGGACATCAAATTCATTATCTGAGTTGTCAGGCATGAGCAAAGTACCACGGGAAGGCAGATCCCAATTGACAAATATAGTCAAGAGCATGATCATCAAGGGTGGGCCTCTGATTCATGGAATCATCATACATTAGGAGCTGAATCGCTGAAGAATGGTGATGGGTGATGCTCTAAGACGGATGAGTTTTTTTCTGCAAGGGATCAAGGACCTATTGCTTATACACAAGATTCCCAAACAGGGCTGAGATGCGTGCAAGGATGCTTGTCCAAAAGACAAAATAGGGTATAAACTGTACCAGGTATCCTCTGAATGCCGTCTGGATCTTGATCGCCGCAATCTCTTCAGTTGACTTGCCGGGGAACCTTCTGGCGTCTCCTGTGAGAGGAACAACCTCAGCAGATGCCTCGGTGGCTACCTCAGCAGGCGCAGATACTTCTACGGTAGTGAGCTCAACAGAATGCGCCTGATTGCTTTCTCCCTCTGTCTGTTTGGCTTCATCAGGAGAAATTGGAGGCGGAGGATCTGCAACAGGAGCCTCAGATGGTTCCAGAGGGGAAGAATCCGACTCCATGTGCTTTGATTTCCCAAAACCCCATTTCTTTTCGGATTTTTGGGTTTTCTGACGGAAAACAATTGAGAAATGTGAGAACTCATATCAGAGAGATCACTGTAGAGAAAATGAAGCAATACAGATAACAAAACAAAAAAAAATATAAAACATAGTGAACCTGGTCGCCCTTCTCCTTTGATTCAGGGCTGAAGACCTTCTTGACGGCACCGAGCCACTTCCCTTTCTTTCCCATCTTTTCCTTCTATGGCATTCCTCCCTTTATATCTGTTCCCACATTCAGCAACAGAAGCACGCAACACAGAGAATTCAAGGACCCCCGATACCAGATTGAGAAAGGAGGAGGCAAACAATTGGGGAAAAAAAAAATATCCCGATGGGTTTCCTGGCAGAACAGGATGCAGACGCACAATGTGGGACAACCAAGAGCAAATATAACAGGTTGGAATCCATCTTAGAAGCGCCACGGGGCTGACACACCAAAGATCTCATCCACTCTGATTAAATGAAAAATAATTCGGGGAGGATGCAGGAAAAATCTCTAATCCTCTTGGATCTTCAAGGGACAGGAAAATAAGCATACAGGCAGAACAACATTCCCCTCCTCATCACTCCGAAAGAACAAACCGTGCAGAGAATTCACGTACCTGGTAAAGAGCAACAACGGCGGACTGGCCCGCCGATCTGAGGATCTCCCAAACCCTTTCTCACTGCGAGTGAAGCCGCATTTCCTTCCGCGAAACTCTGCGACGGGATCGGGTAGCTCGGGCCAGATCGCGATGCCTGATCTGTATCCTCTCTCCACCAAACTGCCTCCCCCACCACGGTAGGAAGATGGGGAGAGATGAGAGAGAAAGATAGAGCTCGTCGTAGATCTAGGAAGAAGCTAGCGAGCGGGGGCCGTCCACAAGTAGAGGGGGGGATGACAGCTGGTTCCCCTACAAGGGGCCCTCGGCAGCCATTTGGGGGGGACCTCTCTGCCTATAAATAACCCTCCCCAACTACTGCCAGGCCCCACCGTCGGCGTCCCCTTCCTAATAGCAAAATCACGTTGCTTTCCGGCACCTCCTCCGCCCCCACCGCCGCCACCCGGCCGTTTCTCCCCTCTCCACCCGGCTCTCTCTCTCTCTCTCTCTCTCTCTTCCTTCCCCTCTTCTCCCTCTCCTCTTCTTACTCTCTTTATTGTCTCTTCTCTCTCTCTCTCTCTCTCCCCTCTTCTTACTCTCTTTCTCGTCTCTTTGTCTCTTCTGTCTCTCTCTCTCTCTCCTCTTCTCACTCTCTATTGTCTCCTCTCTCTGGCGGGCAGCGGCGGCACGGCCCCGCCGGCTAATCCAATCTCATCAGCCGCCGAGTACGAGGGACGGCCGCCTTTAACCTAATTATGTGGACCGAATAGATTTTTAATGGGCCGGCCCAACTACTGATTTTATGGCCCAGACCCACCACTTCCTCTTTGTTTTCTATACTGAATTTGGGCAATAGCCCCACATGCAGGGGCGTGTTTAAAAGTGTAGCACCGCCATCAAAGCCTCGGGTCCCAAAAAGATGCTACTTTCTAAAAGTTCCTCTTAATAGAATGGGCAAAGCCTGGCGTTTTTCAACAGGGGGAAAACTAAGAAACTAGCAAGGAATTCACCAAGAGGGCATGAGGAGGAGCGAATCAGAAGGCGGAACCCCCGCCCTTGGTCTTCCCAAGCAGCAGATCCTTTGCCTCGTTGATCTTGGAGGCCAGGTAATGGCTCCCCCCTGCGTCCGGATGGTTGGCGACCATCACCCTCCTGTGCGCCTCTCTTACCTTCTCAGCGCTGACATTTTCCCTGATTATATGCCAAAAAGTCAACCCCTCCGAAGACAATAAAGATGCCATATCAAGAACAGGAGATGGTAAAAGAGCTCATTTGTAAAATATATCAGGAGGCAGAGGAAATAGAGTTGAAATCCGATCAGTTGTCAATGAGGCTACGATGTGGCACTCTGACCCTCCCATACAAGGTTCAATGAAGGATAGTAGTGCCATGCTACATGGAAGTTTATGGACAATTTTAGTAATTTCCGAAGCTTCTAACTTCCAAGAAAGGCACCATGACACGTACAGTAATGAGGAAAAAATATTCTGGATTGGTTTGGAGTTTCATATCTCTTTCATTATATAGATGCATAGAATATACTGAAATAAATACCATAAAAGACGGTTGAGGAATATTTTATTGCAGGAGGCTGCAAAATAAATAGAGTGGAGAAAAGTTCAGAGTATAGAAGAAAGAGGCATTCTCATATGGATTTCAGTAGACAAAGGAAGTTAATGAGCGATGAATCTTATTTCAGAACCCCGCTCCGAAATAAAAAAATGAAAAAGAAAAAAAAATCCCTTCTCAATGAACAAATATGAACCCCCCAACAGTTCCTTTTTAATATGAGATAATACCATCACCGTGATTCTGTACTGTAAGATTTCACCACTTATCCGTTGCTCAAATTTTCATTCTCCTTTCTGACTTATATCCACAGACAGATCAATAGCCCAACTGAAAATTTGAATACTGCCAAGATCATGAAATGAGAGCTGGTAGCAACCTACTAGGGTGGGCCAGATGCCTGTGCATTATCTAACTGCTATTTTGGTGCTAAACGGAAAAAAATGTTCCGTTTTGTGCAGCGGAGAGCATCAAGAAAGATGGACTAGCTTTGGACTCTCTTCTGTTTTTAACTTGGACTTACCGGACACCAAGAATAAGAGCAGCTTCCCTTCTCGTCATTGTGGGCTGAAAGCCCCCTTCATAAAACTTGCGCATTCGAGGAACAACCGGCCGTGCCTTGTATGCATTCCATGCTTGAATTCCGTATCTACCAGCAAGAGCAGCAGCGGCTACTGCTAATCCAGCTATAAGAGGAGAAGCCTGCATGAACATGGAGAACTGAGCGTGACTTGGAGCTTAAAGTGAAGGCAAACAATGTAGAGGAGACGACCATAAACTCACATACTGAGGCAGTGGAGTTGTTTAGAGACTATTAGAGATAAACTTGTTCCACTGAGGATTCACGAAGTCACTTTATGCAGAAGCTTAGAAAGTATTCGATGATTAATGGTAATCAAATCCACGATTAGAGTTCATAAATCGTCAAAGGAATCTCGAATATCAGATATGCAGATAGATCGAACGATAGGTAAAACATTCAAATAGAAAAGAAATCAAGTTTGTGATGAGGTCAAGATAATTTGAGCGAGTAGCAGGTATCTACAGATAAATTGAAAATGGTAACAGCCAGGTTGGGTATTGTCTTCATTTCAACCTCGCTGTTGGTTTTTCGTCGATCCCTCAGGATAGTTTGGCATCTAAGGTTAGCGTTTTCACTTCAGCCAAGAAGGAAGGATAACGTTTCCTCCTTCTTGGTTTTCCATTTCAAGAGAATATCAACAACAGATTCTTAATCAGTTCACTGATGCAAACTATCATCTTCCTGAAAAAAAAGATCAGGAAAACTCTTAGGCAATAGCAGCATCTAAATTTTCCTACTTAAGTAACCCACACGGCATGCACTTCCATGGTTTTCGGGACAAGTAGATAAAATTGATACACCTATGAATCATAGTGAAAAATATAAAGCACAATCAATATGAACAGGCGGATTAGCCACATTAAAAAAAAATGGAATGCAAACAGAAATGTACACGCCCTTCACAGGCTCTCTCTCTCTAACTTATGCGATCTTGCCGCAGACCAATATGTTATATAGCTCGTGATGCGACCGATTTGGTGGTGCACGTAGGTCCATAAAGATTTTATTCCGATCAGACATAACATTCGATATACCTCGTGCCACAAAATCCAGGGTGCGAAAGGGCCACAACCAAAAGAGCCACAGAGATAATTTAGCGGGAAGGGGATGGTTAGGGCAGACAGATATGGATAACTCACCATCTCCGAGATACTCCTCCGATGAAGAGATGACCGCGCATCCGGATGGTGAAACCTGGGGCACGACGGCAAACGGGAAGCTCACACGATCATCAGGTTATTAGATTCTCCGATGATCCCCCCCCCCCCCGTCCTGGTTCTCCACCGCTAGGGATTTCTCCCCAACAGACTCCGTCCCTCCGCCGCCCAGAACTCCTCCGCCTCCCTCGATCGATAGGAAGAGCTTCAACGGGCTGTAAACGGGGCGGCGGCCGGCGACGGCGAGCGGGGGGTGGGAAGGAAGGGGAGAGGTCAACTTCGGTCCGTCTGATAGGAAAATGTGGCGACTTTGCCGTATAAGGAGGTCCCCATCAGGTGATTAAGAAAAGGATATATCTCAAATAAAGTGATATTTTATGTTTTTCAGTAAATATCAAATATACTGAGGAAAATGGCTAACTTTTCTCGACCGTTACCTTAACGAACCTGGTCTGTTGGACGGCCGTTTGACACGTGGCGCCTCAACGGAGCAGAAATGCTGTAATGAAAACGAGTAAGGATTGGAATAGAATAACTAACCGGATTTAAATCAGGGATTCACGTCCGTCGCTGCCGTCTAATTGCGGTGGCGTGAGGAGAAGAAACCCGGAGGCCATATAAAACGGTAAAAGGCCGGGAAGAGAGGCAGAAGAGGGACATGAAGCTGCAGCAGGAGGGAGAGTTTTGACAAGCGCGGCAGCAGAGTGCTGATGTCTTCCTTCTAGAGGCTTCCGCTCCCTTTCCGTCGTCTGGTTCCTTCTAGGGTTTTTGTTTCAATCTGTGCGTCTAGTGCCATCGTACATTCTTGGAGGCATCGCATCGCGCAGCCTTCCCCCTCGGATAATTGTTATTTCTAGCTCTCACTTTTTTCTGTACCGTGATTCGTTGGAATTGGCGGCAATATTATGAATTGGTTCCTGCGTTCGGGTTTTATAATTTGTCATCCATGGGGAGGCGCTCGGCTGGAATCGAATTCCGATAGAAAGTGATATCCATGCATGCCTCCTAGACTTCGGAGGTTCCAGATTATCAAGACTCGTTCAATATATCCAAGAACACATGGATACGGTCTCCGCTTGCAGGGTATGCTGATGATTACGCTTCTTTGAATCCCCATTCAGTCTCATGCTCTGTTGACCGTTTGAAAATTTTCATTTTGAATGTTCTTCTTTGAAAGGGCTTGTTGTCTAATGCCTTGATTTTTCTTTACCTTGTTAGTTGAATGCATTTGTGAATCAGAATATGCACTCACACACGAGTGGGTAATGATAATATATTAATTTGTTGGGCGCTATATTTTGTTTGATCATGTTAGGGCAGGCTGTTTTGTAGCTCTCGAAAGCTCCAAAAGATTAGTGAAGTCTTCTGATTGACTGCCCACTGGGGACTTTGAATCTCGAGTTTGGGACCTTTGAATCTAGAGCGTGATAAAGCGTTTCGTCAAATGTTATCATCAATATCACATGATATGTCAAAATCCTATCCAGACCGCTAGGAAGAAAACTAATTTTGCTCAAGGAAGAACTCTCAAACAGTTTCCGTGCACTGTGAAAAGAGTATGGAAGAAGAGCGAGAAAAAAGTAAATTTTTTGGACTTGGGTATGTGATATTTACATAGGAAAACAGTGGCCAAAGAATAAACAAACGCTGAATTTCTGAACCGGTGCAAAATATTTGACATGTTACATATCTAAAACCTTAAGTCTAGTGCTTATGTGCTTGTCATAGTTTGGTTCCTTAGGTTCTCTGCTTCATTTTAACTTTTTTTTGAGTTATATACACTTATCATGTGTTTTTTAAACTTCTTTATGATTGTATTACTTAGTTTTTCTTTTATCTTTTGTTTCTTGTGTGGTACATATTCGGTATCTAACCCTTTTTATCTTATGTTTACATGCGCCACTGTCACTTTCTCTTTTATAAGCACTTAATTAAGATTATAGATCATTCTGTTTTTTATTTTTAAGGAAATTGACCACACATTTATTTCGAAGTTTATAACGTTATGATGAACTTATTTCAGTCTTTGCTTATGAGGCCGTGATATCATGATATTTTTTCTGAAAAATGAGTTGCGCATCAGATGCTGAGCATTTTCCTTTCTAGCACAGTTATTACAGACTACGTTTCTGTGAATTACCTCCCGTGTAGAATACGTGCCTAGATCATCTCATTGAGAGGTTGTAATAAGGTTATCAGCATGTTTCAGTTTATATTTGTCTTGTTTTGTCTAGTGACCTTTTTTTTAATGCAAATCCTTTCTTAAAATTTCTGTGGACTGGTATTTGTGTTTTCAGTAGATCTATTAATATGTTTGGCATATAACAGAAAAAAGTGGCTAACTTTCGGATAAAAGAGCTCAAAGACGTTCTGAGTCAACTAGGTCTTGCCAGGCAAGGGAAGAAGCAGGTTCGTATTTTAGATTCTCGTCATCTTGTTCATAGTTCATCTTTAAAGCATTTACAACCTAATAAACTTTGTCACTTGTTCTTATATTTTCTATCAGTGCGTAATACCCTCTTATAGTTGGAGTATTTATTAAGTTGGAAGCGATTAGGAATACCTTGATGGTTTGATGTTTTAAAATGTTTTTCCGAAATGCTGTACGTCATCAAATGATGCATTTACGCGAAAAATTAACCTCCTAAATTTCGAGAAAATTTGTGTCACCCTAACATCAAGACTTGAGGTGGAATGCCAGTGATTTTGCATGATTTTAAATTTATTTGGTTTCTAATGACTCTTTTGAAATCTTAAAGTTTTTCACCTGAGGCTTTTTTTTATTATAGATCCTCTCTATTATCACTGAATGCATTGCATCAGAATTTCGTTCAGATGATTCGTGTGTCTGCGGAAATGATCACATAAAAGTGACGTGATGCAATAGTTCCTATCAGATCAATGCTTTATTAGTAGTCAGGATCGATTGAATTCTTTCGTATTATGAGATCCATGTTATCTGTGACATGCCAGAATCCATACTGGATTTTGAAGCTTGGTAGTACAACAACCAATCCATATCAGATCTTTTAAATTTAGAAACAAAAAAGAAAATGATGTTGTTGAGAGTAATGAAGTGGAAGGTCTAATCAAAGATATTTTATTTTAATTTTTGTTAGTTATTGTCTTGGCTTAACTAATCTTTTTCGTTGAGAATTCTTTCAAAAAGTAGCTTCTTTGCCGTTTATAGTAAGTGTACTCGTTAATTGTAACTATCCCCTAGTATCTTAATTTTCATTAAAAAAGGTTCATTCTTGTAAATTTTTTGTGTATTTATTTGTTTGATTGCTTTTGTTGGAGTGGTGTGGAGCAAGATTATCACCTGGTGCACTTACCCACGTTGGCACCCAAGAGAAATTTCTGGGATTATCAGTGATTTTTATCTCCAAACAGCTCCTCATGAACTCATATTTAATGGGGGCAATGCATTGCTTGAACTAATACTTCTTCAATATAGTGTACTCAACGCGTCCTTTTTACTGGCAAAACTAAAACCACATAAAAATTCCTTGTGTGTGTTTGTTTCTCTTTTCTCTCCCTTTACTTCATGTAGAAAATTAAAGTGAAACCTAGAGATAAATTAGCTATATGGAGAAACCCCTCCAATGACCCACGTGCCATTGTTTTACCTTTCTTGCATCTTTCAGCAGGCAGTCATTCTCATTATCTTTATTTTGAATAATTGCTGCTGTACTTTGCAGGATCTGGTGGATAGAATTTTAAACTTGCTTGGGGATGAACATGGTATTTATTTCTTGCTAACTTGAGAAAGAATAGTTAAAGTGATTTCGATTTTAAATCAATAGTTTATAAGCTTTTTGATGCTGAACCATAGCTATCTTTTTTTTTCGTCTGCGTTGCTGTCTTCTTTTTTTTGTTCATGAACATCTCTTTAATAGGTAGGGGGTATAAAATCAAAATAATATTTTTAGTCGCATTTGGATTTAAGATTGGCCCCAAATTTTTCTGTGAAAAAGCCACTTTTGCAATGTTGCATAGCTGTGAAATTAGATTCCACTGATCGTTCATGTGGAATTTTAGATTTATACGATTAGATGACATGAGTACTCATAACACTAATGCCAAGAAGGCTCCAACCTAATAAATGTGGAGTCAGGTTTTTATTGCAAAGAGTGTACTTACGGTTAGGACTGGGCGTCAAGAATTGAAGTGAAAGAGGTTTTGTCCTTAATCGACAGAAGGGTGTGATCTTCATGATGTGGGGCCAAGACCTTAATGTTATGAAGACTCTAACCTTAAAAATGGTGGAGAAGGCTCCAACCTTAATTATGCATGAAGAAGGCTCGAGTATTGTCTTTACAAGGCTTTGGCTTTCACATGGAAGTTTTATGGTTAATATTGTGGTTTCAACATTTTAATATGAAGAAGGTTCTCCACTTGAAAGGCTCAGGTGGTGCTGCAGACAGAGGATCATATGAGGATGACCTAAGGGAGCCATAACAAACGGGGATTGGATTCTTTTCTTTATCGTCAAGGCGTGGAATGAAGAAATCTCTGCAATGTGGAAATGGGATCTTAATCCAAAGGAGGATACAATCTTAATGATACAAAACCTGGGCCTTGTTGTGAAGTAGCCACAAACTAAACATTGCAAGGCTTTAGATTTAATGTGAAATTCTCCAGCCATAAAGCATGAGCCCTAGATCATAATGCCAATAAAACTCGGACATCAAAGAAGTTTTGGTGTTAACAATGCGAGGATGGCCTCAGTATGCAAAGAAGCTATTTGCTTAACAACATGATTGGGCATTGATAACAAGAATCATCTTGTCTTAATGACCTGAGATCAGGTTGGTGACATGAAGGACGCTACATACTTAACGTAGAAGTTTTCAAGAAGGTGGCTGTTATCGAGAGTATCTAGTCACCTTCCTGATTTCTAATGTTGACTTGTGCATGGAGTTGGGAAGCCAATGCATGTCATCCCGAGTGGTAGGACTTGCTCTGACAGTACAAGAAATCAGTCCATGGTAATAATGTCTTCAGAGCCGAGTTCATTGAGAAATGTAAAATACATCCACCTCCTGACAAGGTAGTGTTTCGTTGATGAGCAGAAAGACTGGAAGGATGAATTTCAAATTATCTTGAATTTTTGTATGGAGAGTCTGAGAAAAAAATAGTCCTAAAAATTGAGAATCCGTCCAAAAGCAAGCACTCTACCTTTTTTACACCTGGATGTGCTAGATTCCACGTCTGTCACTCACCTCCGGTTGCTGACGTCAGTATGATATATTCTCGAGAAAAATCATCATCTTCCCAAACTGCATGCTGGCTGTAGGTTTTCCAATGGTTATAATCTATTTCTATCATAGTTTCTAATGACACTTAAGTTTTAGAAAGAGAGTCAGGGGAGAGATCCAAAGACTAATCTACAATGAATGAAAGATAGGGTATGTTAATTCCTTCCAAATACATATTCTTCCACCCCATTTTGACTGATAAATGCCAGGCAATGGCCTCACAGATGTATAGTTGGATGTCGGATGTCTAGTTGAAAGTAGATGAGAAATTTGGTATTGCCTGGGAATTCGAAACTCCAGATCCTACTCACGTTTCTGTTAGAAGCTCTAGTGTTCACAACTTATGTCCGAAATGATACTTTTGTTTTAAGTCTTTGTTGTTTCCTCGTTTTGATATTCCCTAGTATAATATTTTGCTTATTTATTTTTGTTAAGATATGCTTGTTTTTTGTAATAATATACTGAGTTTCAGAAAATAATTCTGGTTACTTTGTTCTCATTTCCTTGGCTTGTTCCATTTGTCTTTGTTTTTTATAGAGTCTAGATTACATGACTTGGCGAATGAGAATTCTGCTTTGAAGGATGGAGTTGCAAAAGTTATTGATGACACATTCAGGTAAATATCACGTGTATCTGAAACCTCTTTAGCTGAGAGCACGTGCGTACATTTTTATGTGCACGAGTTAAGTGTATGCACATGAAATATTGACTTATGCATAGTTTATATTTTGGTGTTTCCCATACACATTTTCAAACCACAGGCTTTGGACGTAATCAATTAGTAATCGTACTTTTCTTTTTTGGGAGACAAAGATTATCAAAAGTTTCCCTGGTGAGCTTTTGGTGTTAGGCAAGGCCTTGTTTCTACTTTTTCGGATTATCTATTAGGCACATAATGAATGAATTGCCTTTTGTTGAATTTTATTCAATTCTTTTATGGCACCCAAGAGGTGTATTTGCCTTTTGAATTGCTAGCATGCATTTCTTGGTCACCAAAGGAAGAAAAACTTTCCATTTCCTTTCTATTTATATCATTTATGCTTGTGCATTTCATGCAGAAAAATGCAAGTCCAGGGGGCAACTGATTTAGCGTCAAACCATTGTAATGGTTCTACTCTAGAATCTGTGAATCTGAAAAAAGAAGATTCTTACGAAGTAGATATGAAGATACGCTGCCCCTGTGGTAGTTCGTCGGCTTCAAAATCAAGGATTAAGGTACCGTATTCACATTGTATAATATTGAAGCATCATAGCTCTCATTTATTTCTTTGGCTGTTTAGAAGCTTAAGGTACTTAAGATTAGGAATTCACAATTATGTTGTTAGCCCAGCAAATTTCTTCTTCTAGCTGAACAATTTGTAGAACCGAGAGTGCTGTAATATTCTGTTCTGCATACCTTAAGCATTAAATATCCAATTTTTCACAGGTTCGAACTGTACGAAGTTTCTTCTAGATAGTGACATACCTTCAATCCTCTGCAGAACTGTCTTAGTATTGATCTTTTAGAGTTAACATTTTTTTTCCAGTTGTGCCTGCTTATACAATCCCCTAGTATTTTATCTGGTAATCTCTTCCAAGAAAGAATGATGCCTACATCATTCAAAGGATTCCAGCCTTTTGGAATCAGATTTTGGGAATCAAATGCGTACTTTAAGCATGTGCTTGTATTCGGAAATCAGGAATCGAGTTATTGGGTGTTATTTGTAACATTAGCTCATTGTTCTTGATGTTAAGTCTTTCCCAACATATTTTGCGCGTCACTATTCAATAGGTGCTCAGACGAAAAGCTATGTGAAGTAAAAAGGTCGTCGACTGCTACTAAGAACCTAACAGAACTTTTTTTTCCCTTTAATCTGTACTGTTGATGAATGCTTTTCGCCGCTACATTTTGGTGCTCTAGAATCTTATTTTCCGTTTTTACTTAATAGGACTTTTGTATCAATTTTACTCTGATTCTTAGAGACTAATTTTTCTTGTTTTCATTGTGTTCGAACGTTATTTCTTGGTTCTTCATGGTTATATCATTTACAGATGGCTTTATTGTGGTAATTTTGTATGCAGTGTGAAGATCCACAGTGCCGCATTGTGCAACATATAGGCTGTGTTATCATACGTGAAAAAACTTCGGATGGTGTTCAGCCAGAGATTCCCCCACAATTTTATTGTGACATTTGTCGGATAAATAGAGCTGATCCGTACGTATCATGTACTCCTATGTTGCTAGCATTATCTATTCTGTTCAAATTTGGTGAATATGTCCTTCGATTCTTCGGCATGTTTCCCACGTGAAATGATGATTAAGGTTTGCTTGTTGTATGGTTGTTGTCGTCAGAAACATTTTGTGTTATAAAACAAAGTTGAGGGGTGCATTTGATGGGCTCACCTGTAGTTCTGGCTTATGCATGTTTAAAAGTTGTTGCCTCCTGGTTTGGGATGTGAAGAAAGCAATAAATGGCAGGATAGGCTCTAATCAGGTCCATGGTTTTCTATAGGGGGACTGTCCAATTGTTTATCTCTTTGATTTGTTCTCCAGATATGTTCATACCAATTAGCTGGTGCTCAATAAAGAACTCGCAATCTGGATTGCTCCAATGATTGGGATGAAGATGTGGCATGTTTTGGATATGTTACACGGATTCGTCTAATTTCCCATATCTTTGAATATCCTAAATGATCACCTTATCCAGTCAGGTCAACTTATTCATTGATTGAGTTAGCATGATATAGTCCAATTTGGAGAGAGAGAGTTCGAATTTGGAAATTTGGCATTTGGCAGGGATTGGATAACCAAAAAGGGCCAGACAGGTTCAGAGGAAACATTATCTATCCCACAAGCTCCCCTTGCCTGTCCCAGAAAGTAACTGGGGCCTTGTGAAATGATAGTATGCCCCATCTGAATCGTCATTGCATTCGTTTTTTATTTTAAATTGGTTTATACACTATATATAGGTGTTTGTCTTCTATACTACCTTTTTCCCTCTATCTGGTTCACCTTGATTGGATTGGACCTGGTCAATTCCGTGGGTTCGGATTATCTTGCTTATACACACTATAATCAGGTTGTGCACAGTAGATGATGGTAAATGTTTAGGGAAATGTATCTAGTCATGTCGGTAATGTCAGGTGCCTTGTTACTGACATGCATGGTCCGGTGTTCCATGAAGACAAAATATACATTGCTGTTAAACTTACTTTGAAGGGATGTCCTTAGCCATTAAAAGCCACTTCCTAGACTATTCCTCTAGTTGAACTTCATCAAGGAATGATAAACACTAAATGTTATGCTATCTTTCTTCCTCTTAATTCTTGCCGCTAAATGTGGAACATACATAGCTTTTGGTCAATAAACGTGGCAACGCAATTAGTCGTCTATTGTTATATCATCTTTCGTTTTTCTTCCTTTGATTACTGTTTTTCCACATTGTCATACTCACTCACCTTTTTATGCTACTTCTCAATCTTGTGTAATCATACTAATGCAGAGTTTTCCGACAAATAAGCATATCTCTGGTTCACTGAGTCAAGTTTAAAACATTGGCTGCCGATGTGATAGCTGTCTTGTTAATGGTCCTCAAAAGGATCATTTTATTTCTTGTGTAATCCCTTGAGAGAACTTTGCCATTTTTCTCTACCAACACTGAGTTTCTCTCTTTGTTGTTTTATCACGCTAGATTTTCCTGTGACCACCTCGGCCACCTTAAATTTGTTTGCTGTTCCTGACATCTTAGTGTGTGGCATGCCCCAGTTATCTTTCTAAAAGTTTCAGTGTGATATATTTTATTTTATCTTGTGCCCCCACCCTGAAGCTGGACCATTTTTAGAGAACTCCTATGATATCTTGACCTTATTGAACACATTTTGCAAATCTTCTCAACTGATAAGCTGCCAAGCCCCAAGTCCTCCCATTATTCGCTTTTTGCGCTGTAAGGTTATGCAGTGAAAAATAGGATACAATCAAGGAAGCGAGTAAAATTAAGAAAAATAGGAGAGGCAGTGATCCAGGCTGTTTTTCCGATTCCAATGCATCCTTGAAAAGCATATAAAAACCCTGCTTTTCTAATTTTCGATCTAAACTCCCCTTATAACAATATTTTACGGTGACCTGCCTGTTGACAACAACAGATGCCAATTCTTTGTTTTTTTGTGTTCGATTGTTTAGCTTTTTGGAAGATTGTTTTTTTGGAGTCATTTCTCCTGGTGTTATAAAGGAAATTACCTTCGAGCGAAATCAAACTCTCAGTTTAATTTTTTTTTTTTTTTTGGTCAAGTTGACGTCTTTGCTTGAGTAATACTTATTATCGTAACATTATTTCCCATCTTGAAGGTTTTGGGTGACTATATCGCATCCACTGCTTCCTGTCAAGATAACTTCTCCAAAACCTACAACAGATGGGTACGTCTTAAATTTTCTTCTCCTTAATATTACAGCGTGCAGATGGATACGTCTATTTTTTCCATTGATCTCGGTATCTTAAAATATATGTTCAATTCTGTGGCTAAGTGGGATTTTTTTTGCTCTTGTTTCGTGGATAAGCCACTGCTTACGGTCATTATTCATGGTTTCAGTCGCCTTGGTTAATTTTTTCATATGTGATGAAAACTTTTGCTGTTTCCTGATTATCTCATTCTCTTTTTAAGAATGTTTCAGTACAAGTACATCACAGACTGTGGAGAAAACGTTCTACCTGACAAGAACGGACAGAGACTTGCTACAGAAAACGGAATATGATCTTCAGGTTCTCGACTATCCTCAGTTATTAGGGACACTGATAATTTTAATCAGTAATTTTTTTATCTTTGAAGATCCTTTATCTATTCTTTAGTCGTTACGAATTCTAAAATTAGTTCCATTTCTTTGATTAATTTTCTTACATGGCCAAAATGGTAATTTCTTTGAATCTTGGATGGTGAGAAGTTAAGAATCAAACTAGGCTAACTAGTCTTCAAGATTGTCTCTTATTAGTCGTATAAATGTTAGCTAGAGGGGGTAACAAGCGTAGAATGAATATGATTCCTGATTTGGATGGCCTCCCTTTTATGTTGAAATTGAGATTATTTTTCGTCCAAGTGGTGCTCTCTACGACTTCTAGTTTCTTATTTTCTATCATCATCCCCTACAATTGGATTCCTTGTTGTGGATTTCTGATGTCAGTCTTTAAGGATGTTTATATCTTCGGCTGGGCTAAATATTGGAGTATTTGGGTTTGTTGTCATGCAGGTCTGGTGTATTCTTCTTAATGATAAAGTTCCTTTTAGGATACAGTGGCCACAGTCTTCAAATCTATCAATCAATGGTACGGAAGATACGACCTCTGCCGCTGGCATACACTTTTGGGATGATGTTTAGTTAATATTTGGCGTGTTCTCACCTGTTCAGGGGAAATACTTTTTTTCTTAGCTACTTACTACTGAAGCTAAGCAATAAATTGTTACCAACTTCTATTCAAATAAATAATCCAATAGAAGTATGTGTGTATTCTAAGCATATAAGCTGTTTGTTGATCTCCTTACCTTGGAATTGCAATGGAAAGTCTGATTCTTCCTGGACAATGGCATTGTTACTTTTAGAATCTTCCATGGGCGGAGCCAAGCCGTCTAAATGCGTCTTCATCCATTTCTTCACGGTTTGATTATTTCTCTCTATGTCTGCAACGGCTTGTACAGTAGTTCAATTGATGGTATCTGTGCTGGTAGAAATAATTTAGGTTTCTTGTCTCAAGCTCCTGAAAACTCCTTGAATTACAATGGAAATTCCCATATTAGCTGGATCCAGAATTAATCCTCCAGAAATCTAACGGTATTAGAATTAAGCCCTTCCATCACCAGCTGTTATCCTGCTGTTTACTCACTATTGTTGGAGATTACATAAAGTAAATGCCTCGTTTGCCCCTCATTTTGATGGGGAGCCAGAGCTCACTCAGGCCCCTGCTCAGAGTTAGTGGGCCCTGGGCCATGGGGCTAGAAATTACGAGGTGAGGTTGTGGCATTTTTCATCTAATGTGGGGTATTGTTATCTTTTTATGTAATATTCCAAATGTTAACAGAATATTTTCTATTTGCCCATTTTCTTCAAAAGGGGCAAATATGAAATTTTTATCATTAGTAGTGGTGGTAGTGGTGGTGTTGGTGGTGATCGAAATTAATCTTGTTATGTCAGGGGCAATCAGGTTTTGTACACACAAGTAAAAATTTTAATATTTTTCCCAATTTGTTCAGATGGAGGAGGCAGCCATATAAGTTTGGCAACTGATGTTTGGGTAGGATTTTGACCTCTAGATACACAGAATGTAAAGTTTTTTACATTAGTATATGGTATCCTACCTGATTCGCATCTAATACCAGTGTTCTCGATAAAAATAAAAGGGATAGAAAGAGGAGCAGGGTGCGAACACGACTTGTTCATATCATTCTCTGTCATCTGACTAACTCACCACCATTGCCATGTCTTTCTAGTTAGCACTTTTACTCTCATCCCCTAATAGAATGGAGTATGAATTTCAAGATGTAATTTATGGTCTCACTGTCGCCTCTGTGAATCGTCTAAGGTTCTAATATTTCCAGAGTTTTCACTTTTGGGTCTTTTGTACTTTTGATTGTAAATACCATTCCTTCCCATCTCTTCATTCTGCATTATTCGGCAGGTAATCATGTACGAACAAATAGACCAGGCTCTCAGTTGTTAGGCATCAATGGTCGTGATGATGTTGCATTGGTGAGTCACCTATCTATAGTGAAAACTTATCTTTAATCATTGTATGATTGATTTTATTTGTTTGATGAATTCATTGGAGGTTTGGTGTTTTCCACTACACACTATTCTCCTGTTACTTTTTCGTAACCTTGGTTTCTTCAAATTTATTCTTGCCTTTGCCGTTTCTGATTTGATCCAAGGGGCTTTACTTGAAGCTTCAGTGTTTTCTCTCCTTTAGTCAAGCCCTGTTCCTTGGGATTGTCATCTTCCTCACGTTGGATCTTCATTTTCAGATCAAAACTCACTGCAGAGAAGGAAGTAACAAGATTACTTTTACAAGATGTGATGCTCGAACGTTCTGCTTTGCTGTAAGAATCGCAAGACGCCTGTCTATTCAGCAGGTAGTGATGATTATTTCATTAAAATAAATGCAAATCTTTCAAATACATTATGATGATTAATATTCTGCTGAAATAAATGGATTAATTTTTTAATGGAAACTATCGATGTGATTGATCAGTATGATCTCCAAATATTTCATCGACCTTGTAATTGTGTTGCCTTAGTTCAGTATTATCCATCCGCCTTCAGCATTGTTTTTGGAAAATGTTTCCAACAATTGTTTGTTGGCATTTTTGCCCCTAGGCTATTTGATTTAACTTTGAATTCTTTTATTCCTTTGTGTCCCCTCTCTTTGGATACCATATATACCTCATTTCGTGGTTTCATTTGCTGAGCAGGTTTTAAAGTTGGTGCCAAAAGAAACGGAAGGGGAGCATTTTGAGGTTGCCCTTGCCCGTATTTGTCGGTGCCTTGGTGGTGGAGCAGCTGCAGAGAACTCAGACAGTGATAGTGATTTGGAAGTTATTTCTGATTCTGTTACCGTCAATCTCCTTTGCCCCGTAAGTAGCTTTAGATTAACATGTTTGGCGTTGATGAATCTCTCTGCATCATTTACCTCCAAAAAACAGATAATCTGCCTGGGCCTGTCAATGAAGTTCTTTTTTGTTGTATTGGTAAAGTTCGTATATTCTGAGTTGGTACAAGTCAATCAACGATTTCATATCATAGTCCCATATTCTCCATTCCCCCAAAGCGCACCATCTACTTTCCAAGAATGACATTATATGGAGTATAAAGACCCCCTGGAACTCATCCTGCATCTTTGCACTATCATTGGCCGCCCCCTTTCATTTCCTTATTATTTTTGACATTTGCTGCTTAGCTTGTGTTTAGGCCTCCTACACTAGCAGTCACAAATGAGACCTCATGCTTTTTTAATTTTCACTAGCAACCCATCAACTTTAACCTTCGCATGCAAGCCATTTTTGACTCCGGTCTGGCTCTTGCCAAGGATCCAAATCCATAGGTACGGGGAATGATTGGCTCCCCAAGGAGAGTTTGGTTGACCGGTCTGATGTTGGGCTACAGTAGTTGCTAGACTTTAGCCTCCTCTGGAGCCACATGATTATGGGCTGCCTTTGACGGGCAAACTTTAAAATCATGAGAATCCTGCACTATAAAATACCTTCAAGTAACGTTTGAAAATATGAAATAATGTGGTATTACTATTCTATGAATCATCATTTTAAGAATATAGTTTCTTTGATCAGACCTATTTCCGTTGAACGAATGGTCAAATCTGTAGACCTGATCTGTTTCCCCTTGTCTGCGTTCCTTGAGAAATTGCCATCTCCTTTTCAGCATTCCCTATGAGTACTTCCTGTTGTGGCATGTTGGGTCGTTCTGCTTGAAAATCTATTCCGATCGATTTTTCTGCTGCTTCCTCTGAACCTCTATGCAATCAATACAGTACAGTCCCTTTACTTTGCTGTGATATCTCCAACGAAATGTTATTCAGTCTGCCAATTTCGATCCAATACTTATGATCGGTTTTTGGTGTTGGATTGTTCCATTAAGCAAACATCCAAACGAAGAAATTTTTTTTTTCTCCCAATTGGGTGGGATGCTTTCTCTTGGATTCAGATGAAGAAGCGAGTGCGTGCATGCATGCACTTGTAAATATTTTGGTGGGCACATATCAGAAATTTGATTTTAGCACAAAAATACTTGTTTTCTTTCCATGCAGATGAGTGGCTCCATGATGAAGATTGCTGCCAGGTTCAAGCCTTGTGTTCACATTGGCTGTTTTGATCTCCAAACCTTTGTAGAACTTACTCAGAGATCAAAAAAGGTACGTCGTCATAATCACATAAATCTCTAGTTTTTTTTCCCCTTCTGATATATTAACATGGCATATTGCCCTATCTTTGATGCAGTGGCAGTGTCCGATTTGCCTTAAGAACTATTCTCTAGAGAATCTCATCATCGATCCATATTTTAACCGCATCATCCATCTGGTAACGCATGTTTTCCTCTCTTTAATCTTCTTGAATTAATTCCGAATCAATGATGATTCAGCCTCTTTATGCAGTTGCGGAGCCGTGGCAGAGACGCGAGTGAGGTGGATGTGAAGCCTGATGGCTCCTGGCGGGTGAAGAACGCTGCTGAAAGCGGCCTCGGAGCGTGGCACTCGCCTGACGGTACTGTTCAGGCTCTCTCTAATGCCGAGTCAAACTTGGGCTGGGATTCCTTGCAGGCGAAGGAAGAAGAGGGCCTCGGTGGGCGTGAAGAGATAATATTGGGCACTAAGAGACCCCGGAATGGGATTCACAAGGTCAATCCCCGGCAAGAAGACCTGATGAGGCCCCCTCTCTTTTATGGAAATGTCCCAAAGTTTGAGAGCCCTGGCGATATGATCATGCCCATCTACGACTCTCTCCCTCGAGGGGGAGTGCCCGTTGACTTTTCTGGAGAGGGTCAGAGGCCGGATCCTGCCCACTTTGGCGTTGTTTATGATGTTGACCAGGCGCCGCCTGCCCGGGCGGCACACCCTGAAGTTATTGTTCTCAGTGACTCAGACGATGATGATATCCCCTCTCTACCCCTGGACGCTGGGTATGGCGCTGCAGATCCTTTCATGGCGGCCGACTCTGAGCCCCAAGAGCCGTGCCCAGTTGACCCAGATCTTGGGGTGGACCCAGTGCCGTCTCTTGACCACTTCAGCGGCGGGGTTGACTTTGAGAAGCTCTTCTGGCCCCTCCCAGCTTCTTCTCAGACAGGATCCGGCTTCCAATTCTTCAGCGCAGATTCCGAGGCCAGCTTCCTTCCCATTAATAGCTACGGGTTGCCGGCATCTCAGCCTGCCAGTGAAGCGAACCACGGCCTCCCGGCCTTTGTTGGCGATGATCCCTCCATGCAGATGTTCCTCGCCTCCCGGCCCAATGATCATCCCAGGAACTCCCCCCCACGGCATAATTTTTCTGATGGCAGCCAGCCTGACAGCTGGATCTCTCTCCGGCTTGGTCTGGACGATGGCTCAAGCCCATTTGGGGCAAGATCGGGTATCTTTTTTTTTCTTTTTTTAATATGGCTTCCATTTTTAACAGGCTGGGTAATATATATATTACTATTTATGTTCGTTGACTTGCCCTGTTCATGGTTGCAGCTCCTCCGCAGGCGCCACCTGGTGCGAACAGCAGTGGATCCGACAGAGCACCCATTCGAAGACCGAGGTCCAGCAGGCCACGGTTTTATCTATCGATAGATTCGGATTCAGACTGAGGATTGAGCTGCAACTCACTTTTGGAGACATCTGACTTTCAAAGGTCAAAGTTCATGGGCATTTGACTTTGCCAAAGCGTCAGAGGCCCGCCATGGTTGACCTAGATTGACCATGAAGGAGGGGATGCGGTGGACGATATGCTCTCACTCTTTGATTCTCCTCGATGCTGCCCAGCTCCTCGGTGGTGCCTTTTTATTTTTTTTTATGACGGCAGACCGAGGGGAGAAGAAACATGGTCAACGGAAACAGGATGAAGACGACCCAGTTTTGGGCAAGGATCTTCGTGTATTCTTCATCAATGTAGTAAGATAGAGGGGGGAGAAGCTTGGAATCGTGCAGGAATATCGTCTCCGGCCCTGCTCCAAGATCTGCGGAGGAGGTTGGGAATAGACCCCGCAGCGGGTATCTTCCCCAATGAAATCACGCTTTTTTTAATAAAAAAATATTTTCGGGTTTTATTTTCTCAGCCGCCTTACCCCGATGGTTGCTATATGCGGCTTTCAATCATCCTCATTTATAAAGTGTAGGGTCAACGTCTAATCTTGCATGTAATTAGGAATCCCAAGTAAGAAGGAAATGGAATTAAGTAAATGAACGAAATATCCAGAAGATAAAACGACGGCAAAAACTGCTGAAATTTTGCAAAAATAGATCATATTTTTGTTCTAGTTTATCATAAAGTGTTCTTGGGTCTGATTTTCAATTCAAGAATCCTTGAGCCTATAACCTTTGATGGATAGCAAATGTTTAAAAATACAAGTATCAAGATATTAGGAAAAGGCCATTCAAGTCAACGACAATGTTAAGGGTGAGTACCAGGAGATTGTGAAGTCATTTAAGGCAAAGATAAAGAAAAGGTCAATTGAGATAGATGACTTTTTGGAAAATTCAGCTCAAGTCAACTGTGAAAACGTTTGAATGTTTGAAGTACTAAGACATATGGCCCTATTGGAAAGTTTGATTTGTTCCAAGACAATTATCCAGTTTGAGTGATGGGGTGTGTGAAGTACTGAGATAGGTGACCTTCTGAAAAGTTTGAACCAAGTAACAAAGGCCATAAAAAAGACTTAAAAATTACATATATTTATATTAAAAAAACCCTTTGCTCTTTTAATTATTGCCACCATATACTTGTCATTCCTCTTCTACATATCTGCTCCCCCCCCTTAAATGGACTTTTAACTATAATTTCCACAATTATAAGTTTCGGGGTTAATTTATATCTTAAATTTTGACTGGAGACTAAATAGAAGGAAAAACACATTAAATCCTGGGCTTTGAGTAGGCCGAGCTCGGCCCGGAGTCATGGCCGTTAAGTGGTTTATGATATGGGCTTTTCTTTGATCGGGCCGGGCCCGACACGACCGGACAAACGGGCCCATCCATGCCCGTTGCAGGTCTGAAAAGTTGCCTTTCCGGTCCTTAAGACGTTCCTGCGTAACAGGGTAAGGATTCAGAGAGCTCTCGTAGCCGGAAGGAAGTGTGAAGACCACGTAGAGAAGCATCTTTGTCGTAACTTGTTCCCTGCGCGATCAGTATACCTCCGATGGAGTTCATCTTCCAAAATATTTCAAAATGATGGTCATCTCACCGGTTCCCGCCCCCCTGATCTTCAGCCATGGCAGCGGAGGAGCGCCGCCCTGCCCCCTTCCCAGGTCCGCCTCTCTTCGCTTCTCTGGCTTCGGCATCCATCCCAGTTCTCTGATGTCCGTGGTTATCTGGGCTTGTGACGCAGGGAAGCTCCGGCCGGCGGCAGTGGGTAAGAAGGAGAAGTTGCAGGGTGAGGGCAGAGGTTGCAGGGAACCCAGCCGCCTCGCTGCTCTCGCGGCCCCTCGCCACAGGCATGGAGACCGATTTCCTCCATCTTCCTTGCAGCTCTCAGTCATTTGTGTTTTATGTTTAATGTCCGTGGTTAATATCCGTTATCTTTTCTCCCGAAGGACGAATCGAGCCTTCGGCACCACCAGAAGCACGAACGTGAATCTGCAGAAGCTACCGGCGGTGGACAGCAAGAGTTTGAAGCAGCCGAAGCCTGTTGTCATTTCCAGGAGACTGCCCCAGAAAGATGCTTCGAAGATCGAACTCAAGACAGAGTCTACGGGAGGGTCGCGGGATCAGGCCAAGGATGCTACGAGTAAGCCCAAACCGGAAGCGAAAAAATCCGTCGTTCGTTTCCAAGACCAGGAGCGCCCGGCCGAGAAGAACATCAGGAAGAGCCCCACTCCTGAGGAGGGACCTCTCACTCCCAAATCGTCCATCAGGCCCGCGCTGTTGGGAACGCCGTACTTCAGCGCGCAGAGTTGCAGCAAGTGTAGATTCGATAAGCTCGAATATGCTCCATACTGGCTCACCCAGATAAAACTGGCAGAGTCCGTCGGGAAGCACTTTGCATCTGCAGCATTCTTCCGCCTCGCCTTCGAGTGTAATGCCGAGGTTTGTTCATCACCTATTTCCTTTCCCCGCATTTATTTCATTAATTTTTTAGTATCTCCTAATTTTTTTAACCTCGCCCCAATTTTTTAAATAAAATCTGAAATTTTCCTTAATTTCCGCATTATCGTATCATCTGTTTTTTTCATTTTGATAAGTGAATTGACTCTCTGCTGGTTTTTGTTCCTAGCCAATGCGGAGTCTGAAGAGTGAGCTCAAACGGTACCTGGCTCGTCACAGCTCTCTCCCCATTCTAGCCATGTGGAATGAAGTCTCCCGTGATTATGGTTTATTGGACGGGGAACCCAATTTCGGTCTGATTAGTTTTGATTCAGTGGCCGCTTCTGTAGAAGGAAAACAGAACCCTAGATCCACTGCGCAGCAGGGAAAGCTCGAGCTTGGCGGCATGCCGCAGCTGGATTTAACCAGAAAACCCACCAAGAACTCTGATTCCGACACCCCCGATCAGACCAGTATTGCCGAAGAACCGCTGCATGATATCACGACAGTCAATGGAGATGGCGAAGATGCAGCCAAGACGATCTTGATCCCTTGCGATGAAACCGTGACGAAGGAAATGGTTGACAATGGTACTGCCATCGAAATATCTGATCAAATGGAGTCTTCAAAGGTTGATTCCTCTGACGGAGACCGTGTCTCTTCTGCTGATGATTACGTGATTCCTTCCCTTGAAGACTCGATGAAGGACACTGCTAATGATGGTAATGGTGTCGACGCATCGGGCCATAAGAACTCCTTGATGGCTGCTTCCACTGGAGAAGAAGTCGCCATTGAGAAATCTGACGGGTGCAGTGGCTTTTCTGCTGATGCTTCGTTGACTCCTTCCAATGAAGCCTTGAAGGAGATGGTTGATGACGGTGGTGCCATCGATTCACCTGGCCATGATGACTCCTTGATGGCAGCTTCCCCTGGGGAAGAAGTCCCCATTGAGAAATCTGACTGGTGCAGTGGCTTTTCTGCTGATGCTTCGTTGACTCCTTCCAATGAAGCCTTGAAGGAGATGGGTGATGACGGTGGTGCAATCGATTCACCTGCCCATGATGACTCCTTGATGGCAGCTTCCCCTGGGGAAGAAGTCCCCATTGAGAAATCTGACTGGTGCAGTGGCTTTTCTGCTAATGCTTCGTTGACTCCTTCCAATGAAGCCTTGAAGGACACCGGTGATGATCGTAGTGCCATCGATTCATCTGGCCATAAAGACTCCATGATGGGTACTTCCTCTGGAGACAAAGTCATAATCGAGAAATCTGTCTCCTCGTCAACCAGCAAGGAAGTTAGAATTGGGAATTCTGTCAATGAGAGTACCACAGCCTCAGGTATATCTAAGTCAACGTCTGATTTCCGTGGGAAGAGAACCGGAAAAACCAAAGATGAAGTTAACAAGAATCAGAATGTTCGTCTGGGGAAGAAGACCAGTGGGGATAAGAACATCAACAAACCCACAAGTAAGTTGAATGAGCTCTATCTAGCTGCCTTGTTTTCTTCTTGTTCCCATTAATCCAAGCCCATGGGTTGGATCTATTGTCTTGGTAGATGGAACTCGCAATACTGCCGTCTTGGTGAAGATGAGATAACGGTCAACGTTTGGGATACCTATGTTTATTAGAGGTAATGACTATGATTCTTAACTACCCTTCCCCCTCATTGGTTTTTTACCGCATTTTTTTAAAATCACTGCCCATTAAGCAGATTTAACCTCGGAAGTGTCAAATCTTTAGGTTTTAGTTGATGAATATTTGCAGGATTTTTATGCGTGCGAAATTATATTTCCAGCTGAAAGGTAGAACCTTCAGAGAGTTCCACGTCAAGATTTACTCTTGGGGTCTTCTTTACTAAAGACTCCGGCAACAATTGTCATCATTACTTATTATGATTTTGGCAAACCATATGTTGTATGTTCGGATGCAATATGAGCCGTTTGATCGTGTGGATCGCTTGAAACTGCTGTGTTTGTGTGGAACTGTACAGTTTGCTTTGCATTCTCTTGATTCTTCAAAGATCCAAAGGGTTTGAATCTGATTACAAGATTAAAAAAGGATGATCAAGAGTTTGCACACTGGAAACATAATTTCTCATTCACAGAGGTCCTCTCAACCTCAGGTTAAAGGATCTTGTTTCAGACTCAGACTTGGCTTGGGTGCGAAGTATGGAAAAAGAGCTGAGTCAAATCTAGTTATGAAAAAGATATGAAGATAGTGTGCACTTAAACTGAGTGGGTGTGTGTGTGTGTGAAAGAGAGGGAGAGGGAGAGAGAGAGAGAGAGAGAGAGTACATTGGAGGTCTTGCCGCGGAGGGCACTCAAGTAAAAAAAAACAAAGGGTAATAATCTATACAGGCTTCTCTGAGAGTAATCCAAAGTGCCGTAAATAGTTGATGAGAGACTCCCACACTAATAATAATATCCCAAAATCGTAAGACAATATCTTTCTCAAACGACGCCATCAGAGGACAGCTAATTACAGCCTTCTGATAGGGAAAACCACAAACCCAATGAAGTCAATGCTACCACTTAGGGTTCTTGGCTCGAGTTCCAGGGATTAACAAAAATACCGTTTCGAAAAATAATACCCTAAACCCAAATCTTGAGAAAAATATCATCTTCTTTGATATCCTCATACCGGGCCCAAGGTTCTGACACAATCAACCTTCCTCCCAGTCTAGATCATCATCGTCATCTCCAGAACCATCTGCTTGGGCGTTTGGACCGTTAGCAGTTGATAATTCATTCGAAACGCCTGCAAAATAATGCCAACATATTAAGAGTTGATGAGGAGAGTGGAAAAATATAAACTGAAATATGGTCGGTGATAGTAGTGACTGCCCAAGGAGCTACACATATTAGATTACCATCTTCCATCAAGATTGAGGAAGAATGATTAATCACATCAGAGCCAACAAGTCCACTTGAAAAAAAAAATGGGCCTCACATCAAATGGATTTAACAGTTGACGGAATAATTTAATATGCTTATATCTATCTACCTGTAGATACATCCTCCTCCCATTCAATCCCACCGTCGTCATCATCCTCCCGTTTGGCTTTCATGCCAACTTGACGGCCAGAATTAGTATCAGAGGCTCCATTTAGATGATTGGATGTAGATTGTTGAGACACTTCTGCTCCCCCCTGCGCCGCCTTGGAAGCTTCAAGCATTCTAGCATAAGCCTCATAATAGGCGGTGAGGTACTCCTCCTGTGGGAGTTCATGTCAAGCAACAAACAATATGCCAGGCAATGGCTCGAAAATCTTCATATAAATATTATTGGCCAACTAACCTCTAGGCTCTTCACATCTTCCTGTTTTTGTTCTTGCTTCTTCTCATCAGATTGATCTCGGTAAGCGTCACTCCCCTCCACCTTGGCTTCAGGTCTCAACTCTCCACGTTGTTCCTTTGTAAGGTTCATGCCCTGCTTGATCATCCACGGAGGTAAAACCTTCAAGGATGCGGTGGCTGCTTCAGTTTCTGCACCCTCTTCCTTAACGTCCGCACCAGAGATTGTAACTTCGACCTAGAAATGAGTACAATAAGGCATAAGCATTTCATGTCAATGGCAGCTTCATATTAGGCCACAAAGGATGACCGAAATATCGATATGAATACAATAAAAAAGACTCATGAACGGCTATTTCATATGTCAAAGATTGGACTTCCATCCCATATATTCAGAGACCAATATAGGGTGTAGGTTTCTTGCATTCTCACTGTGTAATCAAGGAGGAGGAAGAGAAGGAGAAAGATATTTGTGAGAATATTATTGGCCACAGATGGGGAGGAGTAACGGTCAAGAGATAATGATCAAGAGATAAGTAACGACAGGATGGATATCCGCTGATGAATGATGTTAAAATCTGACACGAATATTGAGTAATGGTTATAAAAAAAATGATCAACACCAGTATGTGGGGCTCCTGCTGGATATCAAAGCTAATGCAAGAAAAAAAGACTGCACATTCACCGTAAAAGATCCATGGGTTTACAACTGGAAAAAAAATCTACATTGTGGTCCTGAAGATCTAGAAAACCTTTCCGACCAGGTTTCTGCAATGCGATACGAATTACCGCCCTCACAATTCTGTTAACTTCGTTGCCCGTTGTTATCACCTCTTCTGCACATAATTTCTAGAAAACATTTACCCAGACCTCTAGAGAGAAGGGCGAATTCTGATAAACAATCCAAGGTCATTTCCTCATCATAACGTTTTGATAACCATATGATCGAAGTAGGGATTTTCGGAAATAAAACAGAATTTATGAATAACCACTTCGAAGCAAGTTTTTGTGGACGGGCAGGATGGCAAAAGCTGTCCAATGCACTGCCAATGAGGTAAGACAACTAGGCAATGCATTGTGTAACTATGTCAAAAGGGCATTCATCTCTATCACAGCGATTGCGATATTTATGTGTCTGCTGCTCACGCAGCAAGCAAAAAAACTTGGGAGCCTTTCTTCTGGTCAAGGTTAAGCGGAACAGGCTATATTTCCAATGGAAATGAGTAAATATGATGATATTCAGAAAAAAAAATCGGATGCATATAGATGGATGGGATTTAAATTTTCAGTGAGTAATCATTAACGATATTTTTTTGAAAAAATGACAAACCTTTGTCTCGCCAATATATGGCATAGGTGTGCCACCGTATCCTTGACCCTGGGAAGACTTGGAGGCATCAGTTGCACTTCCATTGTTGTTTCCTCCACGACCAGCAGCATTCACACTAGCTTCCCATGCTTGTAGAGTTCCAAATTCGGGAGCGGGTAAATCCTTCACTCTAGCAAGTTGTAAAGTCAATGGCTTCAGTTGCTCCTGCATTTTCGCCAGATTTAATCCATATGCATCAGTTTGTTCCTAGCACGGTGCGAAATAGTTATGTTCATATGGAAATCGTCATGTCTTTCTGCCTCTGTGAGGTGGCTAAGGTGACCAACCAGAGCACTCTAACATAAAATGTGAAAGATGGCTGGATTCTTAAATATATGCGCAATGATCAAGTTCCAAAACATAAGTCAACATATATGAGTGTCGGACATGTGCGTCATATGAATTGATACTTATTTTTAAGGTAGTCAGGCAAAAAGGTTTCCAGTAAATACTGAAAATTTTTTCGACACCAGCACTGTTTCCATATTGGGCACAATTTAACTGATTGAACAGTGACATCATACGTTAGTATATGCGTGTGTATGTATATCCCTTCCATATTGTCACGTCATATTATAAAATATTTTCCATTCCCTACAGTCGTTTGTTTCAGCATTAGACACCTGTGACAAGACCTCATAATCATAGGAAAACTTAAAATCTAGATACATAAGCAGTTCTACATAGAATAGATAAGTCACAATTTCCATTGGCATAAAAGGGTGATCATTTTCAATTACCTCCATCCTTTGGAGCATGTCCTTCAATTTTTCACGACGCCGTCGTCTAGAATTGTCATCTCCATCTCCCATTTCCTCAGCAGCTAGCTTGTCACTTTCGGCGACAAGCTCACCATTACAGCTCTCACAGTGAAAGTACTCATCTTCCATGCTCACAAGTTGCATTGCATCAAAAGCTGAATACCTGAGCAAATAAATATCAGAAAGGAATGCGTAAGTTCAAAAATTTTAACTACCATTGGTCTAAGTGAGTTTGAAAATTCACAAGCAATAGGGAATCACCTTCTATTACAATTGGGGCATATGTATTCCTGAATCGTATTCCTGTTGTCCAATTCATCCTTCAACTTTTTTTTCATCCGATGCAGTCGGTATCTTACAACATCATATATCTGCATCCAATTAATTGCACAATAAAGCCAAAAACAAATCCCCAAGTAATATGCATCTGTAACGCTTATCAAGCTGTATCAGAATTGAACAGCTTGTACCAGGGTCAAATGATATAGATCCAGATTAATGGCATCTTGAGATTCCCAGCCAGTCCCAAATGCAATCATAAGGGTTATGATTAATTGGTTAATGTAAGAATATAATTCAAAACAATATTCGTGATATTCTGTAGGAAGCCTTCCCGGACACAGGTATCAGTGACGCTAGTCAGACAGCTTTCTGAAAGCTGACTCAAAAAAGATGGAACTTTTAAAAAGATACTCTCTATGAAGTGCTTTATAAACCTATAGAGATGATCTGTAGGAAGTGCTTCACGAAAGAAGACACAAAGATAACTGCAATTCAGACAAGCTTTGAAGAATTTAAATGTGAGATGATGGCATAGTTGCATCAGTACAGATTCCATAGACAATGTCACGCCAGTGCAATGTGCATAGATTTATAACCATCCCAAAACAATGCTACGAATATACACATGAGAGCATTATAGCAAAACTATTGTAAAAAGTGAAGTTAAATGTTAACTTATAGATCTTCAACCATAGAAAGAAAAGAGAAAGATAGTAAGTTTGCCACTTCAACCTGCGCATAATCTAAACAGCAGTAGGAGTGGGTGTGCATCTTTGTCTTTTCATCGCCCTCTTTTCCAACTTGACCATCAGCTGCAGCTGCAATAGCAGCACTAAAAATCTTTGCACCTTTGGCTGTCTGCAACAAGTAGACGTGTAATGAATATTATGAAACATATGCATCGCCATCACAAATCTTGCAGAATCAATGAAGTCATGAGAGGGTAAAAAAATTAAACACCCAAGAAAAAACGTTAGCACACGTACTTTGTGTTAAATAAGATCCATCAACAGTTAAAATATTCCATGCAACTACTTGAATACATATGAGGCTGTAAAACACCTGTTGGATAAAATATACCAATATAAAATATCGCCTATTGAGATATTATGAAAAAGATATATCTGAGTTCCGTGCTGGTGAACTCTCAGGAGTAAAAGATAATGAAAGTTCTTTTAAATCAATGACTCAGTAAAATTATAGCAAACAGAAATTGACATAATGCATTGCATAATGATTCTTAAAGTCAGTCAAATGAGAGTGAGAACCCCAGAAATCCTACAAGTTTCAGCTATTCTATAAAGCCACCAAAAATTGGCTATCCTGAGTCAACACTTGCAAATTTGAACCGAAATCGGCTCCGCTCAAGAGTGCTGCAATCATTTGGGGCAATAAGGAAGAATGAAAAAGATTGGATACTGCAAGGTTAAATGGGAAGAGGCTATGCTTTCTTGTAATGTGGAATGACAAAGCACGAACCCTTGAGAAGGGATGGATGATTATTATCAGTCTTAAAAAATGATATGGACTATAGAAATGTTTTTATAGAGGGTATCTTAGAGCATACTCGAGACTAGAGGTACATTCCTTTTTCTATGAAAAGATTAATGAAATACACAAGACTACAGGCAAGCAACAAGAAGCAAAGCTTCCTGTTGCTTTCCTTACATGTACATTGAGAAAGGGTACTAAAAAAAAAGTGAAACAAAAGATTCCCCAAAGACCAAATAGTATTTGGCAATGAGACGAAAAGCCAGGTGAACTTTCTACAGCATGCGCTGCAGAGTTTAAATTAGATAATGGAATTTAGATTTGGCAAACACGTGATGAGAAATTTTACGTTTGGCATGCTCTCTACATAACAATAGATTAGAGATTTTAATTCTACCAGTCAATCAGATTATTCTTCAAACGTGGCTTCACATTCCAGGAGGTTGGAGCTTAACTGAGGCCATAGCCAATTGAAAATTTTGGTCATGTTTACTAAGATTATGGATATCGTATATCAAGCCAATTTCTACATTGTCCAAAATTTTGAAAAAAAAATATTAGTTCGATTTGATTTCAAATAACAAAAATAAGGACTTTTCATGTTCAATTAAAAACCGTTTTATAACGATAAATAGGATTTTTTTATTCAAATAAGTTTAAGAACAATGCGTACTTCTTTTCGATGATCCCTGGTAACCAGCTTCTCTTCTTCAAAAAATCGTAAAGTGCGCCGAAGTTGCTTGGTGTGCAGCTTCAAAGACTTAGCCAAATCTTCCTCTCGAACCCACTGACGCCTGACAAAAAAAAAATCATGAGAAACCAAGAAAATATTTTACTTAAATTTTAAATTTCAAAAAACCGAGGTTTCAAATTTCATTTTGCAACAAATTAAATTGAAAAAAATTAGTTCAATTATAATAATCGGGTGACATAGGCCTGCAACTTCAGCATACTAGAAAAAAGAAGAATTCTAATGAAAACGGAGGTGTTCAAAAACACGAAGACGAAGGCAATGTAGTATACAGCCTATTCACCTTAACTGACAGTGAGAATGGTAGGCCATCAATATAGGTTTTTTATTTCCAAATTTTTCACATCCCCGTATCAAAAGTCTATATGAAATTAAATGGCAGAAAAAATTGTACCTGGTAAGAGCATCGAGGACTACTACAGCCATTCCGCGATTGTCACTTCTCCCCGTTTTCGGCTGGTTGTCGCCCTTCGTGGTGAAATCATCGTAGAATGCACGGGCGGCAAGTTTCACCAACCTGTAGGATTCAACAGGTGGAGCCAGAAGCAGGAATGCAAAAACGCGCTAGTTGCATAAATATTCGGAGATTGACGAGATGCAAGTGGCGGCATAATTAAAACAAAAACTGGGGCATCTCCCCTGGAATTAGTTTACCTGTTGAAGGGTTCAGTCATCCCGGCAAGATTTAGTACCCCGAAGATAGTTTCACCGAGAACCGATATCTGAGAACCCTATATCCGTGTGTATCTTTCCTCCTCGCGTCGCATGTTGTCAAGATGATCTCCAGTAAACGCCTGCGACCTGCCCAATCGGAACTGCCCGCGAGAGGGATGCTCAACCTTCTCTGTGATCACTCCCCCTCTACGCCTACTCCCTCTTCCTCGCCTTCGCCTGCAGATGCCGGAACGACCGGAGGAACCATCGCCCGAGATCAAATCGAGCGATGGCCGACGGAGAAGATTTGGGGAAGCCCCTGGACGGAATCTTGGTAGGATTCTAAGGACCCAAACGTTATTATACATATTTACGGGTAAAAAATAAATTATATTTTATGAGGGAGGGTTTAAAGAAATTGTCTTTAAAACAAGGCTCCCGGGCCGCGGGGGCCCCACCACTTCGCGAACGGCCGTTTCCCGCCTAGGGTTCTTGTGGGGCCCGATCTCCTGCTCTGTTCTCTTCTTCAGTTCGAGCATCTCTTGCCTTGATCGTCTGCTCTGCCCTCGCGCGATCCGGAGTTCTGTCTCTGGTATCAGAGCCACATCGAACCAGGGATCTGCGGCGAGCAATGGCGCCCAAGACCGAGGACGGACGGCTGGAGAAACTGGAGATAGGGCTTGACGAGGTGCGCGAAGGCCTGAGAAGCTTACCAGAGTTGGCACAGAGATTTTCTGTGCTTGAGCAAGGCATGGCGGGATTGGTTCAAAGCGTCTCTCAGCTCCTGCAGCGGAGGGACGAATGGCCTGAGCGCAACCATCCGACGGCGGCGACCGGCTTCGGAGAACAAGCATATCCCCGGGGCGGCGTCAGAGGCGACGGAACACGTTGGTGGACATCATCAGCCGAGGGGGAAGGATCCAGAGAGCACTGGCAGGGCGCGGAAGTCAACGGTAACGACCACAGGCGATCCAACCTGGCGTGGGCGCCCGGCTCCGGCGGTGACCGAGGTGCAGGGAAGATAGGGCGGTGGCTGGAGCTGCCTGTCTTCGACGGATCTAACCCCGATGATTGGATCCTCCGGGCAGAACTTTATTTCTCTGCGAACCGACTATCCGAGGCGGAGCGTCTGATGGCAGCGGGCAACAGCTTTGAAGACGATGCCCTGATATGGTTCGTGTGGACTCAATCCAGGCGACCATTCGCTTCGTGGAAGGAATTGAAGTCCGAGCTACTGAGCAGATTCGGGTCCTCTCAGAAGGGCAGTCTCTGGGAGGTGCTCTTGGGACTCAAGCAGCAGGGCACCGTCGCAGAGTTCTGCCAGGAATTTGAGCTGATCGCCGCATCCATGGAGGAGCTGCCGGAGGAATTACTAGAAGCGGTGTTTATCAAGGGTTTGAAGGCAGAGATTCAGTCTGAGATCCGAGAACTAAGACCAGTCGGGCTTCATGCTGTCATGAAGGCAGCTCAATTGATCGAGGTGAACAACCGGATGATCTGACTGATTCAAGAAGGTGAGAAACTGATACAGTTCTGAATTGCTTCCACGGCAATTCAGTGTATCTGGGGATCAAGAAACTACTGCAACCAGAGTGAAGGACTGTAATCCAAGGAAATCATGAGACAATAGTACATGTCTTCGATTTATATTTGCTTCCACAACAATGCAGAACTCCCAAAAGTGTAATCTCTCCGAAATGAATCATTTACAGTTGCTTACAGGGTTGACCTCGCGATCGTAAATTGCAAGAGAACCAGAACCAGACAGAACAGAAAGAAAGAAAAGAAAAGAACACGCCAATTAGAGATGGCTAATCTCGTAGTCGTCCTCCAAACCACCGGAGATCTTCCTCTGCATTTATAGTCGGTTTTTTCCGCTGATCCTTCCTCTACTGACCTTCTTCTCAATTCTTCTTGTATGTAAGTCGGTTGGTTCCCTTGTAGTCAAATCTGCTCCCTCCGATTCGTCCGTCGTTGGATCTTCCATGACTCGGCCGATCCGGTTCGTGTTTCTTTTCCTCTTCACTGGGCCGAGAAGGCACAGGAGCCTATCAGAAACCCTGCACAACCGAGCCTGATTTTTATGAGAAGACCAAGATCTTGGAATTAAACAGTAGCCGTGACAAGGACCGGGGGGGATATACGCCAGAGTCAACCCCTGCAGCTGACACAGGATAGGAGAGCACTAAAATCTCAACGAGAGGGAGCACGAAGACGACTGAACCTGACGGGAGCTGAGGTCAACTACCGGCGACAGAAAGTGCCGTGCTTCTCATTCAACAAAAAATTTGGCCCGAACCATGCATGCAAAAGGGAGCTGCAGATCATGTCGGTCAACGATGAGGACTCAGAGGAGGCATGCCGAGCAAGTGGAGGATTCAGAGGAGGTCATCAAAGTGCCCAGCAACGTCGAGCTATCACTGATCTCCGTTGTAGGGCCAGCCAACCCAGGAGCCATGAAGCTCCAGGGGATCCTAGCGCTTCAAGAGGTCACCATAATGGCGGTCTCTGGGACTAGCCACAACTTTGTTTCCACAGACGCGGTGGAGAAGCTGCAGCTGCCCTTGTCGCCGACCAACAACTATAAGGTGATCAAGAGCATCGGAGATGCAGTACCAAGCAGGGGAATTTGCAGAGGACTAACAGTGGAGGTGCAGGGATTGCAAGTGGTAGAAGACTTCTTGCCTCTCCAGCTACACGATGCGGACATGATCTTCGGCATGCAGTGGGCCCGGAAGCTGGGAGTAGTGGAATTTGACTGGAAGCTGCTGACCATGGAGTTCACGCAGGGGAGCTCAGCGTGGACTCTGAAGGGAGACCGCAGTCTATTCAGGTGGGGGATCTACTTGAAGTAGCTAGATCTTTGAGGACAGCAACTTGATTATATGTCGGGTCCGGGTAGGCAGCTTGTTTGTATTTTGGGAGGAGGGTTTTAATGCGATTGTCTGGGGAGGGGGAGGTGAGAGGAGGAGGGTTGACTTTTGGGGAGTTTTGACTGGAGAGCGGCGGCCCTCTCTCTTCTCTCAGCGTTTCTTTTCTTGATTTTGCTGTTCTACCCTTGCAATGTCACGAATTATATTAAATCCCCTGCAAGAAGTCAAATTTGTGATAAGGGACAGTTACAGTTGTCTTAATGGGCCCGGCCCATTGCCAATCTCTCTCGTAATGACGTCACCTGGATGTATAACGGGCCAGCCCAATTTTGGATTAGGCCCGTTATGCGGTATATCAACGGTCAGAAATGGCTTGTGCCTGTTCATATTAAACAAAATCTGACGGCTAGGATGGCCTCTAAAGTTTGCTTTTGGATCGAACCGGATCCGACGGTTCAGATAGTTTCTTCGTTAAAAGACCAAACAAAGTCCGACGGCTAGTGTTAATTATGGGAAGGAACAGTGACAGCCGCCTTAATGGGCGTCCGAAACCTCACGGGCCAGCCCGATTATGGATATTTTGGGTTGAGGCTTCCGGATCAGGCCCATTATGTGCTACATCAACGGTCAGAAATGGCTGGCCCCTATTAAGGTTAAACAAGATCTGACGGCTAGGATTTCAGTGACAGTTTTCCCTAGATTGAATAAGATCTGACGGTTCAAATAATTTCCTTCTGAAAATATCATAGAGAATCCGACGGCTACCGTTATCGTACGTCCCTCATAGCGGAAACGGTTTACCACTTGCGGTCAGGCCGTCCTTCCCTGCGAGCGAGGAGGGTTTTTCTTTTCGCATCTCCGGCGGCCATCGTTTCCGACTCCGGCGACTCCTCCGTCGTGCTACGAGCTTCGTACCCGCCTCCGGGGAGCTCCGTTCCTTCTCTCGGCCGTACGGTGGGGAGGTCGCTCAGGGGAGAAGCCTTCTGGATGCCGCGTTCTCTGCGGCGACGGTATCGCGAGGAGCTGGACGTCTGGGGTTGACCTCACCAGCGTACGCCGTTCTATGCGGGTTCTATGTTT
Source organism: Spirodela polyrhiza (assembly GCA_024713555.1). Lineage (NCBI taxonomy): Eukaryota > Viridiplantae > Streptophyta > Magnoliopsida > Alismatales > Araceae > Spirodela > Spirodela polyrhiza. The sequence goes on along the minus strand of CM046536.1, from coordinate 7,034,101 downwards.
TAGTGATCTCTCTAGGTTTGTTTGGAGAAAGCGGTCTGTGTATTGGTTTCTTGTCCGATCGGGGTCTCCGTCATCCGCGCTTTGACTGATGGCGAAGGAATTCAGCGTGCCGCCGGTGGTCTTCCCGTCCAACGATGGAAATCCCAGCGTCCAGAGCCACCGGCGGAGCCCTAACGTGGCCCCGAGCTTTCAGCAGCCTAGGCCTGCGAACGCCGGCGCCAGCGTCGATATTCCCTTCATGTCCTTCGACATTGGATCGTCCTCCGCGTCCTCCTCGTTCTCCGGGCCCGTCTTCGCCGGGAACATCTACGCCCCGGGGGTGCATCCTTTTTTGAAGAGGAGCCGCCCCTGCTCGAAGAGCTGGGCATCAACACCCGGCAGATATGGCGCAAGACAAAATCGATCCTGAATCCTATCCGTGTGAATGCGAGTCTACACGAGGACGCCGATCTTTCAGGTCCCTTCCTGTTCCTCATGGCCTTCGGCCTGTTCCAGCTCCTCGCTGGGAAGCTCCACTTTGGGATAATCCTTGGATGGGTCACCGTCGTGGCCTTCTTCCTCTACGTCGTGTTCAACATGCTGGCAGGTCGCAACGGGAACTTGGATCTCTATCGCTGTGTGAGCCTCATTGGATATTGTATGCTCCCAATAGTCATATTCTCGGGTCTTGCTTTATTTTTGCCACAAAGAGGTGTCGCAATTTTTGCGATGGAGGCAGCTTTTGTTCTGTGGTCGACGAGAACATGCACAAAGCTTCTTCTTGATCTGGCATCTTGCGGTGATGAGCACCGTGGGCTGCTAGCGTACGCCTGCTTCCTGATCTACACACTGTTTTCACTGCTAGTCATATTTTGATTCCTGGTGAGGACTCGAATTTCTCTCCCTTCTCATGGAGCCATGTTATTTTTTCTTTGAATTATAGCCTGAGTTGGGTCATTTTTCGCGCATTTTCTTGTGATGGTCATACTTTTAACGGTTGAATAGAGAGAGTACTACTTCCTGATTTACAAGATAATATCGTATTGCATCTTATGTCGTGGTTACTTGTGACGGTTGAGATATTCATATTCCATATTATAACTTGATGAATCGCTTCAATTGTTTCTCGAAGCTGCAGTCCGAATTGCAACACAGCATACCCTTTTAGTCTTCCATATTGTTGTAAATTTCATCTTAATGGTTTGATTCTCTCGTCATAAGGCGTTTGATTATCTCAGAATGTCTTTTAGTATGCCAGATATATTTACTTGAGCCATTGCGTCACGTCTAACCATGACATTTATGTTGACTCGAAAAGCAATTACGGTAGTCAAATAAATATCCTGTAAGCTGGGTGTGCATCATCTAGAATCTGTGCTTGCTTAAACAATGATTTCCTCCCAAAATGCCTTAAAGATTTAGACCCGTTTCTTGGCTTCCCACAGAGTTCAGATCATCAGTATTTCAATATAGGGCACTTTTATTTTTTCTATTGTGTAATTGGATTCTGTAGATCTTGGAACCAATAGGAATCAGACTCTCACGACCTAACTCCTTTTTTCTTCTTTTTTTTTTTTTTTTTTTTGGGGGGTTTGGGAGCACATTCTGCCAAAAATAAAATATGATCTGAATTAGGCGAAAGAGGATAATATAAAAAACTACCAGGCCATTGGCCTTCTTCCCGCCTCCAGCATCCTAGCTTCTGTGCCCACAATCCTCTGTTGTCATCTCTCCCGCCATCTGAGGAGAAAAAGAGAGATCAAAAGTGGAGGGAATTTTTGTTTGTAAAAGTTCTCATTAAAGAAGCATTATCCTCTCTTCCTTTTTATGAAATTCTTCGCCAATATGTCTTCAAAGTTTCTTGTCCTTCATTTTGGTCTCATTCTGATTCCATGTTTTTTGCTGGATTGTGATGATCACTGGATCTAGCTCATTGAAGAAATGGTTCAGCTCTGGGAAACACATGCAAAAGTCCACAGCCTTGAAGCTGGATAATTATGGGTTGGACGAATCAGTTTTGCTGTTCTAGTCGGTTCTTTTCGTCTCTGATCAGATGCACCCACCTTGTTTTAGATAATGTATTACATATTGCATAAGGATCAATGTTATGAGCTCTAGAGATCATCCTTACAGTTTGTGGTTGGCATGAAGGGTTGACTTGACGGTGTCGCTGACCTTCAAAGGAGTGAGAGGTGGGACCCAGGTTTTCGACGTGCCTTGTAGAGTGAGCGAATGTGTGTCTACTGGAGCTCACACAGTATAATATCTTGGGTAGGTTTAAGAGGTTTAGGGGGGTTCGGTTCTAAATGAGATATCATGAATTGGTGGGAATTGGGGTTTGGATCTATCTTGAGCTCCTAAGTCTTTAGAACCCATCAAGCATCATCGTCTTTCAGATCTCCGATCATGGCCGTTTATTTTCAGTCATTTTTCCTGGTCCTTGAGATTCTTGTATGCAAGATGGTCTCATTCATATCATCTGACCCGTGGACGAGGAGGATGATGGTCTTTGAGTTTTTGCAGGTGTAGGCGGAGCTCCCACAGCGAAGCCGGTGTGGCTCCCTTCCACAGCGGGAGCTTCAGAGGGTGGGGCGAGTTCTCTTTTGGAGGGCTTCAAGAAGTTGACCTCCCAAGAACAGCTAGAACTTCCGGTAGATATCTGTGGAATCACAGTGGGCACACTCTGATGCTGTGGATCTCTCGTGGGCATCCATGAAAACTGGGAAAGTTTCGTTCTTTCCGAATAAATGATGTAAATCCGCCCAAAAAAGTTTAAATTCTCGGATGAAGAGGCGATGGGCCCATCCAATCAGCCGCCGCCTAGCCGTCCTTCCCCAGCACCTGCAGCAGCAGGAGCAAGCGGAGGAATATGTAGGAGGCGCCGCCTACGGTGGCGTACCGCAGCTCGGTCTCCCCCTCCACCTCCGGAAAGTCAGCGCCCTTTGACCGGTTGAACCCCCCGGCCAGCCACCCGAGATTCCTGTACCCGCCCGCGTGCAGCATGGAGACGGCGATCATCGACCTGAGAGGAGAGAGGAGATGAAAGAGAAAAGAACGGGGTGAGAGATAAGAGAGAAGAGAAGAGAAGAGAGGAGAGAGAAAGGAAGGGAGCGGCGGCGCCGTCACCTCAGGCCTTCGCCGCAGGCGACGAGAAGCTTCTCCTCCTTGTCGGGGACGGCCGTCTGGACCTGCCCGAGGAAGTCGCCATTGAAGGTGGTGAGGAGCTGCCCTGTCCAGAGGCCGATGTAGCCGAAGTGGACGGACTTCTTGAGGAAGGTGAGAGGGCCGCCGTCGGTGTCCTCAACGAAGAGGGGTACGTGGAGGGAATCCCGCACACGGGCCTTGCTCCGCTCCCACTCCGGCCGGATGTCGAGAAGCCGGAAGCCACCGCCGGCGAGGGCCGCCGCCGCCTCGGCCGGCGGGATGGCCCGGACGGCGCCCGTTCGTATTAGCTCCTGCCCGCGTCCGGAGGAGCCCACCTGCGCTCTCGTCCCCGCCACCAAGTTCTTCCCCAGGGACGGCACCACGTCCAGGACTGCCACCATAGCTCTACACCACTGCTCTCTCTCTCTCTCTCTCTCTCTCTCTCTCTCTCTCTCTCTCTCTCTCTCTCTCTCTCTCTCTCTCTCTCTCGCCTCATATCTTATCCATCCGAGAACGAATCGGCGAACCAGTTAGCCGGATGTGGATAATGGCCGACCCCGGGAAGGAGCTGTGCGGGCCGATAAACGGTCCAGGAAGGGAACCCAATGGGCCAGAAAGTCAACGTCTCCTAATGGGATGAAATTGGGTCAGTGACCTCCTTTGGTCAATCTTTTCAGACCCGGCCACGAGAAACTGGAAAAGGTCAACGTCGCAGCTTTGGATCTACTTTGGGACCTCTGATTATTAGCAGATCGCGGCCGAACCATGCTTTGACTTTTGGCAGAGTAAAACATCAGGGCCCAAACTGTGACCACTGTTCTTGGAACCCAATTCGTATTCATCTGAAAAATCTCTCTTTTTTTTTCCCCCTCCCGCACCATTGCATCCATTCATCCAGTACGAACCCGCCACGCCGCAATCTCAGGTTGACCTTCACACGAGCTTCAGCTGTCTTCGATCAAGAACACCACCCCGTCTTCCTTGGAGAAATCGTGCGTAGTGTGGTCCACCACCTGCAGGGCCAAACCGCACGTGCGAAGAAGTCAGCAGGGCCTCTGGGTTTCCCCGGATAGATTAGAACCATGCAAAAGGGCCCGCCCCCTACAGGGAGCTTCCATGGAGAAACCTCATGATGATCCATGCTCTTCATGCTCTTGAGTTCATTTTCTGTATTGGGTAGCCATTTTATGAGATATCTTTCACCATTATTATGCTAAATAAAGCAGAGATCACTCTTTACTCTACTAAGCACCCGGGCCTGCTGATGAACTGCCCAATTCGGCGCCAAGAGTAAGATGTTCAGTACAAGAATATCTCTGCTTGATTTCTAGAATTTTTCAATTTTTTATTTATATGAAAGGTTATATTATTGGCATTAGTTTCATTTCAAAGAAATTGGAGAGATTGTTGAAGAGAAAAGGCTTCTATCTTTTTGGCATGATTCATAGTCATTAAGAAGAACATGATCCAAACACCTAAAATCCAGCCTACTTTAGCAGGAAATAAAACTAATGGAAATAATTGGACATGAACACAAAATACCATAAAAAAAACGAAAAAGATCTCCTTATAAGTATTGACTTTATGTTGAAGAAAATGGAAAGATTCTTGAAGAGACGAGGCCTGTATCTTTGCATGGTCCCCAAACAAGGATGCTAAGGAAGCAGCTAAAGGTCAACGTCCACTTTAGGAATCACGAAGAGGAAGCACTTACATTGGTGTTTGAGAGCTCTAGGTTGTAGAAATCCATGGCCCTCTTTCTGAACAGGGGGCCAGCGTGCCATGTCCCCACGTTCAGCTTCAGGAACTTGGGGCCGACGACCTTGAAGACGACTACATCATTTGGGCGGGGAGGCAGATAGCAATGCCCAGAGGCTGACTTTGAAACCTTCCTGCCGTCGTCATCCTCGGTCTCCCCATCACAGATGGAGGCCTTGGCCACTCCGAGATACCATTCGTCGCCGCCAATGGAGCCAAGGCACTGGGTCACACTGGCATGGTGGGTGATCTTGGCGAACTTAAGCTCACGATCTTGTAGACGCATGATGTAGAACCTATCACGAATGAAATAAATGTTAGCGAAATTGAAGAACAGGAGTGGGTGATTGGCCGAGCTCTGGCTTCCCTTGATGGGAAGATTGTGGAGCATTCAAGGAATCGGAGGAGATTTAATCATTCGGTCGGCAAGATATTGTTTGAAGAAGATTTAGGATCTGCAGGGTGAAACTTATAGCAAATCATTTTCCGAACAAATTTTTGTCTGCTGATTTTTCGGAAACCAATGGAATCTGTAGAATCATCGAAAAAGGATAAGAAGCCCCTGGTAATTTGATAATACTCAACAAACATCTCACAACTTCGCCGTGGAGATTTCACCGCGTCTACACTTGGAATTGAGAACGAGATGATTACCAAGGGGAAGGAAGAAGAGGAAGAAGACGACGACGAGGAAGAACAGTCTGCCATGGGGTGAAATCGAAACAGAACACCGAATACGGCAGAGAAGTTGCAGATCCAAAGCCACGAAGAGAGAAGGTACGAGGATGCCTTGGGACACCGCGGTGGAGCTCCAGCTGTGCATCGTTTGGCCCGAACTCCTCCCCGTCCGGAGAGGCCGAGATCACCTGGCCGAACTCCGCGAAGCTCGCCGGGGTAGCCTCAATGGCCTTCAGATTCACCATCACAGGCGCTCTTGCGGCGACTCGCGATGAATCCATCTATACGTGGAAGAAACATCACCACACCGAGATTTTTTCCCTATAATCAGAGAAGAATCGAGAGCAAGGACTGGGGAGGTAACGCTAGCTTACCATCGCCGGGAACCGGCGGCGCCGTCGCGGCCCAGAGCTCCGGCAGCCACTCCCGATGGTGAGGCGAAAAGCGAGCATGGCCCCATCCGAGAGACGAGGGGCTGAAGCAACCGGCTCTCTTTTTTTGTCCAAATAAGGAAATAAATTATGCTGGCCAAAAAATATATAAACATATTCGTATTTTTTTACTAAAAATTTTATCTAAAAATTATGATCTAAAATGATGCAAATAATTATATATGTCAATTTGTATGTGTGAAGTAATGAAATTAGTCATCTCCAAAATTATCATATTTTTAATATATTTATATATTCAATTTACCAGTAAGCCCGTTTGGGCCTGAGTCTGGGCTTCTCGGCCCATTTACACCCTAACCTGTCAAGGGCTTACCGTAGTGCCCGCATGAACCATTTAAATAAATTATTATATATACATATAATAATTCCCCTTATTTTTCTATCTCCGTTATGTGCGTGAACGGGAAAAAAAAACGGCCACACGCCGTCCGATAACATCCTATAAATAGAAAAAATAGCCATATTTTCCCATGTTCCAGGCCGTCCACGGGGACTTAATGTGTCTGGAAAAGGACCAACTTGGACGGGACCAGCTCTGGCGGCGGGGGTCCGAAGGGGACAGTTCTTCCCACTTTCTCGCGGAGTCTGTGAAAAGGGCGGCTGCTGAAGCGGCAGGAGAGGGCGAGAGAGGAGGAGGAAGAAGATCAGAGGACCCCCTTCCGCCATTAATTCGTTACTTTCATGGTAAATACAGAGAGCTCGAGATCTCCGACCTGGAGGGTTTTACAGTCGGTGGACAGTCTCCCCACTGGAGCTCCCCCTGTGATCCCCCTGGTGGCTATGGTTTCTGCGATTAGGGTTTCTGAAGCTCCGGGGAGGGAGAGGGGAGGGGGGCTGGAGCTTGAACGGCGGCTGCAGGTTCTCAGGGAGATCACTGCGTCGTAGATGAGGGCCTCCAGAATGTGGAGGCCGAGCTCCACGGCGATTTCATGGAAGTCCTCTGTTTCCCGAGGATCTCTGGGAACCCATTTGGACTTGCCCACTTCTTCCTCCGCCAGGCGGCGAGCTTCAGCCCATGGATCTGCCGAGCAGAGAGGGCCCGCGACGGCGGCCGCCGTCTCTCTCTTCTCGTCGAGGGTCAACGGGAATGGCGGGGGTGGACCGTCGAAGCAGTCCAATTCCGACGACAGCTTCCTCCTGGAGCTCCTACCCCGTGCCGCTTCCTCTTCGGCATCTGCATGAACAGGGAGGGAGATCAGCCTCCGGCGCCGCCGGTTTCGGTGGAGGAGACGATGAATCGGTGGCGGCGGAATTACCAGAGATGGTGGCGCTGGTATCTGTCTGCTCTTCTCCGTCCAGCTCCGGCGAGCGGGCGAGAACAGAGACCGGGCTCGAATTCTGTGAGGACCCGGACTCCGCTTCCGCCGTGGGTCTACCGGACGGTGACCTCTGCTTCTTCTTCTTCTTCTCCGTCTTCTTCTTCCCTGCTCTGGTTCTAGCAGACCCTCCCTTCTGCTGACTGGCCTTGCTCTCCTCTCCATCGTCGGCGCAGAAGCTCAGAAGCAAGAACTCGCCGGTCTCCCGGAACACCGGCCACATGTTGGCCGCCGGGCCTTTAGCTCCGCCGGCGACCGCCGGCAAGGTCTCCAGGCCCATCAGCCTCGCCACCAGCCCGGGCACCGGGGCCGCCGCCGGCGGGCTCGCCGGGTCGAAACCTCCGCCGTTGCCGGCGTCCAGAGCTCCGCAGAGGAGCCGGCGGAGGACACCCGGCAGGCAGCCAGCGGTGCCGCCGCCAGAATTCAGTCCGAAGGAGGAGGAAGAAGAAGAAGAAGAAGGGGGAGTCCTCATGGGAGAGGGAAGCGAAGTGGGGAAGGGGAAGGTGGCGGCGCTATAAATGTGGGAGATTTGAAAATTCGCGAGAGGGAAGGGAGGTGGCCGTGGAATGCGGCGGCGCACCACGGAGGGAGGGAGGAGGAGGAAGAAGAAGAAGAAGGCGGATGGTCCCGAGCGTTTGAACGGCGAGACCCGCCACCGGGGTTGCTTCTTCTGCGTTCTCGAGAGAGTAAGGGGAGGGAAGCGTGGCCCCGCCGCCGTAACGTGCACGATTCCAACGGCAGTTCATCTCACACCCAGAAACTTTATTTTATAACATATTACCCCCTATTTCTTATCAAATTGTACACATAGTATAAATTATTCTTCTCACCTACTCTCTCTCTCCCCCGAGGGGGTATGGGAAAACCGGTGACCGCCGCCGTTGACGGTGGTGGTCGGCGGAGCGGGATCTGGCGACTTCCGTGGAGTTCGCCGGTCGCTGTCGGTGGGAGCTGAACGCAGTCAAAAGCACAGTCTTTTCATCTTCACCGCCCCAAAGAACCTCCCCCCATCAACAAACGCAGATAGGAAGGAGCAGAAGAAGAAGAAGATACTTCCGATGTCTGCCTCCCACTTGCACCTGGAACACAGAGAGAGAGAGAGAGAGAGAGAGAGAGAGAGGGAAAGAGAGAGAGGAGGAGAGAAGAGAGGGAGACAGGACAGAAAGAGATAGAGAGAGAGAGAGAGAGGGAAAGAGAGAGAGGAGGAGAGAAGAGAGGGAGAGAGGACAGAAAGAGATAGAGAGGGAGACAGGGAGAAGAGATAGAAAGAGATAGAGAGAGAGAGAGAGAGAGAGAGAGAGTTCTAGCGGAGGGGGGGCCTTGATTCAGGTTGCTTTCGCCTGTTCGGCTTTTCCTTTTTCTCTTTGACGGGGAGATTCAAATTTGAACCGCAGAGCGGTGGATCCCCCCTCCCTCGCTGCGTTGACCGGGCAGCGCTACGGAGGGGTAGAGCGGTGTAAGGTTTTGGACGACGTATTTGTCGATTTATTGATGCCCAGTGTATAAAGTTAGGGCTTTATTCACACCCGACAGATGATGGGTCGTGGAGAGTGGAGACCCGAGCAAGACAACGATCATTACAGTCAACGGCAAGCGTGCCATAGTAAACCCTCCTCTCTCTCTCTCTCTCTCTCATCAAGAGCTCAGTTTTCAGTGCACTCTTCGGCCCATTCTCTCTCTCTCTCTCTCTCTCTCTCTCTCTCACTACGACGTCAACTGTAGTTTTACTTTTTTCTTTAGAGTAAAAAATTGGCAGTTTTTATCGGACCAGATTCGACAATAAGCAAACGAGTGTGGATACTACTGGGCCTGGCCTGGCCGAGGCCTTCCGTGGAGTTTCCCCAGAAAAAGAATGGAGCTGAAAATAAATTAATGACAAATTTATTCTGTCTTCGTTGCCTAATTATACAAAAAATACAGACATGGATTTTCTACGCTAGAGAGAGAGAGAGAGAGAGCAGCTCCTACCTATAGCTAAACTCCTGGGGATCTTCCAGATATATAAACCATCAGAGAAGACCTCCCAGGCGCTGGGAATGGCGGCGGTCAGCGGCTGAGCCTCCGGGGGCGGCGATTGGTGGAGTTCTTGATGCCGATGGCCGACAGCTGCTGGAGGCTTGTGAGGGCCTCCTGGGCGGAGCGCTTCGCGTTGGGAGTGCCGTGTTTCAGGGCTTCGACCAGCGACCTCACCAGAGCTTGATCGGTGGAGTACCTGTGCACGAGCTCATCCGAGTTGCAGAGCTTCTCCACCATCCAGATGAGCTTCTCATGGAGCTCCCCTACTCTAACCTGCTTAAAAAGGTCCACCACCGCCTTGAAGAGGCCCAGCGCCGACAGCTCCGCGGCGGCGCTATTCAGGCCCTGCGGCTCCGCCACCAGGGTGGAGAGAGCCTCCACGGCGGCGATCTGCACCTGCGTGTCCTCGTCGTTCAGGAGGTAGATCAGCGGCTTGACGCAGCTCTCCTTTAGCAAGCAGAGGGAGTTGTTCTCCCCGCACGCCGCGCCGTGGAGCGCGCAGGCGGCGGGGCCCGTCGATGGCGCCGCCCCACAGAGAGCGAGGAACCCGGCGCAGAGGCCGCGCCGCCGTGGTTCCGCCGCTCTGGTCGAAGCTGCGGCGGCGGTGACGGCGGCGGAGTGGGAGAGCTGCTTCAGGCCGAGGGCGGCGCGCTGCCTCTCCCTGGGCTGGGACCGGCTGCTGAGGTGCTCCTTGAAGACCGCCATGAGCTGGTTCTCGGAGACGGCGGCGATGATCTCCGGGTAGGCGCTGCCGGTGTAGTGCAGCAGAATGCCGAGGAGGCCCTCCACCATGCTGGCGGCGCGACGGGAGTTCCTCCCCAGAGAGCGGAATCTCTGCTCGTTGAGGCTCTCCACCGTCCATTTCAGGAGATCCATGCCGAGGATCTCCTTCACGAGATTTCCCGGAATGGGAAGGTTGGCGAGGATGGCGGCGACTTCGGTCTTCTCGCTCGACGATCGCGCATCCAGGAGCTTCTCCTTCAGGAGCAGGAGCTTCCCGGAGGCTATCAGCTCCTCGGCCATGGCCTGCCCCACCCTCTCCGAGAGAAGACTCGCCAGCCGGTAGGCGTATATTCTGCAATCCGCCTCTGAATGCTCGAGGAACGGGATGATGGCTCCGACGCCATTGCCGCTTCTCACGTAGCTCGCCGCCGAATCTGCGCCGCCGCAGAAGCATCAAGAACCATGTAACTTGGAAAATAATGGGAAATCATGTCGGTGAGGGATTGAAGAAGGCGGCACCTGATGCTTGGGGAGAGGATGCGATTCCGCAGAGGATCTGAAGGACCGCCGCCTGGCACTCGGCGGTGGAGGGGGAGGAAGATAGAAACTGCAGGAGCCGGTGAACGTTGACTTCCGACTGCATTCGGTTCCCCTCCCTGTCCACATACGCCAGCTCCCAGTGCCCGGGCTTGGAAACTATGTTCGCCATTGTCGACGCCGCCAGCTCTTTCAGGCCCGGCGGCTCATCTCGCCGACTCTCGAGGAGAATGCTAGTCAACGGCGGGAGGGCGCCGAAATCCACAAGAACGGCGGCGTTATCGTCCAAGGTCGAGAGATTCTTTAGCAGTCTCAGGCTCGCTGCTCGGACCTCCAATCTGGATGAGAGCATGACGACAAGAATCCTTCCACATTTCCTCGCGATGTGTTCTTTATCATTACTCGCTAAGCTCATCCCTCCCAGAAGGGACGCCATCTCGATCTTGACATCTTCTGTGCCTGCGAGTTCGATTCGAAGGCAGCTCCCAGTAAGAACATGGACCCACCAGTTTTCTGAGGAAAATTGCCTGGTTTTCTGCTCAATCTGCCATTCTCGTCCATGGAGCAGTTGCAGAACCCAGAAAGAGGGGGAGGTCGGCGGCGTGTGATTTTACCTTCGCAGAGTCGGGTGAGTACAGGTTGAAATCTTCCTGCAGCTGCCAGAGGCTGGATATTCTCCTCCATCTTCTCCATGTTTTTTAATAGATCTTCGGCGATGTTCGACAGAACGGGACGCTCGGGATCTCCGGCCATGCTCGAGAGGAGAACCACGGCCCCTTTCTCAGAGGCTAGCTTCGCGCAGTACCCCTCGACGTGGGAGAACTCCAGCAGCAGCTTCACGGCGAACTCCTTCTCGTCCTCCAGGCTCGAGGTGAGGCTTCTAATGGCCAGCCGGGTCATGCCCTCGTGCAGCATCATCAGCTGGAGCGGGAGGAGGGGGAAGGAAGAACACCGTGAATCTCGTCAATGAGTCCTATTACAGAGCTGGGTCAGATCTTTCCTGTTCAGGGTTTCACCCTTCCATGAAGATCGGAGCGGAGAGGAGGATGGGTTTCTCACCTTGCTCTCCTCGTCCCTGGACATGCTGTGCAGCGCCATGAGAGCGATAGCCCTCAAGTGGGACTCCGTCGCCTTCCTCCGCCGCTCGAGAACCCTAACCATGAGGACGACGATTCCCCCGTTCCTCACTCTGTACCTGCTGGAAGGGTGCTCCTCGGAGATCCTGTACACGTTATCAATGGCACTCTCGACGCGCTCCAGCGGGAAAGCTCCCTCCTCTGAGAGGATCTGCGTAGCGGACCTGATCTGAGACTCGATGTTCCTGTTCATCCACTCCTCAATGGCCCCCGCGAGACCCAGATTGGGCTTCAGCGCTAGGGTTTTGAGCACCTGGCCGGAAACGGGGCAGGTCGGCTCCCGGCCATCTTGCAGACACCGCTCGAACCAGTGGTCGATGGCGGAGCGCTCGTAGGTCTGGAGGGACTCCAGCACCACGGGGTCTTTCATCACCTCCTTGGTGAGGGGGCAGAGGAAGTTCCTGTAGGGGGGGACGTGGGAGCCGTCCTCCTCCTCGTCGCCGACGTTGGAGCAGCGCGCGGCGGCGCAGGGCTCCGCCGCCCAGCCGTCGAAAATCTTCTCCAGGGAAATCAGGATCCGCCGTTCCGCCACCGAGCTCGACCCCGAGAGGTCCCCTTTCAGAAGCTTCAGCTGCTCGGCGAGCTTCTCATGGTCGCCGAGTTCCACTCCCAGCGCTCTCGCCAGGTCCATGACGATGGCGCTCTGCACCGCCTTGTTGCTCACCTGCAGCTCCCCCTCCTTCTGCAGGGTGCAGAATATCCTCTCCTCGTTCTCCGTCACCTGCTCCCCCTCTCGCCCATGAGAACGAAACGAGCAGAGGAAGAAGAAGAACAAGAAGAAGATCCATGGGGACTCATCTTACTCTGAGATTGGCATGTTGGAGGTCGAGGGCGAGGTCGGCAGCCTTCTTTCGGATGTCAGAGTTGGAGAAGGGGAGAGGGGAGTCGAGGAGGAGGGCGAGCCAGTTACCGATGGAGATGGCAGATTCCTGCAGCGAGTTGCAGAGGGGTTTACAATGGAGGAGGACGAAGATCTGGCTCTTCCCGCGGTACTTGGAGAAGGCCGTCGCCGCCGTGGCGAGGTCCGCCGCCATGCCGCGGAGGGCGGTGTGGACGGAGGGCCCGGAGAGGTCTCCCGGCGGCGAGGAGCGGAGGAGCTGCGCGAGCAGCTGGCGGAGCCGCTGCGCGTAGCCGTGGAACCGCCGGGGAGGTTCCCACTGGAGCTCCTCCGCCTCGCCGTCGGCGCCGCAGATCTCCGCCAGAGTCCGATCGGCCGACTCCGCCGCCGCCGCCGGAAACACGGCGGTGGACGTCATCTTCTTCCCGATGCTCGCTGAGGACCCGAGAACAGGCACCGCCTTGGCATGTCCGAACGCAGAGGAGGAGGAGGAGGCGGAGGGGGATGAGCAGGAAGACGATGGTCGAGAGGAAATCGGGGACTCACTCTTCTCGAGTCAACGTCGAGTTGACCCCTGCATTGTTAATGCTGGAACCGGATAAGCGATCTTCGCGACTGTGGTGCAGTGCAACTATAAGCCGGCCATTCATGAAGGCTGCGACTGAGGTCGGCTCCGGAGGAAAACCGCCGCTCGAGATAATGGACATATATTATTTATTATATAATTTAATAAATCTGTTATTAATAGTATTTCCACTCGACCGGATTAAAAGCGTCGCCAAAAATCGTAACCGGGGGAGAATCATGGAAGGAATATTCCCTTGCAGCTAACTTCCAAAGCCAGAGCTGGTTGAGCTGGTTCGCATCAATAAAAAAAATTAAAAATATGCTTATTTACGGGATAATTCACGGTGAATAAAAGTCGTTGGATCTGTGGTCCTCTGGGGACTACCAATCTAGATCAAGATCGTCAAATACAGATCTGACTGAAATCCCGACGTTGACAGGAGTTGACATTTGACGGGCAATCCGGATGATCTTGGGAAAAGTTAGATCAGAGGGTTCTGCTTGATCCAACGTTGGTTCAATCAACGGTGGTCAACGGGGCGCCAATCTGATCTGCGGGTACCGAACTATCGCCAAACTCCGGGGAGCCGGAGACCGAGGTGGGGCCCACTTGGAAGCCGGTCAAATTGTTGACCATACGTGGTTTTGCCGCTACGGCATTTGACTTCTGCTGTGTCATTTATTTTCTATTAATGGACATGGGCCAAGGGGGAGCCCACTTGACATTCCGAGCCAGTCCGAAACATAAATGGGCCATTTTTTGCGATTTTTGATTTTTGGGCTTCTGGATACCGATTCCGGCCCGCGCCTTAATGCCAGTACTTCGCTGTATCTATATATTTATTGTATGACGAGAAAATAGTTCCGATGTAATTTTTTTAGTTGTACTACTCATCTCAAAAAGGGTGAGAAATTTAAATTACTTCAACTGACGAAGGGTTTATTTTATGAAAAAAAATGATATTTATTAATATTATAATATAATACATGGCACGGATAGGAACTGCGGTGGAAATATATTATTTTATAAATAAAACGTGTATTCGTATAATTATTGTATACATGTGCTCCGGGTGTGAACTCCATAATCTGGTCCACGCGTTCCTTAGGGACTGTCGCTTGTGGCCACGTGTCCTACACGTGTCGCCCCCGCGGGAGGTCCCTTCGTCACCGTTTGTCCATTCTGGATGCGTAATCCCTTGATTCCTGATCAAGTCAAGGGATGGAATGCGGCGGGCATCCTCCGGCTCGGATCTCGTCCCAAACGTCGCGGTTGACTTGGTCCTCTGGAGACTTTCGGCGCCGCCCTAATGATTACAAACAAATTCACGAAACTTCTTCACGAATTATCCCAAATATTTATTTTTCGGGTAATCGATAAAAAAATGGAACACGCCATGCAGTCGTACGTTGGCAGCCGTGACGGCGGGGATGACGCAATCATGGTTAATCTCCGCGTGCTCGAAAATCTGCACATTGGGTTTAATCGAAAAAATAAAAAAGGGTCTTATAGAAATTAATGATGGTGTTCGGAAAAAATGTAACCACCTGGGACCAATCGATTTTCAGTGGGCCCTAAGGCGTATTGGTCTTGCAGTGTGAACGCACCGGACACGAGACGTGGCGCTCGGTCAACGGGGGGACCGGAACAACACCCCGCCGCGGGGATTCCGCAGGCTGCGCGACGGTGGCGAGTGAGTTGCCGCAACGGGTGCAACTGCCGGCGACGACCCGCCGCGGGGGGAGAGAGGGAGGACCGACGGACACGTCGGACTTCGCCGCCGACCCGCCAGTCGTCGAAGGTTGACTCCCGCTCCCCGGGGGGGCGGTGGGTCCCACAGAGATCTGGTGTTCTCAGGGGCCGGGGGGCGGGGCGGCCGGGCGGGCGACTGGATTGAAGTATAGACGCGTGATTGGACCTGAGATCCAGTCCGTTCGTTTTTGTTTCCGCGGGAGAGATCTGTCCACGTGGAGTGCCCAGCTGCTTCGACGCGAAGGAAGGGGACGGGAGAAGCTCGGAGGAAGGTCCCGTTTAGGAACTCTGGGATCGACCCGGTTCACGCGTCGGGAGACCGACCGGGAGGGTGACGTCTACGGTTTAATGTTCCTGTCTTAGCGAATAAAAAATCTTGGCTTCCGATTTTAAACGAATGAGATATTGACACGTTGCTCGCTCCACCAGGACTTCCCCGGGGCCGTGTTAGATCCGCGCGAACAGCAGATGCGACACCGATTTCCTATAAAACCTGGGACGGACAAGACGTACGTTTCGAAGAATCACGCTGGAAGAGAGATGGCCTGCAGAGTAGCCGCCGCAGGAGCATCGCAAGCTTTCTACCCGTCTCTCATGGCGCAAGATCTCTACTCCGAGGCATCCCTCTCCCCGCTTTCGTCCCCGTCTCCGTCGAGTTTCAGACTGAAGAGATGCGGGAGCGCCCTCTGGCGGTCCTCCTCGAAGGGAACCCCCTCCCCTGCCGCCGAGGATTCGTCTGGTGCGAGTACCTCTGGGGCTTCTTCTGAGACCGGGCTTCTGAAGCGGAAGAGGCCGGCGCGCATCGCCATTCCGGCTATGCGGCTGCTGGAATTGGGCGCAGAGGCGGACTCCGGCGCGCAGGTGGTGGAGGTGGAGTCTCAGAGGTTCTCGGTTTTCTGCAGACGGGGGAAGACGAGGAAGGAGATGGAGGATCGTTTCAAGGCTTCGTTGGACGTTCAGAGAAATCCTCATTCGGTATGCGCCGGGCCTCCGTACCGATCCATTTTTCAATTTATCGATCGACCATGACGTCTTCGATCTGTCTCTTTAGTGTGCCGATGAATGAATCTGGTTTCTATTTCTCGTCTCAGGCGTTCTTCGGCGTTTACGACGGGCACGGTGGCACAGCCGCCGCTGAATTCGCTGCGGAGAACTTGGACGAGTACGTAATGGGGGAAGTGGCAAAGAGAGAGGAGGACGATGGCGGCGGCTACGAGCACGCCGTCAGAACAGGTTATCTGAGGACGGACAGGGAGTTCTTGGAGAAGCAAGGGGCCGGCGGAGCTTGCTGCGTCACTGCGGTGATCAACAATGGCGATCTCGTCGTTTCCAACGCCGGGGACTGTCGCGCCGTCATCAGCAGGGGCGGAGACGCGGAAGCCCTAACTTCCGACCACCGCCCCTCCAGAGAAGACGAGAGAGCCAGAATCGAAAGCCTGGTACGCCTTCTCCCCCGATCTACAGATCACGAAAAGAGACTGAATCGATGGTAAAACTCGGCGAGACTCACGCTTGAATCCCCCTTCCCTCTTCCCTCCATTGTTGCAGGGCGGCTATCTGGATTACTGCGGCGGGTTGCTGAGGCTGCAGGGCTCCCTGGCCGTGTCCAGGGGGATCGGAGATCGACATCTCAAACAATGGGTGACTGCCGAACCGGAGACGACGGTCACGAAGATCGGCCCCGACTCCGAGTTCTTGATCCTCGCCTCTGATGGGCTGTGGGAAAACGTACGATCTATGCCTCTTCGGATCCCTCTTCCTTCCCACGGTGATCGACCGAGAGGAGCTGACCCCCTCCGCCTTTCTTGCAGGTGAGCAACCAGGAGGCTGTTGACCTCGCCCGCCCCTCCTGCGTGGACTCCTCCGGCCGGCCCTCTCTGCTCTCCGCCTGCCGGAGCCTCGCAGATCTCTCCATCTCCCGAGGTTCCAACGACGACGTCAGCGTCATGATAATCAGGCTGAGGGATTTCCTCTGAAAGTCAACCGCCTTGGGCCTCTCCTGCTCGCCGGCGATCAACAGAAGAACGCCACCGGGTCAACGGCGGCGAGAGGACGAGATCATTGTTTCTCTATAATTCACTTCTCCTTTGGAGACCCTCTGTTGACTTTTACAATTTTCTATTTGCAACTGGGGATTTATGTAAAAATTAGTCAGGAACAGTAATGCAGTTCCAGCTCATTACCCTACTGAATGTAAATTATCCATCAACTTGCACTCGGTCAACTCGATTACTCCACAACATTCTGCGCTGTTCTCTCTCTCTCTCTCTCGCTAGGATCCATCCCCCTCGCTTCTTCTCTACGCTCAGATAATTCACTAACTTGAGCCTGAGAGGATCGTATCAGTAATTTCTCATAAGGTATAGTACAGAACCAACGTTAGTCAACGGCCCAGGTTGGGAGAGAGGGAGGGAGGGAGAGAGAGAGGAGAGAGGGGGAGAGAGAGAAGAGAGGGGCAGAGAGGAGAGAGAGAGAGAGAGAGAGAGAGAGAGAGAGCTGTGAAGGTACGCCGAATGAGTCGAGATTCATTGAGCAGCATATTACGAGGAAGAGGCCGAGGGAATAACCTGGTTTTCGGGCTGCAGATCTGACCGTTCGCTTGGTGGATCAATACACCGATCAGACGGCTTGGATCGTTCACAGAACCAGCTTTGCGGAGTGCTCTTCTGGATGTCGGTGTGGCCCACGATGGTTCAAATCAGCGACAGCTGATTATGGACGTCGGGGGGCATCATTTTCGGTCGAGGAATGTCTGGGAGTGATGATTTTACTTTTAAGCCCTTGTAAAATTTATCTATTCCAAAAAACTCATAATCATGTCAATATACGGGAAAAAGAATATCTCGGAACATCCTAAAAAACTTCTGCCGCGAAGTTAGCCGTCAGGTTACACGAATGATCCGACTTTTGTCTCCAGGGCTTTGTGCAATATATAAATTTAATATAGTTTTTTTGAAGTTATTACTTTCTAAGGGCGTATTTGCAAAGAAGCTTTGAAGGATGAATGGGGGAGAAATTACACTTCACTCCTCAAGCCTCGTGTTGAGTCCGCGCCTCGCATATGTACCATCCCGGTCGTCGCTTTCTCGGTTGCTCTCTCTCTCTCTCTCTCTCTCTTCATAGTCGGTAGGGCTGGAAGTGCCGCGCTGCTCCAGATCTAGCAACGCCTGAAGGCGCCGAGGCCGTCTTCCCCCGTTCCAGTCCTCAGCTTGGGAACGCTCGAGGGTGGCACCGGTCCGGTCACAAGATGGCTGCGGCTAACGCCCCGATCTCCATGAAAGAGGCTCTCACAGTAAGCATCCCACAATGATTCCGTCTTTCTCGTTTCTTTAAATTTTCGGGTTCCAATTCGAGCTGAAAAGAGAACGTACACGTAGAATATGTTCAATGCTCGATTTCTCGTTCTGGCCTCTGTAAATTTCATCGGGGATTTCGGATCTGTCCAGATCTGTAGGTGAAAATAGTGATCTCGTGTGCGTCGTGCGTTTTAGGGATGAACTTGTACATGTTTAATCGTAATTATGTATTTTTTCCGCCGGTTGCAGCGGGATTTCAGATACTGTTAGATCAACCTAGGGTAGAAGTTTACACGCCCTTTCTTTGTTTCAAATTAATGGAGATATTTTCGTTGTTTCTTTGTTCTTCGTAGCTCACGAGCCTCGGAATAAATCCACAATTTATCACATTCACGCATGTCACAATGGAATCGGATAGCTACATATGCATCAGAGAGACTTCACCGCAGAACAGTGTTGTTATCGTGGACATGAACATGCCGATGCAACCATTGAGGAGGCCAATCACCGCAGATTCAGCTCTAATGAATCCTAACTCTAGGATTCTCGCTCTCAAAGGTTCTCGTCTGATAATTTCTCTGTACAAACATGTTTTCAAAATTGAACTCAATGTTGTGTTCTCTTCCCATGTTCCTCTTATGGAAGTGCTTATCTCATATATGCTGTTCTAATGTCAGGGATCTTTTTTACGGTGGTGATGTAAATTTTGACATGATATTTGTTGGTAGCATCTTTCACATTGTTAGCCGTTAGCAGATTCGTGCGGCATGTCTTTTTTTTTCTTCATCCAAATGTTCGTGCTTCTCTTTGCACATGGCTCTCCTCATCCTTTTATTTGCACACAATTTGGTTATGTCGTGGTTGTAGGGTGAATTGTTGTGGAAGCGATCTGTCCGTTTGGTGCAACCAACGGTTTGGTTACTATTAAGGAAGTCCTTTCAGTGTCTATAGAGTTAATGCATTTTACTGATTTTCCTTTTTCGATTACCATTCCTTCTAGATCGTCATCAGAAACTCTTTCAGGCATAATTATGAACTATAAATTCAGTGTACGGGCTAAAATTACGCTGGTGGTGGTTTCTGAAACCAACTTCCAGTCTGTGTTGTATCAATTTAAGCACATTGGAAGGAATATACTCGAAAATTATTAGCACATGAGGAACTGTCGGGAAAGGAAAAAATCTACGAACCAAGCATGTTATTATTCAGAAACACAAGTTGATTTGAATCAGTTGGAACATTCAATGAAATATAGGGGCATGATTTTTTTCTCAGCTTCCAGATTTTAATTCTATTTCAATTTCTCAATCTCTTATAACATTTCAAGAAGTGTCCCCATGCCGAACTCTTTTGTCGTTGTCTGTTTTATTCTTTGATTTTGAAGAACGTGGGACCTGTGAGATTGTTGTATTTTGAATAGCTGGTATTTCTCCATATCTAGAAAGTGTCTTACAGTCGAAACCTGGTTGGTTTAAGTTACCGCTTAACATATTTCTCCATGTAAATGTTTAAGACTACGATACTTCTGGTCCGAGACAAGAAATGTTAACGTGAACGTGGGTGTTTGCTTGCTAAATATTTTAAGATAGGAGAGAGGAATGAGAAGGATTTACATATATTAGAATGTGATTTCCTAATGAAGATACATAATTTATAACTTAAAATATGTAACTCGGACCCCGACAACACGGCTGATTTGTTGTCCCCCGAAATTTTGCTGCAGTGTACCTAGAACTCAGTTTACTTACCACCTTTCCTGATTGCTGTTATGAATGTGATCCTGTTTGGGCATCATCATGGGACCATCTGAATCAGCTTGCTGTTTTTATAAATTCACATTTACGCGGGAGAAGATGTGCTAATGAAGTTTAGGAAACAGTTTTAGTACATCTTACCTGCTGGAGGGATTCTAGAGTGTGCTACCAAGTTATATGTCATAGGATTGTTGGAAATGATTTTTTTAATTTCTTTTGGAGGCTCGTAGTCATTTAATGCCATTTTTCCCTGCCATATGTACGGTTGACATCATGACCGTTGAACTTACTGAATGTCTAGATGTACGTGAATATGTGGTTGGCAAGGCACAGATTGTCGTTTCAAGAACCAGTTCCAAGATTCGGATGAAATTCACTCTCATTGTTTAATTGGATTTAATTTTTGGTGGTTTGGGCTACCTTACACTCTATATCAATTAGTGAATTAGTTAAGCTTCGTGTACCTTAATATTTGTTGAGTAGTAAATTAATATGGGGGAAAGAAGGAAAACATATCTGCATTAAGTAGTAGCTGTCTGACATATAGGCGTTGGAATTATCTCATTTTTGGCATAATAAATTAGATTCAATGATATAACTCCATTTAGTAATATTCGAGCCTTGAAAAAAATTGGAAAGCTTTATTAGTTGACGTTTAATATGATTCTTGTTAACATAGATTTAATGCTTACTCATCTCCAGAGGAACGTCAATCAACATAAAATAATCACCTGGTCCAATATGTAACAGCTCTTTCCAGTGGAATTAGAAAAATCCACTGTGATTTCTGCAAAAATGATGGCTAACTATAATTGGATGATCCAGGAGTCTTATTGAAAGAAAGAAGAGGAATATATAAGAGTTAGTTTCCTCAAGATGATTCATGAAAATTTCTTTAATTTTGTGTAATCCATTTTTCTGTCAAATTAGCATCCTTCACTATTTGACTTGCTTGAAACTGACGCAAGTGACTGGAAAATTTTAGCATACCCTTACTTATGACCACCACGTTGTCATGTGTGGATACCTATGAGTACATAACTGCCGGTTACCTTTAATTTGCTTCTGTTACTAGTATGTTTGATCCATATATCTGAATTTCATGCATTAACCAAACTCCTCGGTTGTTAGGTTTAAACAAAGTGATAGTAGCTTCTTCATGTCTGTGTGTTATTTTCTTTCTGTGTGTGGTCACGTCCTGTAGGCCATATCTATGACAGGAGAATGATTTGAAAGTTTATTTAGGTATTGAGTGGCTTTTTCTTTGCAGCTCAACTTCCAGGGACTACCCAGGACCACCTACAAATATTCAATATTGAGCTAAAGGCTAAAATGAAATCACACCAAATGCCTGAGCAGGTGAAGGATATGATGCCTCTGTTTGCAGGCATTTGTTTTCTTCTGCTGCACTTTATGTCGAACTTATTCTGTAAATGAATCGTTCTTTGTGTATAAAATTACGCTCAGGTTGTCTTTTGGAAATGGATTACCCCGAAGATGTTGGGGCTCGTTACTCAAACTTCAGTATATCACTGGTCAATTGAAGGTAACTGTCCTGGATTTTCATTTTGAATATTTCCCAACGGCAGCACCTTTTTAAATAAAAAAACTTATTGCAAAGGATTCATTAAATTTCAATGAACTGTGTTCTGTATTTTCTAGGTGACTCTGATCCTGTGAAGATGTTTGAAAGAACTGCCAATTTGGCAAATAATCAAATTATCAATTACCGTTGTGATCCCTCTGAGAAATGGCTGGTTTTGATCGGTATCGCACCTGGTTCTCCAGAGGTATGTTACTGAATGTGCTATCCCTTAGCTTTTTCTTATGTTGCAGAACTTTAACATGATTCAGTAGTTCCGTGTATTCCGCTTAGTGCAGTGGTTCATAGGGATAATGCAGGTGATAGCGGAGAAAACCATTTCTGTGCTGACTTTGTAGGCTTATACATGTGTCTTCCTAAAGAAAACCGTGTTCTACATCTCTGATTATTTCGAATTTTCAATGGAATGAAGTAAGTTTGTGAAGATAGGCTGGGCATCACTTAAATCATCTACAATGTGCAATACGTGGGAAAATCATTCCTGGAAAATTTAGATATAGCGCATAAATCGTTAATATTTAGAGTACTCACATCTTGTGTTTAAAGTATCTGTGCTTGGCTTTTGACTGATCTTTCCTTTCTAGTGTTTTCTTTGCTATAAAATAATGATTAATCATTTCACTCACGGAAGAAGCTGTATTTTTTCAAGTAAAAGTCTGTAGATATCCTGTTATAGTTTTCCTGAACTTCCTATAACGATAAATTACTCTCTATTTTGTCCATTCTGAGGGGCTTTACCATTGGTACCCGGCTTATTGAAAATGAGGTCTTCTGATCTTTCTTTTTAGTTGAAAATGTACGGAGTGCTCATTATAATAAGGATGCTATAAAAATGTGTCATCATACCTGATTGCAGCGACCACAGCTGGTGAAAGGGAACATGCAGCTTTTCTCTGTTGATCAGCAGCGCAGTCAAGCACTTGAAGCACATGCCGCATCATTTGCATCTTTTAAGGTGAGAATATATCTGTAGTTTCTTCTCATCTCCTTGGTGTTTCTTTTGCACAATGCTAATATCAGCAGCTCTGGAAGTACTAAGATGGGATTTTTAATTGGACTTGACTAGGTTCCGGGCAATGAGAGCCCTTCTATTCTTATTTCCTTTGCATCAAAGACGATCAATGCTGGGCAAGTTACCTCAAAGCTGCATGTGATTGAACTTGGTGCTCAGCCGGGTATATCTAGTGCTTTCGTATCCTTCTTATTTTATCCGTTAAGAAATTTTCTTTTCTATGCTTAACTACAATTTATCTAAATTATCTATTTTTATGGAAATAAATGAGATAAGATTTTATGCATTGTAATAACTGAGGAAAATATGCTTTCACCAGGCAAACCGGGTTTTACAAAGAAACAGGCTGATCTTTTCTTCCCACCGGATTTTGCTGATGACTTCCCAGTATCAATGCAGGTGATGCATTTGTTTTTTTAATTTTACTCGGTATACTGCCATGGTTCTACTATTAAAATATTAAGCTGTTAAATTTTTTGTGCAGATCTCTAACAAGTACAGTTTGATATATGTAATCACAAAGCTTGGCCTTCTATTTGTTTATGATCTGGAAACAGCTACAGCTGTTTATAGAAATCGCATAAGTGCGGATCCTATATTTTTGACTTCTGAAGCTTCATCAGTGGGAGGCTTTTATGCCGTAAACAGGAGAGGTCAGGTTCTTCTGGCCACTGTTAATGAAGCAACGATTGTGCCCTTCATCAGCGGTCAAGTATGTTCCTATAGCTATGTTTCTTTTTATTTTTTTAATATTTGAAACCACAGATTTATTGACTGTAAAAGAAGGTGAAAATTCATTTATCCCTTCTTTTCTCTAAATTGCAACCATTTAAACATGATTCTGCTGATGTTAATGGTTCAGTTAAACAATCTGGAGCTGGCTGTTAATATTGCCAAAAGAGGAAATCTTCCGGGAGCTGAGAACTTGGTAATTATTATTTCGAAGTTATATTTTTTTCATAAGCTTATTTCTGAACCATCACAGATCATGCGTATAGAGAAATATGAAGTCATGCGTCTTGCAGTTACTCTTAATCTTTTGAAAGGAATCCATAATTCTTCTACTGATGGAACATTTTTAGTTCTGGATAACATTGCTACTGTCTGATGTTAGATACTATTTTAGTTTTGTCCAATATATGATTGATCTGAATGCTGTGTATAATATTTTACAGTTTGTAAAAGAATTGGGCAAAATGTCTAATTAGAACTGACTTTATACTATCTCTGTTTCTCATGTTTAGTTTGCAGAATTTTTTTTTGTCAAAAAAATAATCAGATTGGATTATTTTTTCGATCAAGTTTCTTCTCCCGCCCAGGTTGTCTAAATGTTTCTTATACTTTCGTGATTTAAGTTTCATTCGTTCACATTAAAATATGCAATATTTCATCAAGATTTATCCTTTGATTAATCAAGTGTTAAAGGCTAAAAAAATTAAAGTTGTCCCCAAGCATGCTTCTTGTGTCCGTCTTCTGCATTTTTTCCATTGGCCTCTGAGATGTGATGTTCACCTGGATAGCAGAGGCGGCTTATTAGTAACTTTTCGTTTCCATAGACTGCTGTGCTTTCTTTTTTTGAATCCATTTCTGTTCTCCAGGTTGTGCAGCGGTTCCAAGAGTTGTTCTCCCAGACCAAATACAAGGAGGCTGCAGAGCTTGCTGCCGAGTCTCCTCAAGGCATTCTTCGCACTCCGGACACTGTTGCAAAATTTCAGGTTCACTTCTTCTACAGTTCCTAGAGACATCTATACCAATTGCTAAGTCATCTTGGTTAATGATGCTTATGTTTTCTTTTTTCTTCTCTTTTTTTTAGTTACTTCTCTTTGCTTCATGATTTAAATATTGCGTTTTTACAGAGTGTTCCAGTGCAAGCTGGCCAGACCCCACCATTATTACAGTATTTTGGAACATTATTAACCAGAGGAAAACTCAACGCATTTGAGTCCCTCGAGTTATCCCGCCTCGTTGTTAACCAGAATAAGAAGAACCTTTTAGAGAATTGGTTGGCCGAGGATAAGCTTGAGTGCAGCGAAGAGCTTGGAGATCTTGTAAAGGTCAGTATTGAGATTCTTAGCACCCCTGGTTTCTTAATAATACTAGTTTTTATTATTTATGATCTTCTGTTATGTTCCCATAATTATTTGTTTACTTCTGATTGGATCATCATTTTTACGTCTCTCTCTCTTTTTGTAGACCGTGGATAATGACCTTGCACTGAAAATATACATCAAGGCAAGGGCTACCCCCAAGGTTGTTGCAGCTTTTGCTGAAAGGAGGGAGTTCGATAAGATCCTCATATATTCCAAGCAGGTATTTGGCTCACATATGTTGTTGGCTGAATTGCGACAGAAGTTCTGGAGCACAGACACTCTTTGAAATCATTAATTAATTTTGGCTCAATTTGGGTGTCGATGTATCTATGTACCCACAGTGTCAAGTGACGTTTGATTTGCACGACTGAATTTCCCTTTTTTCTTGAGCACAGGTTGGCTACACACCAGATTATCTTTTCCTTCTGCAGACGATTCTACGGTCTGATCCTCAGGTATCTCTCCCCGGACATTTTGTAGTATTTAATATGTTCCTCGCGGTGTCTAGTTCCTTCTGACAAGTAGAAAGTAAACATGTGAAACTTTTTTAAAGATACTTTTGAGGCGTGGTTTGGCTTCTGTGGTTCAATAGACTTTAACAGGCGTTTCAGTTAAATTTTTCATCTCCTCCTGCCCTTCTTTATGATCTTCTATGACTTCTCAATTCCCTGGGCATTTTTTCACAAACACTTTCATTGCAGGGTGCAGTTAATTTCGCTCTGATGATGTCACAAATGGAAGGGGGCTGCCCAGTTGATTACAATACGATCACAGATCTTTTTCTGCAGGTTTTCCCAATTCCTCTTCTATTTCCCTATAACTATTTTGGAAATTTAAATGCTTACAGTTTTTAAACTGAGAGCATTTAAATTGCTTACTTTTAAACCTCCGGCAGTGAACCGAAGTTATTTATTGCTTACTTTTTTTTTTTTTTTTTCCTGTAGAGGAATTTGATCAGAGAGGCCACGGCCTTCTTATTGGACGTTCTGAAACCAAATCTACCAGAGCATGCTTTCCTTCAGACCAAGGTCATCGGCGCTTCTTGCTTAGCCTTCGATTACTCTAAGCTTTGTCTCTTCGTTTTATGCAACCTGGTTCTTGTTTTCCTGACAGGTCTTAGAGATCAATCTGGTGACCTATCCGAACGTTGCGGATGCGATATTGGCCAATGGAATGTTCAGTCACTACGATCGACCGCGTATTGCTCAGCTGTGTGAAAAGGCTGGGTTGTACGTGCGAGCCCTTCAGGTTGCTTGCCCTTCTATTTCATGTGAACTATGCTTGTGACTGAAGCCTTCGATTATGCTCTTAATGAACAACCACACGTTTATTTGGCAGCACTATTCCGAGTTGCCCGATATCAAGCGCGTCATTGTGAACACTCACGCCATTGAGCCTCAGGTTTGTTTCTCCCAATGCCATATTGGCCCTGCATAGCACTGTTTTGGTATTTAACTTTTTTAATATTTCAGGCGCTCGTGGAGTTCTTTGGGACTCTCTCGAAAGAATGGGCGTTGGAGTGCATGAAAGATCTGCTGATCGTAAATCTACGGGGAAATCTTCAGATAATCGTGCAGGTATTTTTCGTCATTGACATTGTATTCTCGGTGACTGATGATGCGGAGATCCCTGAGAAATATCTGCTCTGTAGGCTGCCAAAGAATATTCTGAGCAACTGGGTGTCGATTCATGCATTAAGCTCTTTGAGCAGTTCAAATCCTACGAAGGTCTATACTTCTTTTTGGGATCGTATTTAAGCTCCAGGTAATTTTTACATTACATTTCTGAAACCTCTCTACACTCCGGATTATTATCATTCCTTTCTGAAAAATTTTGACTTAATTTTCTCCGTTATGAAATTTTCTATTCAGCGAGGATCCGGAAATACACTTCAAGTATATTGAGGCTGCGGCAAAAACCGGGCAAATCAAGGAGGTTGAACGCGTCACCAGGGAATCAAACTTCTATGACGCCGAGAAGACTAAAAATTTTCTGATGGAGGCCAAGCTTCCTGACGCGCGACCACTTATAAATGTCTGTGATCGTTTTGGTTTTGTTCCTGATCTTACGCATTACTTGTACACGAACAACATGCTGCGGTACATTGAAGGCTATGTTCAGAAGGTAATATCTTTTTTTTTTTAAATTAATATTTTCTTTGGTAAAATCCTCTTTTATTTTTTTTTCGGCATCTAAAAAAAATAAAAATCTGAGGGAGCCTTATCTTTCTTCTTCTTAAAACTTGGTGGCAGGTCAATCCTGGCAATGCTCCTCTGGTCGTTGGTCAGCTGCTGGACGACGAATGCCCCGAAGATTTCATCAAGGGCCTCATTCTCTCTGTGCGTTCTCTCCTTCCAGTGGAGCCACTTGTGGACGAATGCGAGAAGAGGTGATCCACGTTTGACTTAATCGTCTGTATGCCTCTCTCTTTTGTCTGCTTCTTCGTCTGAGTCAACGGATCCGGTGGATGCCAGGAATCGTCTCCGACTGCTCACCCAGTTCTTGGAGCACCTGGTGAGCGAAGGCAGCCAGGACGTGCATGTCCACAACGCTCTGGGCAAAATCATCATAGACAGCAACAACAACCCCGAGCATTTTCTCACCACCAACCCCTACTATGATTCGCGCGTCGTGGGCAAATACTGCGAGAAAAGGGACCCCACGCTCGCGGTCGTCGCCTACAGGAGAGGGCAGTGCGACGAAGAGCTCATCAACGTCACCAACAAAAACTCCTTGTTCAAGCTCCAAGCGAGGTCCACCCACCGTCTATCTTCCACCCCTCTTCATTGCTATTTTTGCTCCTCCTGCATGAATTCGAGTGCAGCAACGTGGTAGAGGAGGGGGGACAATCTTTTCTGACAGAGTCTCGTATCGTTGCTCGTTTCCTCCAGATACGTTGTGGAAAGGATGGACGCAGATCTGTGGGACAAGGTGCTGCAGCCCGATAATGAATACAGAAGGCAGCTTATCGACCAGGTGGTGTCGACTGCTCTGCCCGAGAGCAAGAGCCCGGAGCAGGTCTCTGGTGCTGTGAAGGCCTTCATGACCGCGGATCTCCCCCACGAGCTCATCGAGCTGCTGGAAAAAATCGTCCTCCAGAACTCCGCCTTCAGCGGCAACTTCAATCTGCAGAACCTGCTGATCCTGACGGCCATCAAGGCCGATGCGTCGAGGGTCATGGACTACGTCAACAGGCTGGACAACTTCGACGGACCCGCCGTCGGGGAGGTGGCGGTCGAAGCGCAGCTCTACGAGGAGGCCTTCGCCATTTTCAAGAAGTTCGACCTCAACGTCCAGGCGGTCAACGTTCTGCTCGACAACATCAGGAGCATCGATCGGGCCGTGGAGTTCGCGTTCCGCGTGGAGGAGGACGCCGTGTGGAGCCAGGTCGCAAAGGCTCAGCTCAGGGAAGGCCTCGTGAGTGACGCGATCGAGTCATTCATCCGCGCGGACGACGCAACCCAGTTCCTGGACGTCATCAAAGCCGCCGAAGATGCCAACGTGTATCACGACCTTGTCAAGTACCTGCTCATGGTCCGGCAGAAGGCCAAGGAGCCCAAGGTGGACAGCGAGCTCATCTACGCGTATGCAAAGATCGACAGGCTGGGCGACATCGAGGAGTTCATTCTCATGCCTAATGTGGCCAACCTGCAAAACGTCGGCGATCGACTCTACGACGAGGCCTTATACGAGGCTGCGAAGATAATATTTGCTTTCATCTCCAACTGGGCCAAGCTCGCCAGCACCCTGCTGAAGCTGAGGCAGTTCCAAGGCGCCGTTGACGCTGCTCGTAAAGCCAACAGCGCGAAGACCTGGAAGGAGGTCTGCTTTGCCTGCGTGGACGCTGAGGAGTTCCGCTTGGCCCAGATCGCCGGCCTCAACATCATCGTTCAGGTCGCCCTCCCCCCCCCCCACCTCGTGAAAGATTCTCTCCTCAAAATTATCTCCCTGAGCTTAAAGAAATTCTCTCTCGCGTGCAGGTGGACGACATGGAGGAAGTCAGCGAGTATTATCAGAACAGGGGCTGCTTCGACGAGATCATCTCCCTCATGGAGAGCGGCCTCGGCCTGGAACGCGCCCACATGGGCATCTTCACCGAGCTGGGCGTCTTGTACGCGAGATATCGCTCTGAGAAGCTCATGGAGCACATCAAGCTCTTCTCCACTCGCCTGAACATTCCGAAGCTCATAAGGGCCTGCGACGAGCAGCAGCACTGGAAGGAGTTGACTTATCTCTACATTCAGTACGACGAGTTCGACAACGCCGCCACCACCATCATGAACCATTCTCCGGATGCTTGGGACCACATGCAGTTCAAGGACGTCGTCGCCAAGGTCGCCAACGTGGAGCTTTACTACAAGGCGGTCCATTTCTACTTGCAGGAGCACCCGGACCTCATCAACGACCTCCTCAACGTTCTTGCCCTCCGCGTTGACCATACCCGCGTCGTTGACATTATGAGAAAGGTACTCCCGCCCCGCTCCCCCGGTCCCAACTTTCCATTTCGCCCTCCGCGCTGACTTCCACGTGCTTGTCCAGGCTGGCCACCTGCTCCTCGTGAAGCCATACATGGTCGCAGTACAGAGCAACAACGTGGCGGCTGTAAATGAGGCCCTGAACGAGATCTACGTCGAAGAGGAGGACTATGACAGGCTGAGAGAGTCAATCGACATGCACGATAACTTTGACCAGATCGGGCTCGCTCAGAAGGTGAGAACTTCCTCCTTCGGAAAGAAAAAAAAAAAAAAGCAAAGGAAAATGGAGAATCTGCTCTTTTAATCTCTCGTACTGCGTGAAATGGGCAGACCGAAAAGCACGAGCTTCTCGAGATGAGGCGCATCGCCGCCTACATCTACAAGAAGGCCGGGAGGTGGAAGCAGTCCATCGCGCTGTCTAAGAAGGACAACCTGTACAAGGACGCCATGGAGACGTGCTCCCAGTCCGGCGACCGCGAGCTTTCTGAAGAGCTGCTCCTTTACTTCATCGACCAGGTACTCGTCAGAAGTCGCCGGCGAATGCGTTGACCTTTTTGCCTTTGAATCTTAACTCAGAGTGTCGTCCATTTCTCTGCCGTTTAACGAGAGAACTCCATGCCGGAATGTGCAGGGAAAGAAGGAATGCTTCGCGTCGTGCCTCTTCATTTGCTACGATCTCATTCGACCCGACGTCGCGCTGGAACTCGCCTGGATGAACAACATGATCGACTTCGCTTTCCCCTACCTCCTCCAGGTAATCATCCCTTCTCTCTCTCTCTCTCTCTCTCTCTCTATGCCATCTCCTCTTAAACGTCGTGCATCTGCAGTTCATCCGCGAGTACAGCGGCAAAGTCGACGAGCTCATCAAGGACAAGCTGGAGGCCCAGAAAGAAGTAAAATCCAGGGAACAGGAAGAGAAGGACATGGTCGCCCAGCAGGTAGTAAATGAAGTCTTCTCAACTCTCAGGGCCTCCTTCCTCCTAGTAGTTGACTTTCCCCCCAACTAATGCCCTCTCCCTCTCCGCCCTCTCAGAACATGTACGCCCAGCTGCTGCCCCTCGCTCTGCCGGCGCCGCCGGTGGCCGGCATGGGCGGCCCTTTCGGGGCGCCGCCGATGGGGATGCCGCCGATGCCCGCGTACGGCATGCCGCCCATGAGCGGCTACTGATCGCGTCAAAAAGGCCACACAACATGTCGGTCAACGGGGAGCTGTCTCCAAGCTGCGCCGTCTGTCCGAAACAGGTCAAATCCCGAGCTGCCGGCCGCCGCGGCGGCGCTCTATAGCCTTCTTTTTTTTCCCTTTCCTTTCTCCAGTCGCGGTTCATCTCCCTCTTCTTCTCTTTCTTTCTTTTGTTTTTGGGCCGCCGTTGACGCTGCGGTGAAATTATGTGGGATCCATTCTTCCTCGACCATCGGACCTCGCCGGTCTAGACCTAATCATCGCCTGATACAGTAGTGTACATGCCCACACAGACGGCGATATCCGGCCCCGCCGCCGCCCCCCGCACGAGTTTGATTCCTCCTCATTGTTCTCGAGAACTGCTTCAGAGACTTTCCATTTTAGTACCGATGGGCGTCGAGCATTAAACCCTTTGCCAGCATTAAAGCAGGCTGATCACCGGGAGGGCGCTTAAGCTTGGATTTTTTTCTAAACTTAGTACTTCGACGTTTATGGGTAGTTGACTAGGGCTATTTCATGTTGACCACTTTATTTAATTTCTACGATGATTGGCTGCCTATGTTAATTCTTCTGCCGTGGCAAGATGGGCCGTAGAGAGAGAGAGAGGGAGAGAGGGGGGGACAAAAGTGGCGGGAATATTTTGATGTCATTTCGGCAAAAAAATGAATTTATCGGTTTTAAAAAAAGGATTCCGAAAATTCGTTATCGGTTCGGATCCGGGAACCGCCGGACACCCGAGGGGCTGGCCGCGTGACCGGCGGCGCGGGTGCTATTTATTTCAAAGAAGGCGCGGCTCGGGGAGGTGTAGGGTTTTTGGCTGCGCAGACGTCTCTGCCACTCTCCTGTGGGCATATAGATCTATGGAAGATGGAGGGCACGAGTAGTCTTGTGTTGCAGGCACGCCGATGAGCTCTGTTGCGTGTGGGAATTCACTTCTGTGATCGGTCATCTATAGGAGCGTTCGGTATTTTTCCTCCTGAAGCGTCATCTGTTCTTAGAGGTGCCGCGTCTAGGGAAACGCCGACGCCGGGTGATTAGGCAAAAGAGGAGTTGGATTTATCTTCCCCCCAACATGGTCACCTAATGCGTAGTGCTGGTGGTGTTATCATAGTCCCTCCCCTTCCCTTTGTGTCTTGGTTTGTGATATTTTCTCCGAATCATATTTTTTCTTTCCGAGTGACACGGCATTCGCACCTCAGTCGATGGTGGAGCCCAGAACGAATATTAGGGATGGTTTTGGATGTGATATTGCTACCGCGTACGATGAATATTTTTGCCGCATTATGCTAGTGAAGTGGGCCTTGGATTGTGATAGAAAATTTTCTTCCGATTCTCTTATTGCTGCTACCCGGAGAGGAAGCATGCAAAATTTTTGTCTTACATCTCACTCTTTCTTCTTTTTTTTCCGTCTGGTTCAGTCCGCCTACCATGGCAAAGGCCGGTAGTGGAATCGAAGTGCACCTTAAAAGAATCCATAACGGGTAATTTTACATTTGACTCCAGTTTTCAATGTGGGCGCGTGTCTTTCTGCCGATGGTTTGGAGAGTATCACCTTGAGTAGTGTATTTCTAAATTCCTAGAAAAGAGAATCACCCTGAAGAGATATTAAACTCTTTTGAAAGGTGATGACAGTGAACTGGACGACTAATGTGGATTCGAAGTTTTCCGTTCGAATCAATTCATGCACTTCATGTTATGCACATTGCCATTGATTCTCTGCTCTATTTTCAATTTCATCCATTCTGAATCATGCCTTCAGGTGTAG
Organism: Spirodela polyrhiza; assembly: GCA_024713555.1. Taxonomy (NCBI): domain Eukaryota; kingdom Viridiplantae; phylum Streptophyta; class Magnoliopsida; order Alismatales; family Araceae; genus Spirodela; species Spirodela polyrhiza. The sequence continues at coordinate 7,002,029 of CM046536.1, read as the reverse complement.
TTCCTAGGGTAGGACACTTTTTCAAGGCCCGATCGGGCTCCAATTGGTTTCTTTCAAATAATATGATTGACCTTGTTACGTATCCTACACTCTCATTTTCTTGCAGTTTATTGCTTATTTTCTATATGATATTTTACAGCGGAGGGTTTGCCCTAAATGAGGAAATTATTTGAAAGCTATGGGTTACTGCCCAAATGTGGCTTATGTCATAGTTACTCTGATAGGGCTTCCTATTCTTGCTCATTTTCTTTGGCTTCAATTATTTTGTTCAGCTGATGTGATTGACCTGGCTATCTATTCTTGGTACCAGATATCTCCCACCCAAGGGTGTCATTCGCCTCCTGGTTTTGCTAAATGATTTAATTTTCGGGCTGGAAAAGTTTAGGCGTTGAAATTGCCCGGATCTTTCATTCAGGTTTTTTGTCAGTCTTTTGCTTCTCCATGATTACACGAGATACGAGGAGACTATGCCCTGCGTGAGGAAATTATTTGAAAGCTATGGGCTACTGCCCAAATGTGGCATATGTCATAGTTACTCTGATGGGGCTTCCCACACACTTTTCCAATCAATGTTATTGATCTGGTTTTCCATTCTGTACTGCGATTATATCTGCTTGTGGCTATCATTCTTGTGGCATTCCTTGGTTTAAAGAGCTCAACAATTCTCATCCATCTCAAGCGTCCGCAGTTCCTGTTGTTTCGTTGTTTCCTTCTTTTCCCCCTTTTCTTGTCGCTTCATGGGTAATTACTCCCCAAGTGAGGAATCTATTTTTTAAAGCTATGGGTTACCACCCAAATGAGGCTTGTGTCATAGTTACTCTGATGGGGACATATTTGCTCCTTGGTGAAATATTGAGCCCATCAAGTTCCTAACAAAGAGGGTTGCATTTTTTTAATCTGATAGGGTTTCAGTTCTTTTCTTTAAACTGTGCATGATTATCCTGAAATATCCGGTCTCTCTTAGGAACGATGGGTAATGAAGAAGAACAGTCGATGCTCATCCTATAATTATTCATCTCTTTGTATCTTTTTATGACTTGCTTTTGCAGGTAGAGGATCAAGGGGGTTTATATATTAACCATGTGGATACCATTTTTAGGGTATCCATTTTTAAGCCCCCCTCATGCACGCCATTGGAGATGAGGTGGTGTTGGGGGAGCTCTCCTCCGTGAGGAGGCTCTTTGAATTCCATTACTGAACTCGCAGCAATCTGACCCGCATGGGCACAAGTGAAATGACTGCCTGAAGCACTTCCGTTGACCTCCTTCCTCCGTCTCCTTCTTTGCTGGGGTCTTATGTTCTTGGGTTTCATGGTCAACCAAGCCGGGGCATTATCCATATCATGCCCCTTGCTCTCCCTGAAATTCATCCGTTTTTCGCTGGAGAACACTATCTCCGGCTTCCATCCACAAGAGAGAGAGAGAGAGAGAGAGAGAGAGAGAGAGAGAGAGAGATTTTGAATAATGTACACGAATATTAGAAAATGAGATGGAAAGTTAGTAAATATTGCGTTCATGATATTGAGGCCAAAACACGAGATATTTAAATGCGTTGACCTATTTGTCAGTTGGGCCTATTTTTAAATGGGCTCCATTAACGTAAAGGTTGGGCTTCACTGTTGGTGTTATTGGGCCTCATTAACATTAGGTTATAATAGTTGGTCTGTAATAATGTGCAATTTATTGGGTTTGTTGGGCCTTAGTTGGGTTATTTTAATGGGCTTGTATTTTACTTGGGCCGATTCTAAGGCCCAGTTTATGCATCGTGCTTCAAGAGGAGGCCACGTCTTTAAAACCCTATTTATTTTCCCCCGTCCTGCTGAGAACTCGGTGCTTCGGTCCCCCGGGAGTGATGGATGGCGAGCGGAAGCTCCCCCCGCAGGGTCCCTTCTTCTTCTTCATCTTCCTCTCTCTCTCTCTCTCTCTCTCTACCTTCAATCCCTCCCTGCGAATAATCGGAGCCCCCCGCCCTCTCTTTTCTGTGTGTCCGATCTTCCATCAGGGCTGTCTTCTGAAGCATCGCCTAATTGTTTCTCGGTGGCAGGGGATGGAGATGGAGAGAAGGGGAAGGCTCTGGTAGTCGTCCTGGTGGGTGCCCCCGGGAGCGGAAAGAGCACCTTCTGCGAGAACGTCATGCGGGCCAGTCGGCGTCCCTGGGTGCGAATCTGCCAGGTTTGTGCCTTCATTTTGTAGAACTGGGGACGATCAATGCCAGCAGTGTGAGCACTTGACGGGGATTTCGTGTTCTTTCAGAAGAATCGCTCGATTTAATGGGGTTTCGTGGGGCTATTCGTGCTCATCGCTTTCTCCGCGCTCGTGCAATGCAGGCTTCATCTCAGTTTCCATAGAAAAACTTCCTAAATATAAAATTTATTCAAATGAAGGATGGCGAAATATTGTTCCCGCGTTATTAATTACACTCAGAAAAAATATCAATTGTGCTGTTAATGTCATTGCTTGCCGAGCTAAGATCCTTTCCAGATTCTTTTTTACCATTTTATCTACCCTTTTTTTTCCATGTTAAAAGAGAAAAGAAGAGCCATTTTGGTGGCTATCGGGATCACAGATAGGAAGGACGATTGCGTTTGAAGATATCTCGATGGATTCATCATCACTTAGGGTCGATATATTCTATAACCCCTTGAATGCTAGGGATTATCACGACTGGTCTCATGGATGTCCATCTGCAGATGATCGATATTTTTTTTTATGATCTAAGCAATTCAGTTTTGCATCTTATCGGATCAAATGCTGGATTCAGTTGACCTAAACCCTTTTTCTGAACGTTCTTGGTGAGTTAAGGACTGAGCTATATCTGCCCGTTCTTCTCAAGAGTTCAACGTTGTAATCTTCCATGGTTGACCAACTGTATCTAGCCGCCAAGTCTTTTTCTGGATCATAATCCGATGGAAGGACTCCTAAGAGATTTAGCATCAGAGATCTCCAAACAGATTTGATGAGATCCAGGAAGAGCTACTATCTTTTTTGCTCTGCCCTGCTTGATTAGACCATTTTCACGAAGATTCGAGCTCTGATCTCGCTGCAGGATAATATCGCCAATGGGAAGCCTGGTACAAGATCGCAGTGCATTAAAGCTGCGGCCGAGGCGTTGAAGGATGGGAAGAACATCTTCGTCGACCGGTGCAACCTCGACAGAGGGCAGCGCGCCGAGTTCATGGAGCTCGGCGGCCCTCGGGCAGAGCTGCACGCAGTGGTTCTCAATCTCCCTGCCCGGGTCTGCATCTCTCGGTCAGTGAAGCGAACTGGGCACGAAGGCAATCTGCAGGGCGGACGAGCAGCTGCAGTTGTCAACAGGATGCTACACAGTCAGGAATTCCCCGAAGTCAACGAGGGTTTTTCTAGGATCACGTTTTGCCAGAACGACGCCGAGGTGCGGGAGCTGGTCAACTCATACAGCTCCCTCGGCCCCTCTGACTCACTCCCCCATGGCTGCTTTGGCAAGAAGAACCAAGACTCCAAAGTCCAGCTCGGGATAATGAGATTCCTGAAGAAGGTGGAGAAGCCCATGGAGCTTCAGTCCGGTGGAAGCGACTGTCAGAATCCCATTCCAAATGAAGGAGGCGGCGGGAAGAGTTCCTGCGTTCTGGGGGCCCGGGGGGGGAGCAGGGATCAGGAGGAGGTGGAGACGGATGACGGTGCTCGTACCCTGGCTTTCCCTTCAATCTCGACCGCCGATTTCCAGTTCGATCATGAGAAGGCATCCGATATCATCGTCGATTGTGCGGCTGACTTTCTGGCCAGATACCACGGCGTCAGGCTTGTCCTTGTGGACTTGACTCCCGGGTCAAACATTCTATCTCTGGTAAAGTCAAAGGCTGCGAGCAGGAAAATCGATCCCAGGAGGTTCTTCACCTTCGTGGGAGATATCACTCGACTCCTCAGCCGCGGGAGCTTGCACTGCAACGTGATTGCCAACGCCGCCAATTGGTAAAGATTCCATGGATTTACTAATCGCCTAATTATGAGCGTTAATCTGTCTTAATGATTGAAACATTCCTTCAATTTCCATTATTTTGTGAAACCCAAGTCGAATTTTCTTGAATTAAGAGGGAATATGCCGAAATTAGGCTGGAAAATGGTGATTATTGGTAAGGAAATGCATAATTTTTATTATTATTCTCCTGGTGGCTCTCAAGGTGTGTCGAAATGGCCCTGCAGGAGGCTGAAGCCCGGCGGCGGAGGGGTCAACGCGGCCATATTCAGCGCCGCCGGTGGAGCCCTGGAGGCGGCGACCAAGGAACGGGCCGAAACCCTAACCCCCGGCTCCTCCGTCGCGGTGCCTCTTCCTTCCAGCTCCCCTCTGCACCAGAGAGAAGGGGTCACTCACGTGATCCATGTCCTCGGCCCGAATATGAACCCGCAGAGGGCGAATTGCCTCGGAGGCGACTACGAGGAGGGCTGCAGGGTGCTCCGCGCCGCCTACTCCTCTCTCTTCTGCAGCTTCGTCTCCATCGTACAGGCCCAGTCGGAGAGGAAGAAGAAGCAGAAGGGGGAGCAGGAGCAGAGATATGGAGGCGGACCAGGGGAAGGGAAGAAGAAGAAGGCTTGGGGCTCGTGGGCGCAGTCCCTCCATCGAGTCGCCGTGGAGCCCGAGAAGCACGGGGACGTCGCCATGGAGATATCCGATGAGTTCGTCGTCTTGCCCGACCTCTATCCCAAGGTCAACGTCTTCTTCTTCCTCTCTTTCGTCTTCTTCTTCATCGTCATCGTCATCTTCTTCTTCTGTCTCCTCGCAGGCGAAGAAGCACGTCCTGGTTGTGTCCCGGCTGGAAGGCGTTGACCGGATCGCCGACGTGCGGGAGGAGCACCTGCCACTGCTGAGGAAGATGCACGAGGCGGGGATGAGGTGGGCGGCGAAGTTCCTCGACGAGGACCCCTCGTTGACCTTCCGGCTGGGCTACCACTCGGTAGGTCTTCTTCTTCTTCTTGTTCCTCCATCGCCGCCGCCGCCGCCGCCGCCGCCGCTGACGCCACCGCTGACGCCGTGGCTTGAAAAGGCTCCGTCGATGCGGCAGCTCCACCTCCACGTGATCAGCCAGGACTTCGACTCGGACCACCTGAAGAACAAGAAGCACTGGAACTCCTTCAACACCGCCTTCTTCCTCGACTCCGGGGACGTGCTGGAGGCCGTCGAGAGGAGCGGCGCCGCCGAGCTCGCCGCCGAGCGGCTCCTCTCGGCGGAGCTGCGCTGCCACCGTTGCCGCAGCGCGCATCCCAACGTGCCCAAGCTCAAGGCCCACATTGCCCGGTGCGGCGCCCCCTTTCCTGCCCATCTTCTCCAGGGTGGGCGGCTGGTGGTGGCGGCGCCGCCGAGCCCCTCCGCCGTCGCTTCATGAAAAGATGTACAGCGCTTGCTCCCTTCGAGGGGTCCACCATTGTATATAAATACACCGCCTTTCCGGCTCCGAGGCGAATCAGAAGCTATACAGACTACAAGGTTGACGGGGCTGCTGACGACACGTGTTGATATGATCGGACGGCCTGAGTTTTCCGGATTGCTTCTTGAGAATAATCCTCGAAAAATAATTTATATTTTGATTAAAATACGCGCAAGCACGTGTAGTTCCTTTTTTTCCAGATTTGGATCTCAAAAGTCTCATCCAAAAAGGGGAAATGTTGATGTCTCCATTCCATTCCACGTGGCTTGATTAACATTGTCCACGTCTCTCTCTCTCTCTCTCTCTCTCTCTCAAGAGTTCGACTTCAAGTCGCCCAGCCGCCGATGCCGACGTCATTAAAGGCTCGTGATTTTTTCTTCCTCTTTCCTGGCATTCAATGGCGACGGGAGCACAAAATATCCGGAAGCGATGACGAGGTGTTCGACAAAATTCCCAAGAAGGACAGCGAGCGAGAGAGAGAGAGAGGGAGAGGGAGAGGGAGAGAGAGACAGAGACAGAGACAGAGAGAGTGGAGAAGCACAAACTGGAACTACTGCGGGAGAGAAAGTTCTGATAATGCGAATGGAACAACAGGACAAGGACGACTACCCACGTACACACCTTAGGTTCAATTGAGGGGAGGAAGAGGACGACGGAGAGGAAGCTACTGGGGATTCGGTGGGCGGCTGTTGGCGGCGGAGACTCTGGAGCCCCACTCGAGCAGCTCTTTGCTGGTGTCGTCCTTGTGGACGATCACCTCTATGAAGCAGAGGCAGTCCTTCTTCACCTCCACCGCCGTCTCGATCGCCTCCGTTAGCTCCTTCTCGTAGCGCACCTGCGCGAGCAGAAGATCAGACCGATGGAATCGCGGGGGGCTCCACGCGGCGAGAGTAGGGGAGGAGGGGGTATGGAGGTGACGGCATACCTTGGTGGTCCAGCACTTGCCCTGCCCGTTGTGGATGGCGTCCACGAGACCGGTGTAGTTCCAGTTCTTGATGACATTGTAGGGGCCGTCGTGGATCTCCACCTCGATGGTGTAGCCGCCATTGTTTATGAGGAAGATGATGGGGTTCTGGCCGGCTCGGAGCATCGTTGATACATCTTGGGCGGTGACCTGGATGGGTTCAGGAGGGGAAGAAGGAAGCAAGATGAATTCTGAGGAGCAGGAAGGGGATCAAAGAGGGAAGAAGATGAAATCTGATTAAAGCGTACCTGGAAGCTGCCATCGCCGATGAAAGCCATCACCCGCTTATTCTTAGCCGCCTGGGCGTACCCCAGCGTTGCCCCCACAGACCAGCCGATGGATCCATACTGCATTTGAAACTCATATCTGCGAGGAGGAAGAGGAAGAAGAAGAAGCTTCAGGTCAGTAGCAAATGGAGTTGTATGAGAATGGAAGGACGAAGAACCATCGCCGTTGCTTCAGCTTACCCGCAACCCTCTGGTAATCTGAGCTTCTGGCAATTGAACCAAGAATCTCCGGTCTCAGCAATCACCGCCGTATCGCCCGACACCATTTCCTGAACGTGCTTGAAGAGGACGTTGACTCTCAGCGGTTCGTCGGGCCTGCACTCCAGAGGGACTCCCGCCGGCACGTGGATCCGCTGGTAGTTCTCGAAGGCCGTCGTGTTCTTGTTCAACTTCTTGGCTAGGGCAACGAGGAAGTCCTTCATCAGGATGCACCCGAACGTGGGCCCGTTGGCGATCACCACCCGCTCCGGCTGAACGATGATGGCCTTCTCCTTCTTGAGCAGGAGGGAGTATCCCACGGAGCTGTAGTCGTTGAAGATGGGGCCGGCGAAGAGGTAGGCGTCGGCGGATTCCACAATCTCGGCGCAGAAGGCGGTGCTGACAGCGCCCCAGTAGGTTCCGATGAACCTGGGGAGGTGTTCGGGGACCAAGCCCTTGGCCGAGGGCATCACCGACACGGCATACCCGGAGGCGTCGGCCAGTTCGACGAACGCCTCGGTGGCCTTGGCCACGCGGAGCTTGGGCCCGCCCACCAAGACCGGCTTCACCGCCTTGTTCAAGAAATCGGCAGCGGCCTGCACGGCGGCCTCGAGACCAACGGGGTTGCTCACCCTGGATTCGGCGAGCGGATTACGAATGGAGTTAGTAAACAAATAGAGCATAATCGCGTCGATTCCTGACGGGAATATTTTGATTCCCACATGATTCGAGGCGGAAGGATTTAATTATTACCTGGGGGAGAGGTAGAAGGGCACTGGGTCGCGACTGAAGGTGGGATGAGGGATTGCTGCTAGATTGCAGCTTACGCTGATGTATACCGGCTTGCTCTCCTTCAGCGCGGTTGAGATCGCGGTGTCGATTTGCTCGTGCGCGTCGTCCAGATTATTCACAATGGCCTGAATCAAACAACAATTAGGAATCACAGAGTTTGAGTAATAGATCGTTCTGCATCGCGCTAAGATGAGATTTATTTTGGGGAACCTGATAGCAGGTGACGGTCTGGAAGCACCGGAGCTCCTGGCTGAAGTCGGGGAGGCCGATGGTGTGATGCAGGATTCTGCTGGTTCCATAGTCGTTGGAATTGGGGCCTCCGACGATGCAGATCACGGGCAGGTTCTCGCTGTAGGCCCCGGCAATGGCGTTGAGAATGCTCAGGCCCCCGACAGTGAAGGTGGCGACGCAGGCCCCCACGCCCCGCGACCGAGCATAGCCATCGGCAGCGTAGCCAGCGTTGAGCTCGTTGCAGCAGCCAATGTTGGTGAGCCCCGGCTCGGCGATGAGGTGGTCGAGCAGGGTGAGGTTGAAGTCGCCGGGAACGGTGAAGACGTCGGTGACGCCGATCTGGACGAGCCGGCGGGCGATGTGCCGGCCTAGGGTGGCCTCCGCCTGAGAGGCAGGAGATGAGGAGGGGCTGATGGTGTGGCAGTGGTTGGAGGGGAGCGCCCCCACGTCGATGCTCGGCGCCTTCACCACGTCGACCGCTCCGATGTGCGTATCCATGGCTACGCGATCGGCCAGAGAAACCCTACGGATCGAGCGCAGCGATCGGGAAGAAGAAGACGAAGAAGAAGAAGAAGAGGGAGATCGATCCTTTTTCTGCTTCACTGCTTTGACGCCTGTCGTCGTCGTCGTCGTCGTCGCTGAAGATGGTTGAGCTTCAGTGGGAAGGGAGGGATATTTAAAGGAAACTTTTCTGTTTCTACTTTTAACCCTAAAATTTTTCATATTTGATAATAGATCCTTACCCGAGGAGGGAACTCATAAATCTGGCCAGCTGTGCCTTTGCTAGAGACAAAAAACGATATAAAAATTTGGTAGGGATAAAAGCATAACGAACCACTCTCAAAACCACGGCGGTTTCCCGGTCGGCCAGCTCTCTCTGCGGTAGGCGGGATGAGCGAATGCTGTGGGAACCGTTCGCGAGATATCAAATCAAAAGGTGAAGTTACCGCATCCTCGGTAGGATTCACGAGCATCGGCAGGCGGGGCACGCAGGGGCGATGGGGGGTGGTCCAACCGGACGCCGCCAACATGCCACGTGTGTGGCCCACCATCCTCCAGTCAAGAAGCTGCGGAAAGTGCCAGATATTTCCGAACCCCGTGTGGGCCTGCCGAGTTACGACCGATTCAAAATCCGAGCTTCAGCCGCGGGTCCGGTTTTTCCGGAGCCCACGGGTTCAGGGCGGTCCGAGCCGGCCGGCTCGGATCGGACCACACCCCCTACCGACGTTTTGACTCCCCAGAAGTCGCGGGCCGGTATGTCCGGTCCAAACCGGTGGGACGCTTTGATGGGGCGGCGGCCGCCGTAGCCGTTGATTTGCAGATGATTCCAGAAGATTAGGGGCCAAACAGCACGTGGGAATCTGTCGGCGCGCGGGAAGCGCGAATGATCCGCGAAATATTATAAACGCCATCATTGGCAGTAGCCTCGGGTACGTGTAACATTCCCATTGGCTAATCAGCGAACGTGGAATATTCTTTCCACCGACCACGTGGTTGATTGGGCCTGGGCCGCTTTAACCAGGGGAAAATGGGCTGATGAGGAGAACCAAATGGGCCGGTAGCCGGCGCCCATGGTTGCGGCTGGGCCCTACACACCGCCAACTCTTTTGCAACATTGTCAGGAAGTCGCCAGAGGGTCCACCTACCTCGCCGTCATCTTCAGATCTGGTGGGGGAGGCTCGTCACTGGATCTGCGAAGGAAGGGCCGGCGAGGGTACGGAGAGGACGATGGAGGAGGAGAAGGGGCCAGTGAAGCATATGCTCTTGGCGAAGTTCAGGGATGAGCTGACGACCGAGAAGGTGGAGGAACTGATACGCGGATACGCTAATTTGGTCTCCCTCATCGATCCAATGAAGGCGTTCAACTGGTGAGTCTGTGAGCCTGTCTGTTTGCCCTTTCGCTGGGCGTTGCTGTCCCGGAGTTCCTCGTTTTTCACGGGTGTATTCTTCTTTCTCTGGCTCTGTTCTTTTCTGGAGTACGGATCCAGTAACAGTGCGTTTTCTGGATAAGGTTTAGTGCTCTTGTTCTGTAATTTCTCCGTTGAATGTTCTCCGATCGGACTTGCTTCTCGAGATGACTTCGTGATTAATGTACATCAGATGCCGGCGATCCGTGAATTAATTAATCCGCGTACGGAGTGGGGTGGAGGGAATATTTAAACGCCGAGGTGTTGTCTCTATTTTCAGCAATCTATTGTGCTTTGGGGCAGCATGATGAATTGATCTGAGATTCCTCGCTACGGACCACTGATGGATGTAGATATCTCCCAGTTTTTCCCTGCGTCTCGGTAATCATATGTTAACGACGTTTCTGAGCATCTGGTTGACTTTTCCGGACAGCGATCGGAAGGAAGAAATTAGGGATCTCGATCAGGTAGCGTAAGATGTAGATCATGTACATAAATCGGCATCTCCAAATCCTCAATCTGATATTCCCCCTTTGTTTCGGTGCCCATGCCTTGGGAATTTTTCTTCCGGAGCAAAATTTTTGAGGTTAGTGCGGTAACAGAAGAGTAAGCACTAGAAAATCAGAACTCGATGCCCTTTATTACACTGTAGAACCAAGATAGATTAAGCCGGACCGACCAAGAACCGGATCTAAGAAAACAGATCAGCTTATGCTGATCTATTCTGATCTCACCCCAGAAAGGTTGACCCTACACTAACCACCCTTTGCCTGCACTTTGGCGACGTTGACCGGCCTTTGCGATGCTTCATGTCAGATTTGTATTCTTTTTTGGCAGTCAACATGCTTTGTGATCTCTTCGTCTCTCATATTCTCTCTTGGTGGGAAACTCATCCCCACTGGCCACAGATCGCTGGCCATCGATTGATAAATCTCACCACCTTGGATGTGGCACAGTACGAACACGTTGAATCCACCCGTACCATAGATTTCACATCATCCGTGAAGAGCCGGGTTTTACTTACCTGAACCGGGCGAGCAGAGCAGGGAAGGATTTAATCAGATGTTCCTCATATACGCAAAAAAAATCGTGAGAAGCACTGAAAAAAAGTTTGGAAATCAGGGGCATCTAGATCTTTACCTAAGTTTTTGAGAAGACCTGTCTGATAATTATGGGTTCAGCTGTTTCATGCTGTGGCGTTGGACTGGTGGGTACGCAGGGGAACAGACTTGAGCAAGGAGAACCTGCACCAAGGCTTCACTCACGTGTTCGAGTCCACCTTCGAGAGCCTTGAAGGCGTCGCAGAGTACGTCGCCCACCCCGCCCACGTGGAGTTCGCCAACATCTTCCTGCCTGCGCTGGAGAAGGTCATCGTCATCGACTACCAGCCCAAGTCTTCGAAACTCTGAAGGTGATGCCCTCTTCCTCTTCCTCTCACCCCTTCCCTCTCCAGGAGGTCTTCGCCGAATAAGGAAGGACTACAGCTCGATTTCCGATCGTCCGATTCTCGAATGAGAGACATTCCAGATGGGTTTCTCACTGATCTTTTGAAGGTCGATCGATCATCTTATACCATTTGACCCTACTTCTTATGCTAATCTGTCCTAACCTGTTCTCAGAAGTCAACCGCTTCCGGTGGGTTCGTAGCTGCATCGACTACAAGCCCGAGTGTTCGAGTCACTGTAGATGTTTCTCTCTCTAGCCGCTGCTCTGTTTGTTTATGTTCTTGTAGATTCAGAGCTCGAGGTTTCCTCTTCCTCTCCCTCTCATCCCTCTCTATGAGGTTTCCGCTGAACTAGGAAGAACTGATGCATGACTTCCAATCGTCCGTTGCCCTAGTGAGAGATTCCAGATGGGTTTCTCTCAGGTTGTGTGTATGTCGATTGATCATCTCTCAATAATGCGTGTTTATCTATCAGCTTCTGTTAGGGTTTGGAGCTCCTTCGCAGGCACAGTTTTCAGAAAAGAAGGGGGACCTCGGTGCCCAGAATGGGCTCGGTGGGAAGATCAGATCGATCCCCCCCCCCCCCCTCGACAGAGAAGAAAGTGCTAAGTGGGCCTTCGGCATATCACAATGAGGTTTGACCGCTTTCACGTGCACATAAGTTGACTACGCTTCACTATCGTTGACAAGTACAGGATGGACCGGAGCTCCGACAGCATGAGACAAGGGAGCGCCGCCCTGGAGGAGAGAGAGAGAGAGAAGAGAGAGGGTCCTAGAGACTGTAGTGGTTGACCGAGGAAGCCCAAGGGAAGAGATGCTCCTCCTCCGGGAAGGTGCAGCTCGGCCGCCCGGGAAGAGGAGGGAGAGGGGGTAGAGAGTAGTTGAAGCCCTGGGGCGGCGGAGGGAACTCCGGCGATGCCCCGGCGTCGGGGGAGACGCCGCCGGTGAAGTAAGCACCCTCGTAGTCGGAGGGGAAGAAGACGGCGGCGGCGGCGGGCGGTGGCGCTACCAGGGGGGTGGCGGAGGCCACGGCGGACTGGTGAAGGATGATCTGCGCCTGCAAGAACTTGACGTAGTGTATGGCCTCCTCGAGCATGGAAACGGTGTCCATCTTGCTTCCGCCGGGAACCAGACTCTGGAGGATCTTAAACCGGTGGCTTATACGGTGGCGCCGCTCCCTCGCCGCCACGCTCTGCGGGTCGGTGGAGAGCTTCACCCCCGATCCTCGCTTCCGCTGCTTCCCCTTCCCCGCCGGATCTGCGGCGGTGGGCCCAGTTTCCGCGACGGCGGAGAGCAGGAGGTGGTCCTCGCCCTGCAGCTGGTAGGCGAAGCTTGCCATGGGCGGGGCGGGGGAGCGGTTTCTTCAAGCAGGGTCACTCTATGCAATGAGCCCTTTCGAGCGCTTCTGGGTGCCCTATATATTCATGCACAATACGGCCTCTCGAGGTTAGGGTTAGAGAGAGAGAGAGAGAGGGAGAGAGAGAGAGGGAGGTTGTGGCCGTACAGTGGGGGAGTCCAAGCTTGGGAGTACGTCTGGTCACGCCTCCCCTAAAACCTAAGACCTTCTTCCTCTCCCCTTCAAGTCGCCATCGGGTGCAATTTTATATGGCCGTCTGCGGACGACAGAATTCCGTACGCCGGCCATGAATGAGAGCTCGAGAGAGAGACAGAGATGGCGCGAGAAGGAAGGAGGCGATCGGAAACTGCACTCTCGGGCGGAGGGGCGACAAGCACAGCAGCGGTCGCTTTGGCAGTCTCCTCCTCCTCGAACGTCTCTCCGCCTCCGCTCTCCCATGGACGGACGACAGACAAGCTCCCCATAGCTTTCTGTATGCCCAGTAACCTGCCCTCCCAGATATCACCTCGATCGCTAGCTCACGTGACGTCTCTCTCCTTTTCTTTCTCTCCATCTCTCCATCTCTGACACTTGAATGAAAAGACCTGTCCGAACACCGATCGTTTTTATACTGCACGTCGGCTCAGTCAGCCGCGCGTTTATTTCTTTGTTAGATGTTAGATAGATAGAGAGAGAGAGAGAGGATAAAGGTCAATACGAAGGGGACCGCCCACTGTGGAAATGAGTGCCCTCTTCTTCATTCCCTCCTGTTTGGCATTCCCATGGAGAAATTTTCCTTGATTTGGGTCCCAAGGGTCATATTTCACTAGAAAGCCGATGAGAGAGAGCCCCGGCGATCCTCCGAGCGACTAGAGGGCATGGAAATGCCTTCTGGAACAGTTCACCGGAGGACAGAGATAGGGTTCCGGCAATATTTCACCGGAGGACGAGATACGGTCATATTTTGCCACAAACCTGATGAGAGAAAGCCCCGGCGTTCCTCCGAGCTAGGGCCCGGCGATGGCGCCTGGAACAGGTCACCCGAGGATGTATATACGGTTCCGGCAATACTTCGCCGGAGGATAGAGATAGGATTGAGTTACGACCATATTTCACCAGAAACCCGATGAGAGAAAGCGGCGGCGATCTTCGAGCTACTCGGGAGCCCGGCCACGGCCCCTGGAATAGGTCACCGGAGGATAGATATAGGGTTCCGGCGGCTCCCGGAAGTGAACCCCGGTGAGGTGATCTTATGCAGTTGCAGACAAAAAAAAGGGTCCCAGCGGCTCCCAGAAGTGGCTCCGGCAAGATGACCTTATCCTGGCGCAGATAAAAGTAGGGTTCCGGCTTACTTCAAGGCAACGATCTTCACGAAACCCTTCCAAGAATACGAAAGCCTCCCACGAACACAGGCTACCTAGTGAGGCCCTCCTCTCCAGCCCGCAGGCTAGCCGGACTTGCCGATTCAAGACGGAATGTGATAAAAAACACGAATTCCTTGAACAATATCGCGTTCTATAGTTCGAATTATCGAAAGACGTGTATGCTTTATATATATATATATATATATATATATATATATATATATATATATATATATATATCTGGGTGTTTTTAGGGTTTCTTCGGTAACCTTCGATATCCGTCTCCTCCTCCCACGCCTTGCTGTATGCCCCGGCGGGGACCGGGCGGCCGTAGGCATCCGCCTGAATTGAATAGATGGAGGAGGTCTCTGAGCTCCGGTGGCGTGTTCTCGGAAATCCGTTCGTCGAGGGTCTCTGGGAGGGGAGCGAGAAAATGACGACTTTTTAAAGCCCGTGACGATGTAGGGTGTTCTGGTTCCGTAGAGGGTCAGAGAAGGGGCACCGGAAAAGCCCGAGAACTCCATGAAGCAAGCTGAAGCAGGAGAAGTGCCCCGGAAACTTCGTGGATCGTGGAAATGAGAGGAATGGACTGCACCCAGGCTTGCAGCAGGCAACTGAATCCAGTTGAACTCGAACCAGAGAGAGAGAGAGAGAGAGAGAGAGAGAGAGAGGGGGGCAGTCGCTAAACCAAAGCCAAAGTCCTCCCCCGGCCCTGCGGAAGAGACCGATGATGCTATGAAGGTGGCCAGGATAGGCTAAGAGAAGACATTGGGGGGAAGGGGAGGGGGCAGAGAGAAGAAGAGAGAGAGAGAGAGAGAGAGAGAGAGAGAGAGAGAGAGTCTTTACGTAGTCTCCCTAGGGCGTCCTCGTGCGGCACGTGCTAAACCTCCTCTGCACAGTCCACGTGTGGGTTGTAGCACCATCAGCCTCGAGAGAGACAAGCGGACATGGCGCTGGATCCGCCGCCCTTCCTCGGCAATTATTGGCAGTGGATCCGCCGCCCTCCCACACGTGCCAGAGCATTAACGTCACAATTCTTTTCTCCTCTTCCTCCTGCCCACCCAGATCTCACACAGTGGAGATTCTCTCTTCTCTCTCAGATCGCTCTGTCACGTTTCATCGAACACTAAGCGGATCGCGCGGATCCTCTGCGCTCGCTCCGGCAACGTCCGCCGCAACGGGCGGGTGACGACGGCCGCCGCCGCCTTCCTCCGGCGGCGACCTGTTGACCCACGAGAAGGGCGACCCGATTCCCGTAGCCCAGCGGAGCTTCCGGCGGCCTACGACTCTACCGCCAGCTCAACTGCTCCGTCATGTCCGGCTCCCCGAAGCAGAAAGGCCCTCGAGGGAAGGAAGGAGGGCTTATTATGCCCACGGCGGCTCGCCGCCGATCACGGCGGTCCCGTCAGCGGTCGCCTCCCGGAGGTCCACGTGCCACGGACGCGGCAGGTGGGGCTGTCCATGTCATCACCTTCTCCCCTCCCGCTTCCCCATTCGGCGGCGTGGACTGAGATGGACGACAACTCGACCGGGAACCCGGCCGGTGATGATCGAACAGTTTGGTTTTGGTTGTTCTGGAGCCGCCAGCGCCGGCGGAGAATCCTCGCCTCTCCTCCAGAAATGACCTCTGATCTAAGATTAACGTCAAATGAGCCTAAGCCCCGACACCAGTATCGAGCACTGTCCATGCCGGAGCAGCAGGCCGCATTGAGAGAGAGAGGGAGAGCGAGATAGAGAAAGAGAGAGAGTGAGAGAGCGAGATGGAGAAAGAGAGGGAGAGAGAGAGAGAGCGAGATAGAGAAAGAGAGGGAGAGAGAGAGAGAGAGAGAGAGAGAGCGAGATAGAGAGAGAGGGCGAGAGAGAGAGGGAGAGAGAGAGAGAGAGAGAGAGAGAGAGAGAGAGAGAGCGAGATAGAGAGAGAGGGCGAGAGAGAGGGAGAGAGAGAGAGAGAGAGAGAGAGAGAGAGATAGAGATAGATAGATAGAGAGGAGAGAGAGAGAGAGCGAGATAGAGAAAGAGAGGGAGAGAGAGAGAGAGAGAGAGCGAGATAGAGAGAGAGAGGAATTTGCGGCTGCAACTATGCCGAAGACTGTCAAGGCGTAGGATTTAACCGTGTAGGATATAACCTGGCTACCTGCCTTCCACGGCCCTTCAGGAATGACCCTAAATATGGCAACCTCCGATCAAAGATTAACGGCAAATGAGCCTAAGCTCTGGTAGTTGTAGTAGTAGTCGGTCACTGTCCCTGCCGGTGCAACAGAGGCCGCAATGAGAGGCGAGATTAGAGACAAAGGCAATGATGAGAGAGGCAGCCCAGGTTATCCTACATTGGTAAATCCTACGCCTTGACAGGCTTCCGCACAGTAGCAGCTGGAAGATCCCCCCCCCCTCTCTCTCTCTCTCTCTCTCTCTCTAGTTGATGGGCCGAAGCCCATTTTATGGGAGGTGGATGTATAGGCGATCTACCAGTTTGCCATGTGTTGCCGCCGGAATCCCCCGGAGCGGACACGTCGCGCCGCGGGGGGTGGCTACAAGAGGAGCCCTTTCGGCGGAAGGCGGCGGAGGCGGTGACGATGGAGCCGTTCAAGCTGGTGTCACCGACGTTCCACGAGGGGCATCGGATCCCCAGGAAGTACACCGGCGAAGGTCAGGGCGCTCTGAGGGACATCTCCCCGCCGCTGGAGTGGTACGGCGTGCCCCGCGGCGCCGCCAGCCTCGCCCTCGTGGTGGAGGACATTGACGCGCCGTCGCCGGAGAGGCCCATCGTGCCGTGGACTCACTGGGTCGTTGTCAACATCCCGCCGGAGGCGAAGGGCCTCCCCGAGGGCTTCTCCGCCAGGGCCGAGCACGGCGGAAGGGACCACGCCGGCATCTTGGAGGGCCTCAACGACTGGAAGCAGCCCGGTTGGCGGGGCCCCAAGGCGCCGACTTCCGGCCACCGCTACCGTTTCCGGCTCTTCGCCCTTCCGGACCTCGTCCACCTCGGTCACAAGGTCAACACTCTTTCCTCCTCCCGTCTCCTACAATTTTGGAGATCCACTTCGTTGAGGATGTGTCAACGCAGGTGACGAAGGACAAGCTGCTGGACGCCATCGCAGGGCACGCGCTGGCGGAGGCCGAGCTGGTCGGCGTCTTCTGAGAGAGTGTGTAATGGGGTTGTATCATAGTGGCGCTGTGGAGGAAGATGATGGGTTACCTAGTCAATAAACTGCCATTGATACTCTCACTCCACTCTGTTCTATCAACTCCTAGATGATACGGTAAAACAAGATTTTAATATCCAAGAAACGGGGGGGCTCGAGGTCAGAAGACCAGGGAGCCCACCAGGAAGGAGGTCAACGGGACGGTGAGGTTGTCGTCAAGCTTGGAGCTTATGGGGAGAGATTCCACCACCGCGGCGGCCAGGGAGACCAGCAAGAACCCTAGAACCTTCCCCCAGCTCGCTTCGACGAACCCGAACAGGGAATAGTAGTACATGTACCTGAAGAACCCACGAATTTGTGAGAGGGAGGAGGAGCTCAGGAGAGAGGAATAAACGGCGGCAAGCGAGTTACCCGACGCACGCGAGGAATCCGGCAGCTGCCATGGCCACGCTGCCGGCGTAGGACTTGCTGGGGTTGTGTGGGAGTTTGACCCTTCCGAATCGCCTTCCGACGATGTCGGCCACACCTGAGAGAGGTCAGAGAGAGAGAGAGATGATCGTCAAGAACCATCGTTTCTCACTCGCACGAGGCAAGATAACAAAGGAGAACAGCCATACCATCTCCTGCGCATAAGTTGCAGACGGCAGCTATGGCGACAGGGGAGGTTCGCCAGAAGATGGTGGTCGCCAGGGTGATGGTGCAGGCGTAGAACAGAGGTCCTCGGAGGAGCTCCCTGGAAACCCGGAAGCAGGATTAATCTCACTTAGACAGCCGCGTCAGGAGCGAAATCATAAGATCGCCATGATCCAATTGGAAACCTGTGGTCTCCGTATCTGCTCATGGACTTGACGATGGCGTCGTTTCTCCAGATACCCAGTCCAATAAAGATCATCCTTATTACGTTGACGGCGGGAGCAGTGGCTGCCAGAAATGGGGCCAGGTCTCCGGAGCTGCGGAAGAAAACCATGAGAACCCATCTGGGTCGATTCATTACAAGCCAGGAAGCCCGGGAACGTCGATCGATACCTGAACATCGGCCAGAAGAGCATGAAAGTCAATCCAACGTTGATGTGAACCAACTTCCTGCACAGCATCTGCGATGATTACGAGGAAGGGGGCGTCAGCGGCGGCGGCAGGAGGAACAGAGAAAGAAACCAAGAAAGCAGAAGATATGGAAGCAAACAATGTTATAAATAACCATCGAGGAGACCAAAGATGGATTGAAGGCCTCGTGATGGATTCAACGAGGGGAAAGAAGAGAGCGTTCCCATGGTGTGAATCTTATCAAAAAAATATATCACGTCATTTCCAATGCAATAATCCCAATTTGATAGAACTTCAAGAACAACAGATGGTGGTCCCATTGATCTCATCAACTATGTGAACAAAAAATGCTGCAGAAAACTGGCCCTTTTACATCTTATCCGCATATATGCATATCCTGAAGAAGTCAACCATGTCAACCCCCACGTAGAAAAATGAAAATATGCAGATTAAGGTCTTCTGGGGCAGTAATTTCTACGGCTCTCGTACCCCACTTCGTATCCATTCGTCAGCCCTGGGGGCCGATCCAAAGTCAAAAGCTTCTCTTTAACCAAGAGAGAGATGCAGACAAGTTCAGCTCGCCATTTTCCCACGATATTGATATCGGGATGAGAGTCAACGTCTACAAGCTGGGGGTGTAAAATCGGGAGCCCACATGAAACAATAATTAAAAACAACGCGTGGCCTCTGATCTTGATGTCTGAAGAACTCCTTCCAAGTCAAAGTCCCGCCAGTTTTTCGGAAGGTGGGGGTTCCTCTACAGAGAACGAGAATCATGCCCTGGGAGTCTTCTTCTATGAATCCCTAGTTTTCTCTTCTTCCCCACTCTCCAGCCCGCAGATCGGAGCGGATGATCACCTCCCAGAGGTCCCCGTCTTACATTTCTAGGGCAGAACGAATCGCTCCCTTGAAGCCATTAGAAAGTACCCAAGCTGCCATCCCGAACTATCAGCTGCGCTTCGATCCGCAAGAACGCGGTCTACAGTTTCCTGAGATGAAGGCACACCCACCATAGGTTCTACAGACGAGATTTTAGCAAATAAAAGTGCACATTATTGAAGGTAAAATGGGACCAAACGTTTTCAGTGGAGATGATGCTTCGGTAGATGAACTCCACACGGATTATAGAAAATTACTGTGCGTTAAGGAGAAAGAGAGCAAGAAAAACAGGATGAGCAGTGGTTAAATATCATCCTATTGATCCTCCTTCATTGACTAAACAATCGGATGAGCCTCGAGGGTCTGACTAACCCCTAATTCTCTGATGTTTTCCACGGAATGCCCCAAAACTCGTTGAATCTTCCGAATCCAGTCTATATCCATGATTCCTTCCCACCGCATGAGCACTCCAGCTTCTGTAAGATCTGACAGGGGAGCGGGCGCGGTTACTGAAAACTCACTTCCCCTTGAATCCCGACCATTATCACCTCAATTTGCACGGTTATTTTTCGAAGATTTGACCGACCGGACGACGGCAGGACAAATATCCTCGAATCTGTGCTCAGATCTTCAGCCTAAGCGGCCAGATCGAAGCTCACAACACAGAAGCCCAGCCCCCGGCCTGCCGCATGGGAGCGTTCTCTCAGAATGGGAAAAGAGTCGGATCTGGTGGCTGACCTGATCGAAGACGCGCCGCTTGGCCAGCTCCTCCCAGAACCGGAGGAGCGACAGTGCCACTCCCGAAGTGATCACAGACGAGAAGACGTCACGGACCACCGCTTCCTGAGCCCACATCGTGGCCCTCGCCGCCATCGAACGCCGTCGTCGCGGGCCACCGCCAGACGGGAATCAAGGGGATCTTTTGCTAATCATAAATGGATGACCTTTTTGATGAGGTTAACAAGCTAGTTGAGACTCTATTTATTCAAGGGATTGTCTTTATTATCATGGTAAATGCCACCGATCATTCTTTGAGTTTTAAACGTCGTCAGGGACCTGAGGGAGACTATACATATTGCACTGTAAATTTCATGAACATATTGAAAAAAATGTTACAAAATATATAATTATCTATCAAGATATAAATCAAAATCTCATCCAATGACTATTAATCTACGTAATTTGCAGCAAGTAAGACAACAATTCAAGCCAAGATTATTTGGACACCTAGCAACCTTTACACCCTCGGTGATAAGGAAGACACATCAATCTTCCTCATGTGTAATAAGTATTTAATTCTCAATATATTAAAACAATATTTTTCATTAATATCTCAAATGCAACTGTTTATAATCATATTACTAGTAACACGTGTTTTAGTCAGTTTAGTTGGTGATGTGAGGATAAATTCACAATTCATTCACATAAATATTTATTTATATTTAACTTGTTATCAATGATAACTTATTCATAATTAGAGCTCGAGTTTTTCTTTGATTATGTTGTAATTCAAGGTTATCTTTACACAAAGTTAGATGTTATTCTCACACTTGATCTAGTGTAAATGTCTTGTCATCAATACATCAAATACAACATTCAATAATCATATTATTAGATAACACATATTTTAGTCAATTTGGTTGGTAATGTGAGGATAACTCACTATTTGATTTGTAGAGAGATTTATTTTTCCTCAAAGTACATGTAACTTATAATTTATTAGTGCAATAACAAATTATTTGTAATTAGAGCTTCACTTCTTATTTATTATACTTTGATTCAAGATTATCCCTTTAAAATAATCAGTGTTTATCCTCACATTTGATCTAATGAATGTTTTTTCCTCAATATGTTAAATGCAGCCTTCTACAATGATATTATTGGATAGCTGATTTTTTAATCCATTTAGCTAGTGATGTGAAGATAAACTTACAAATTAATTCATAATGATATTTATTTATTTTTTAATTATAATAAATGTTATTATTTGTTAGTGTAACACCATCAAGGCATAACTAGAGCTTCACTCTTCTTCTCTACTTATTTTGTGGTTCAGAATTATCTCCCTAGAATAATAATTATCTCTAATTATTGTATCATACGCATCTTGACTAATTTAATATGAGTGTATTTAATTGTCTTGTTTTTATCTTCAAATTTCAGGTTTTTACAGAACAAAAGTTGGTCCATGTTTCAATATTTATGGTTTTATTGAACATCCATTTCACATCATTATAAAAGATGATAAATCAAATGTATTTTCATATCATATTACGCTCATTGTAATACAAGAGATTTAATGTGATGTATTATCTTCTTCTTGAGAAGAAATTCACTTGATAACTCATTAGTTCAATCATATGTGATGATGGATCCAAAATCTTTAGTTGATATTTTTAAAACTCAACCACATATTAAAATGGAGTCAAACATTGCCAATAAATATACTTGTATTTAAACCACCCTCTTATCTTCAAGATTTTTATTGTAATAATCTAACTTTTGATTATCAGGTATCTCTATTTTATAAATATT
The DNA here is from genome assembly GCA_024713555.1 of Spirodela polyrhiza. NCBI lineage: Eukaryota > Viridiplantae > Streptophyta > Magnoliopsida > Alismatales > Araceae > Spirodela > Spirodela polyrhiza. The sequence continues at coordinate 6,980,507 of CM046536.1, read as the reverse complement.
ATTTTAAAGTATTTCTTATAAATTTGAACCTTATTTCTATCATTAAGTTATTAATTTTACACATTTTCATGAAATCAAATCACCCTCAATTCTACCCACACTACAACTCTCAAATAAGATAAGAAAACTCATAGAAATAAGTTTTAGATAAATTTTGAGTTATCCATAGTCATGTAGTATAGACTCATTAGTATTATTCATCTCTACCACATCACACAAGTTAAGAATTTTAATAATATCAGATTTATCAAGTTGAGGGTCACTGTGAAAGGTAATTATAGTCTCTTCAAATCAAAATCATAAAATATTATATTGCCAATTAGTTCAAGTGAAGTCTAGCTTTTATAACTCGTGCATACCCAATATCATATTAGTATCACTCAACCTAAATGGTAGAAAATTTTCAGTGATTGTGACGACTTCAATTTTTACCACATTTTTTTACAAATATATTTTTCTTTAATTGTTGCCCTTTCACCAATCATAATAATATAATTTTTTATGGTCATTATTAGTAGGTTCATGCCTTTCACGCCTTGAGAGAAGTTGTGTGGCACTACAGTCTATCATCACAATCAACTCTCGAGCCTAAATTCTTCTTTTCATTTTTAATGTTCCTCCTACAGCAAGCCCAATAACCAAATTTAGTGATATGTCAATATTGGAGACCCAACTATTCTTGTAATTTGACTACCTCTTATTTTTATATGCATTTTGCTTCATACTTTGATGTTGGTCTTTGTCATAAATAAGGAGAAATTGTAACTCCTATTTGTAGATGTGACTTAGGTGTTATTTATCATTGCATGAGAAGGCCTTTTGCATGTATATCTTACCTTTGTAAGGGTGAAGTACTTTCTAGTATTAGGTCGTTCCAGATTGATTTCTGTCCTCTAGAGTGTAGTGGATATACTTCTTCAGAATTCCCTCCATATTTTTTTTGTTCTTCTCCTACACTTAAATCAACATGCTCATAACCTCCTAATTTTAATATCATGCAATATTGATATTCTACAACACTTTTAAGTGTGATATTGTTCTCTTCGATTGCTTGTGTTATCTCTATCATATCACTGAGACCCTTTGGTTTGGCTTGGATTTCAAACTTTTAGTACTTTAGAAAGTTATTCTCTAGTGCCTCTTAAGATATTCTTTTAATGTAACTTAGATAACAAATTACATTCCTGTCAATAATCAACTATTTATTCACATTGTTTGTCATCTAAGATGTGTTCTCGCATATTACCAAGATGTCATGCATTTCAAAGTATAGCTCCACTCCAAATAGCTATCCATTTGGAGCTCCAATTGTCACTGCTATTAAAATGATATGATGACAATAATTACTTCAATATTTTGATATTAAGACATTTCTTTTGACATTTATTTTTTGTGACAATAAACTGTAATGTATATTACTGTAAATTCAATTTTTAAGCAGCGTATTAAACACATTGATACCGATTGCTAATTTGGTCCTCGACACTTTCTTCGAAGATATATCAAGTGGACATTTTTACAAAGCTATCATCAGGGCCCCAAGGCGCCGACTTTCGGCCACCACTACCGCTTCTGGCTCTTCGCCCGGCCAGAGATCGTCCACGTCGGCCACAAAGTCAACGTTCCTTCCTCCTACTTTCTCGGAGCTTTACTGGGCTGAGGACGTGTCAATGCAGGTGACGAAGGACAGGCTGCTGGACGCCGCCGAAGGGCGGAGGCCCAGCTGGTCGGCATCTTCTGAGAGAGAGAGAGTGTGTAATGGCGTTTTATCCCAGCGGTGCAGCGGAAGAAGATGACTTGGCTGATCAATAAACTGCCATTAATACTCACTCCACTCTGTTCTATCAGCTCCTAGATGGTAAGGTAGAACAAGATTTTAGTATCCAAGAAAGGGGGGGCTCGAGGTCAGAAGACCAGGGAGCCCACCAGGAAGGAGGTCAACGGGACGGTGAGGTTGTCGTCAAGCTTGGAGCTTATGGGGAGAGATTCCACCACCGTGGCGGCCAGGGAGACCAGCAAGAACCCTAGAGTCTTCTCCCAGCTCACTTCGACGAACCCGAACAGGGAATAGTAGTACATGTACCTGAAGAACCCCTGGAAGTGTGAGAGGGAGGAAGAGAAATAAAGTGGGCGGCGGCAGTCGTACTCACCCGACGGACGAGAGGAATCCGGCAGCCGCCATGGCCACGCTGCCGGCGTAGGACTTGCTGGGGTTGTATGGGAGTTTGACCCTTCCGAATCGCCTTCCGACGATGTCGGCCACACCTGAGAGAGGTCAGAGAGAGAGAGAGAGAGAGAGAGAGAGAGAGAGAGAGAGAGAGAGAGAGAGAGATGATCGTCAAGAACCATCGTTTCTCACTCGCACGAGGCAAGATAACAAAGGAGAACAGCCATACCGTCTCCTGCGCATAAGTTGCAGACGGCAGCTATGGCGACAGGGGAGGTTCGCCAGAAGATGGTGGTCGCCAGGGTGATGGTGCAGGGGTAGAACAGAGGTCCTCGGAGGAGCTCCCTGGAAACCCAGAAGCAAGGCTAATCTCACTTAGACAGCCGCGTCAGGAGCGAAATCAGGAGATTGCCATGATCTAATTGAAAACCTGTAGTCTCCGTATCTGCTCATGGACTTGACGATTGCGTCGTTTCTCCAGATACCCAGTCCAAGAAAGATTATCCTAATTATGCTGACGGTGGGAGCAGTGGCTGCCAGAAATGGGGCCAGGTCTCCGGAGCTGCGGAAGAAAGCCATAAGAACCCATCTGGGTCGACTCATTACAAACCAGGAAGCTCGGGAACATCGGTCGACACCTGAACATTGGCCAGAAGAGCATGAAAGTCAATCCAAGGCTGATGTGGACCAGCTTCCTGCTCAGAGTCTGCGAGGATTACGAGGAAGAAGGGGGCGTTAGCGGCGGCGGCGGCAGGAGGAACAGAGAAGGAAACGAAGAAATCAGAAGATATCGGAGCAAAAAATGCTGTAAATAACCAGCGAGGAGACCAAAGACGGAATCCAATGGACCAGAAAAAAATATATCTTTCGGCATCACCATGTGCATGAGAAGAACCCAAGAGATCCAGGACAGAGCCACATGAAAACTCGTCCACAAGCGCTTGAACCTTCTTTCTTGCACCCATCGGACATGGGGAAGGGCCGATCCAAAGTCAAAAGATCCCACGTTATTTAAAGAAAAACCATCTCTGTAAGTAAGGGAGAGATGCAGGCAAGTTCTGCTCGCCATTTGGCCAGATCTTGATATCGGGATGAGAGTCAACGACTACAAGCTGGGGTTGTAAAATCAGGGGTCCACATGAAACCGAAGAGATCAACCAAAGAAATGGCTGTGCAGGCCAGTAGTTCGATCCATCGAGAAGAGAGTTTTATGGGCGAGATTATAGAAAATATAAGTGCGATATTATTGCGGGTAAAACGAGCCCAAAGGTTTTCAGTGGAGATGGCGCCTCGGGAAGATGAATTCCACACCGATATAAATATCATCCAATTAATCCTCCTACATCCATTAAACAATCGGATGAGCCACGAGGGTCTAACCAATCCCTAATTCTCTGATGTTTTCCATGGAACGCCCGATTTGTTTTATCTTCAGGATCCAGTCTATATCCCTGGTTCTTTCCCATCACATGAGCACTTCCGCTTCTGTAAGATCTGACGGAGGGGCGAGCGAGGCCACCGAAAATTCACCTTCCCTTGAATCCCGCCGTTATCACCTGAATTCAGACGGTTATTTTTCGAAAATTTGACCAACCTGATGACGGGAGGTTTTGTGTTCTCGAATTTGTGTTCGGATCATCAGCCTAAACGCCTGGATCTATGCTCACATCACAGAATCCCAACAGTCGCCTTGCCGCATGGGAGCGTTTTCTCGGAATGGAAAGAGTCAGATCTGGTGGCTGACCTGCTCGAAGACGCGCCGCTTGGCCAGCTCCTCCCAGAACCGGAGCAGCGACAATGCCACTCCCGAAGTGAACACAGATGAGAAGACATCGCGGACCACCGCTTCCTGCGCCCAAATCGAGGCCCTCGCGGCCGTCGAACGCTGCCGGTGCCGGCACGCAGCCGGAGAGTGAACCGGCGGGAAATTTGGGCTCAGTCGGCCGGCGAGGACGACGTCGCCGGCGGTGGCGGCGACTGGCGGCGGCAAGCTGCCCCGGAAGTAGCCGCATACGGGGAGAACTGAGGCGGCGATACGACCGACTTCTGGGGGCATCCACCGGCGGCCGGTGGGAAGTCGACACTCCATCTCTTCTCTGCAGAGAGGTCCTCCGAGGTTCTCGCTCGAGGTCCGGGGCGAGTCCTCCGCGTGTTATCTTACCGTACGCACGGTCCACTCCTCAGAGGTTGGCTGTCGGCTGTTCCGCCACCATTCGACCCCACGGATATGGTTTTATTCTGTATAATCCCCTTATAAATCTAGTAATTACATGAATGCCCTATCATATTCGAAATGGCGGATTTTTACTCTTCGTTCACAAGATAAATGAGAAACTTTCAATTATTCAGATTTTTGAGCAACCCACCTCTAAAATTTATATTGTATTTATGGACATCTGTCATGTCGCGTGGGTGTGAGAGAGCCGGGTTATGGGCACATGCGGCCCGTTAGAGCTCGCGGCCTTATTGGGCTGGACCAATGTAACATTATTGGGCCTGAAAAATATGGGCCGGCTGATTTTCCACGGCTGGGAGCGCAACCATCCGTTTTCCGCGGCGCTCCTCTGCAGGGGAGGGGTCCCGCGCCACGTCGGAAATACTAAATATAAATAAAGAAATGGGAATATTATAAGATTAAGGAAAAATTGGTGAAAAAAAATACCGTTCCAACGGACGCCCTCCCTCCACAACGTTCGGTCGGACAGGGACGGGAGGGCGAGCACATTCTCCAGTCGGGACTTCGTTGGAGCTTCCACCGCGGAGGAACCGGGGAGGGATTCGAATTCGGCCGGCGCCGGCGGGGGGATCGGCCTCGATCGGTCGTTCGTTCTTCCTCTCGGTTCTTGATCTCCGATTCCTCTGGTCGCCGTCCCGCCTCCTCTCTGCGGTCGTCGATGCGTGCGGAGTTGCAGATGAGGATGCGGCGGGGAAGAAGGTGATCGATCGTGCCGGCGGAGAAGGCGTGGCTGGACAGGGCGATGCAGAACAACATATTGAATAGCATTCGCAGCCTGAAGCTCATCGATGGCTGCAAGGGCGGCAGCGGGCAGGTGTATGCGCTGAACACCTCCTCCGCCGGGAACGAGAAGGGCCATCACCATCACCATCACCACCACCACCACCACCACAGCCATCGCCGGAACCCTTCCCAGGAGGGCCACCACGTCCGCTCCGCCTCTAATATCCATGCCAAGCCCGCACAGGCCGCTTCCGCCTGCCCCGACAGCCTCCTTCCCTACGGCCTCCCTTCCCCGGACCTGATCGACCCCGCGATCGACCCTTTCATTCGTGCCGTCGATCCAATCTCCGCTCTTGCATCTTCCTTCCGTTGCTACGCCACCGCTGCGCCTCACGACCAATGCGCCCTCCACCTCGAGCAGCGGTCCCTACTCCGGTCGCTCAATGATCCGAAACTCCTCCGCCGCTCCCTCCGCTCCGCCCGTCTCCACGCCGCCGACGTCCACCATAAGATTGTCCTATCCGCGTGGCTCCGATATGAGCGACGCGAAGATGAGCTTGACGCATCGCCGTCGTGCTCTCACGCCCCATCGACCTCCTCCTGCGGTCCCGCCCTGGAATGCCCTTTGTCTGCCCTCATGCCGGGGTATGATCCCGACTTCTTGTCCCACCCTTGCCCATGCCGCCGCTTCCCCGATTCTGTAGAAGAATGCTCTACCTCCCGGTCGGGGGCCACATCCTTCGTTGAAGAAAAGCAGGAGAAGGACGGGGTAGATGTGGAACAAGAAGAAGAAGAGGCAGCAGCAGAAGAAGAAGAGGCAGCAGAAGAAGAAGAGGAAGAAGGCGACGTGGTGTTCTGCATTGGCGATGAAGAGGTCGTTTGTTTTCGTTACCAAATCGCCGCGCTGTCTAAACCTTTCAGTGCGATGATGTATGGAGGATTCATGGAATCGCGGAGGGAGAAGATCAATTTCACCAACAACGGGATCTCCGCCGAGGGGATGAGGGCCGTTGGCGTCTTCACCCGCACGGGCTCCCTGCACGACTTCCCCCCTGGCATCGTCCTCGAACTTCTTTCCTTCGCAAACAAGTTCTGCTGCGAGGGCCTGAAGTCCGCTTGCGATGGCCGCCTGTCGTCGCTGGTGGGGACCTTAGAAGACGCGCTTCTGCTTGTGGAGTACGGGCTGGAGGAGACGGCTCACATGCTGGTAGCCTCTTGCCTGCAGGTCTTCCTCAGAGGGCTTCCAAATTCCCTGCACAATCCCAAGGTTGCCCGGATTCTCTGCAGCGGAGAATCCAGGCAGAAGCTAGCCGCAGCTGGACACGAGTCCTTTGCCCTGTACTACTTCCTCAGCCAGGTGGCCATGGAGGAGGACATGAGATCGAACACTACGGTCATGCTCCTGGAAAGGCTCGGCGAATCTGCGGTTTCTGAGTGGCAGAAGCAGCTGGCATTTCATCAGTTGGGTTGTGTGATGCTCGAGAGAGGTGAATACGAGGATGCCCAGAGCTGGTTTGAAGAGGCGGCCAAGGTGGGACATGTATATTCCCTTGCCGGCGTCGCCCGGGCTAAGTACAAGCGGGGAAACAGGTACTCGGCCTTCAAGCAGCTCAACAGCCTCGCTATAGAGAATGATCATGTGGGATGGATGCATCAGGAGCGGTCTCTGTACTGTAGCAGCATGGAGGAGAAGATGCGGGACTTGAATGATGCCACCAGGCTCGATCCAACTCTTGTGTACCCTTACAAGTATCGAGCCATCATCATGATGGAGGACGATAAAATTGGTGCTGCTACCGCAGAGATCAACAAGATTCTGGGTTTCAAGGTCTCCACTGACTGTCTCGAGCTCCGAGCTTGGTTCTCCATTCTTTTAGAGGACTATAATGGGGCACTTCGGGATATGAGGGCGCTAATGACACTGGATCCTAATTATATGATGTTCCATGGCAATGTTCATGGGAATCAGCTAGTTGAGCTCCTCCAGCAGCGTGTGCCGCTGTGGAGTCTGGCGGACTGCTGGATGCAGTTATATGATAGATGGTCTTCTGTGGATGACATTGGTTCTCTTGCCGTGGTACATCAGATGCTAGAGAAGGATCCCGGCAAAAGCATCCTGTGGTTTCGCCAATCTCTCCTTCTGTTGAGGTGAGTTTTCTGTTCATCACTTTTCTCCTGGTTAACTTATTTAAAAGCTGCAGAGGTTGCTCTTCTTCCTCTACATGTGCTACAGAAATCTGCTCACTCGGGTGCTGATTATTGTTGTTCATTTGCAGCCTAATGAAATTCATACTACAATTTTATGGTGGAATTTTATAATGACTTTCCCCAAGATTTTGCTATTGTTTTTGGTCGCATTATTTGGTGGGAATTAATCATCAATTTGCTGCAGTCTTCTTCATCTGTCTAAATTTTAGTGGGATGGTGCTTTTAGAGGCATCGTGAGGCCAATGAATTGCCCCAAAAAAATTCTTCGTTAAGGTTTTACCTGATACAATCCACAGACTGGAAATAACGTAGAACAGATAGAGACAGGGGCAAGCTTGCTAATGGTAAACCTGATGTTCTCCTTGGCGGCTATCAGCCTAAAAGTAGTTGAAGTCACATGCGATAACCATGATCCTGTGATTTTAATTGATTTGATGGTTACAACCTTGTGCAGATTCGCACAAAAAAAAAAAAAGAATTTCCTCACCACCGGCTTTTTCTTTAAAATAGTAAAATGCACCAGGAAGGAATATGATCACGGACAAGAGTTGTTATTATTCTGATGCTTGATGGAAGCCTTGGTAAACTGGCAGGTTGGCATAAAATGTTTTAAATCGCCCCAAATAAATAAAATAGCGAATTGGTGGGTTTGGATCCCTCTCTTTGATGCTGGTGGTTGGCGATGCTGAGGCTGGGCAGACGAGGCATCTGGATTAAAGATAAGTGAAGAGAGTAAGATTCAGCCATCTGGATTAAAGATAGGTGCAGATTATGGACGGGTACGATGAGTACATTTTCATTGATTCGGCCATTCCACATTCATTGTCTTTTACGTGTAATTTTTAGAATAAATTTAATCTTTTCTCTGTCGAAGGAAAGTGGACGACTTGAGTTGAGGGAAGCTCCACTCCTTGCTTGATCTTTCTGCTCACAGACAATGAAGGCGATCTACTTTCAGTAGCTGGATCTAGTTTCAGCAGCTTGTGGGTTTTGAGAATGGCGGATTGGAGATTGGATGTGGGAACTGCTGAGATTATCTGCAGAAAAGTTGAGCGTGGATATTGCAGAAGTAATGGCCCATTTCATTTCATAAGTTACTAGCTAGGTATAGCTTTCCTGATTTATCAAAGATTTACTGGCTTCATGCCATCATCTCTTGGGGAGACCATGGGGTGAAGACCCAGATAGATCTATAATTAGCAAGGCGAAGAGTCTGATCAACACATTGACTAATATGCTGACGAAATCACCCTATGAAAGTTTCATCTGCGTAAACAAGATGGAAACAAAATGTTCAGTTCTTTCCTTTTTTTTATTTCTCGACGAGGAGAATTTTTTTTTCCCCTATGTTTTGACTCAGTCCTAGGTCAACCCATCGTCTCTGTCCCTCTCCCCCTCCCTCAGCTCTCCTGCGGCGTGGCGGATCGTTGTGTATCTATATGAAGTTTGATCTCGTTCGTGATTAATCCGCGGTCTTTGTGCAGGTTGAACTGCCAGAAGGCAGCCATGCGCAGCCTCCGTCTGGCCCGAAACCACTCGGCTCACGAGCACGAGAGGCTGGTCTACGAAGGGTGGATCCTCTACGACACCGGCTACCGCGAAGAAGCGTTGACCAAGGCGGAGGAGTCCATCTCCATTCAGAGATCCTTCGAGGCCTTCTTCCTCAAGGCGTACGCCCTGGCCGACATGAGCCTCGACGAGTCGTCTTCTGAGAAAGTCGTCCTCCTCCTCGAGGAGGCCCTCAAGTGCCCCTCGGACGGTCTCCGGAAGGGCCAGGTGGGCCCCCTCCGCTCTCCCCCCTCCCCTTCATTGTTTGACCAAAGTGCCTCTGAGGGTCTCGGTTGACCGGCTCGCCTCCCCTCTCCCCTCTCCTCCCCTGCAGGCGTTGAATAACCTGGGCAGCGTCTACGTGGACTGCGACAAGCTGGACCTGGCGGCGGACTGCTACGTCAACGCTCTGAACATACGGCATACGCGGGCCCACCAGGGGCTCGCGCGGGTCTACTACCTGAAGAACCAGAGGAAGGCGGCGTACGACGAGATGACCAAGCTGATCGAGAAGGCCCGCAACAACGCCTCCGCCTACGAGAAGCGTTCCGAGTACTGCGACCGCGACATGGCCAAGAGCGATCTCTGCCGGGCCACCGAGCTTGACCCTCTCAGGACCTACCCTTATCGATACAGAGCTGCAGGTCCGTACACCACTCAAACTCAAAATCTAGAGAGAAGAGAAGAGAGAGAGAGAGAGAGAGAGAGAGATTCTTTTGGGTTGACTTTAACGAGTGAGCGTTCTCCCTCCTCTCTCTCTCTCTCTCTCTCTCTCTCTCTCTCTCCTGTGTGTATGTGTACAGTGCTCATGGATGACCACAGAGAAGAGGAAGCAATCGCGGAGCTCTCGAGGGCGATAGCTTTCAAGCCGGATCTCCAGCTGCTGCACCTCCGCGCGGCGTTCTACGAGTCGGTGGGGGACGTGGCGGCCACCGTGCGGGACTGCGAGGCGGCGCTCTGCCTCGATCCCGGCCACGGAGAAACGATCAAACTCTACGACAGGGCCCGCGGGAAGGTCAACCAGGAGACGAGTTGACCGGCGGAGGAGGTAATTCTGTCGGAGAAACCGACGTTTAAAGAAACCCTTTTCTCCATGACGTCAGCTTGTTTTTTCTCTCTCCTCGTTGTTTCTCTATCTAGAAGCTATTGGATCTCTCTCTCTCTCTGGGCCATCAAATGAACGATCTTTTTTTTTTCAGGTTTTTGATAATTACCTGAAATTTCCGCCCCGATGGCTGTGAGATGCTATCTGAGACGGCGGCTGATCTCGACGAGCCGCTCGATCATCGATGGGCGGTTCCGATTCAAGATGCTATGCAGAATCTTTGTTAAAAAATATAATTTATTGATTCCGGAGGCTTATTAACCTTGCAAACGCGGAGACTTTTTTTCTTAATAAAACTTCATAAATGATGGGTCGCGCTTTCAACCTCGGCCCCCTAGATAAATAAATTTATATATTTATATCGAGAGAGAGAGAGAGAGAGAGAGAGAGAGGGGGGTGTAGTTATTGGGTTGGGCCGTATTTTTGGCCCATTAACCCTGAAGATGATTAGCTTTCATTGGCCCAGAATGGCGGGCCTAGTGGGATGAAAAATGGGTAAGACGGCCCATTTAGGAAAGGGCACCGTACGTTATCTAAGTTCGCACGTGCGAAGTGCATTTTCAAAAAGATCTGCTTAGGGTTTCTGGTTCCCTGCCCGCCGTCGTCCTCCCGCTCCTTCGAGGCATTCGAAAAATCAAAGCTATATAAAACCAGGGAGCCCTAATTTCCCTCGGTTCTTCTTCCTCTCGCTTCCTCTTCCCTCTCGGATTGCCGTACGAGGAGCGAGCGGCCTGGGGTGGGTAGGAAGAAGGGGGAAGTGTCGGGGGTGGACAGTTGGGTCGAAAGCAGGGAGACTTCCCCTGCGCCAGTGTACAGTTCCATAGGGTCTCGTTTTCGGCGGCACATCGGGGCTGAGGTATCTATTGTCCTTGTAGATAGATCGCCCTACCTTGTTCTATAATATTTGCGATGGTGATTTCCGGCAGATCTACTGTGTTGCCATTTCTTATGCCCCTTTTTGCATGTTTATTTCGCTCCTCTTTGGTTGATTATTTTGCCCCTTTTTGGTTGTTTATTTTGCCCGTCTTTGCTTGTTTATTTTGCTCCTCTTTGCTTGTTTATTTTGCCATTTTTCGCTTCATTGCAAGGCAATTGATATTCATCTGGAGTGAAGTGCATAAAATGGAGTGTCTACTTGTTTGTTTTCCTTTGGGTCATTTTTTTCATTCACACTGGCAGATCATATCTTTTCCATCAGTAATGTCCCCTAATTCTCTGTTTCTTTGCGTTCGGCATTCTGTCGTTTCATCGTCTATGCTGGGGATTAGTGATTGTACCTTCAAGAGAGAATCAAAGATAGACCCTTAACCCAAGATAGTGCATATCTTTTCATTGTTTACTTCTCTGTTTTTACTCTAGAAAAACACTGGCGATGGCTTTTTCCGCTATACATTGATTGCTGCCTTATATTAAAGCTTTATATTTCTCATCTCTCGGTATCCTTTTACGTTGAAGATTAAAACCTTCCAGATTTATAAAATCTTTAGGGCTGGGGTTATGTTTATTATTTATGTCGTTTGATGGCATTTTTGCCAGTTTCATCTAAGTTTTATGTATTGTGAGTTGTGCTTCTCGGTGAGCACTTTATGGGAAATCATCCTTGGTTCTGAATTTCTCAAAATGGTGGTTGTATACTTGGTTTTTTGTAGGAACATGGCGTTGGAAATTACGCAATACCTTATAGCTGCTCAATCTCCTGATGGGGGAGTACGCCTTTCTGCAGAGGAAAGCTTAAAACAGTTTCAGGAACAGAATCTTCCTATCTTTCTTCTCTCTCTGTCAGTTGAGCTATCTAGTGAGGCAAAGCCACCTGAATCACGTAGACTTGCTGGTATCATTCTGAAGAACTCGTTAGATGCCAAAGATGCTGCTAGGAAAGACCTGTTGACTCAGCAGTGGGTCAGTGTAGACCAGATGATAAAAACCCAAATTAAAGAGTCGCTCATGCAGACTCTCCCATCATCTGTTTCGGAAGCAAGGCACACATCGACACAAGTCATTGCAAAGATAGCCTCTATTGAGATTCCACGCCGAGAATGGCCAGATCTAATTGGACGGCTGCTATCAAACATGACCCTGCCGAATGCATCTGCTGTTCTGAAACAGGCAACCCTAGAGACTCTTGGCTATGTTTGTGAAGAAGTGTCTCCCAAAGACCTAGAACAGGACCAAGTAAATTCTGTTCTCACAGCTGTAGTCCAGGGAATGAGTCAGTCAGAGCAGAGCAGTGATGTTTGCCTTGCTGCAGTGAAGTCACTGTATAATGCTCTTGATTTTGCACAGATTAATTTCGAAAATGAGATGGAAAGGAATTACATTATGAAAGTTGTCTGTGAGACTGCTGTGTCCAAAGAATTGGAAATCAGGAAGGCCGCCTTTGAATGCCTGGTTTCTATATCTTCTATGTATTACGAATATCTAGAGCCTTATATGCCCACACTTTATAATTTGACAGCAAATGCTGTGAAGGGTGACGAGGAACCTGTTGCTCTGCAAGCTATAGAATTTTGGAGTTCTATTTGTGATGTGGAGATAGAAATCAAAGAGGAGTATGGTGGCGATGACAGTGAAAGTTCGAGTAGCATCAGTCATCACTTCATAGAGAAAGCTCTTCCCACCCTGGTTCCTATGTTGCTGGAAACTTTGTTGAAGCAAGACGAGGACCAGGATCATGATGACGAAATCTGGAATCTGTCAATGGCTGGTGGGACCTGCCTGGGACTTGCCTCTAGGACCGTTGGAAACCTAATTGTGTCTCTTGTGATGCCCTTTGTTGAGGCCAACATCATGAAAACTGACTGGCGCAGCCGAGAAGCAGCAACATTTGCTTTTGGGTCCATTCTTGAAGGTCCGACAATTGAAACTCTATCACCATTGGTTCATGCCGGATTGGAATTCTTGCTCAATGCAATGAAAGATCAGAATATCCATGTCAAGGATACAACTGCGTGGACTCTGGGTAGGATCTTTGAGTTCTTGCATTCTCCTGGATCTAATTTCTCTGCAGTGACTGCCGCAAATCTTCCTCGGATCATGTCAGTCTTGTTGGAAAGTATCAAAGATTCCCCCAATGTGGCTGAGAAAGTTTGTGGAGCGATATACAACCTTTTCCAGGGTTTTGAGGATTCTGCAGATTCTTCCATTCTTTCTCCGTATCATATGCAAATCATTATTGCTCTCCTGTCTACAGCAGATCGCACAGATGCCAGTAACTCACGGCTTAGGGCTGCTGCGTATGAGACCTTGAATGAAGTGGTTAGGTGCAGCAGTCTTTCAGAGGCTTCTAACATAGCTCAGCTACTTCAGGAAATAAAGGATCGATTGGCTCGGACAATAACGCTACAGATTATCTCTTCAGATGACAGGGAAAAACAGAGCGATTTGCAGGCCTTGCTGTGTGGCGTTCTTCAAGTTATTATTCAGAAATTGACGAGTACGGATGAAACAAAACAACTGATTCTTCAGTCTGCTGATCAAATGATGACCTTATTTCTTCAGGTGTTTGCATGCCGGAGCTCAACAGTGCACGAAGAAGCAATGCTTGCGATTGGGGCCCTTGCTTATGCAACTGGCTCTGAATTTGTGCGGTACATGCCAGAATTCTACAAATATTTGGAGATGGGGCTTCAAAATTTTGAAGAGTATCAGGTGTGCTCCATTTCAGTCGGCGTCGTAGGTGACATCAGTCGTGCTCTGGACGAGAAGATTCTTCCATTCTGCGACGGCATAATGAGCCAGCTTCTTAAGAACCTCTCTGACGCCAGGCTTCACAGATCTGTGAAGCCTCCTATATTCTCATGCTTTGGGGATATGGCACTGGCCATTAGTGACAATTTTGAGAAGTATCTCCCTTATGTTATACCAATGCTGCAAGGAGCTTCCGAGCTCTGCTCTCATTTAGGTTCCCAGGATGAGGAAATGCTCGATTATGGAAACCAACTTAGAACCTGCATATTTGATGCTTACTCTGGTATACTTCAGGGTTTCAAAAACTCCAAGCCTGATCTGATGGTACCTTATGCCGGCCACATCCTTCAGTTCATAGAGACTGTATTCAAGGACAAAAACAGGTACCCTCCTTTTGTTCTTTGCAAATGCACATGATAGGAAATTTTGATTTTTTTATCAAATCTAAAAACCAAATGTTTATACTTAAAAACCTCATAGGGATGAAGGCGTGACAAAGTCTGCAGTAGCTGTGATGGGTGACCTTGCCGATGCGCTTGGCCCGAACATAAGCTCTCTGTTCAAGGATCGTACCTTCCACATGGAGTTGCTTGGCGAGTGCTTTGGATCAGACGACGAGAACCTGAAGGAAACTGCGACTTGGACTCAGGGGATGCTGAACCGTGTGCTGGTTTCATGAACTGGGTTCACTACCTCCAGCAGGCATGGGTGTCTGGTCAGTATGTTCATCAATTTGATGCACACCGGTCTCATTTCCAAGGTTTAAATCTTGTATACTGCTGCATGTGATCCCTCCCACCCTTGTACTTGGTTTTCTGTCTGAAAGTTTTAGGAAACTGGCATCAATTTTGCCCGTTGGACACCTTGTGTCCTCGAGTTGTTGTAGAGCAGCACAATCATTTGCCTATTATTGCAAAGATGGAGATGGATTTGCTGGACTCAGTTTGTTCTATTCCTGTCAACATGGGCTCTTATTCAACAGTGAGAATCCCAAAGCTCTTTTTTTGTTCTGAGTTCATTTTTCTTGTATTCAAATGATTGATTGTTTCAAATCAATATTGCCGTAGGAAAAAGCTCCGTAGGGGGGGGGTGTTGCCACACTTCTAGTGAAAGTGGTGGCAGGGCCCACCACAGGAACATCAAACCAATCTCCTTTAGAGAAAAGGGTTGACCACTGATTATTACATCTGTGTTAGGGCTTACTCCCTTTATTGGTCCACCATCGTAGAGTAGAAGTGTTCTCCACCATCTTGAAGTTAAGTAGTTTCCCACGTGTTTAGGGTGCTGCTTTCTATGACTTCATGTTTACTCCACGTGTTGAGAATTTCGCAAACCCTTTTTTCTGATGTGTTCAGATGTCTTCTTAATCTGGCTTTAATGCCTATATTTGACCTCATCCCTGTTTGTCATTGTTAGTCAGTTTCAAGAACACGCAAGGGTCATTTAGTGTGGATCAGATCCTCCCATACCCTAATATTTTCCCGGTCTTTGACAAAGTTTTTGACAAGTGGCTGGGATGAGTTGACCCTGAACAAACAAAAAAAAACCAATTTAGATGCGCAGCTGAACACGTCTGACCTGTCCATTCTCGATTGTTTCATTAGCCAAACATTGCACATATGGCTGAATATTAGTCCAAACGCATGATTTAAAAAAATTGGTAAGTAGAGAAAAGAAGGTGTTGTTATTGGTTTAAAAACAGAAAAAATGAAAAAAAATGACACCCCACCCAATTGGGACATGATCATTACTACCCCCAAGCACTACTAATTATCTTTTACATAAAGAAAAAAACATAATGATATGTGAGGATGGACGTCTGCCGTAAACCAGTCAAGCTGGTTTAGAAGCAACCTCGGCCGAGGCTGCTGGAGAAACGGCTGCCGAGGGGGATATCACCTTTCAGCTTGTTGAAGGCCACGCAGAAGACGGAAAGGCGGCGGAGGCGGACCATCTGAGGCGGTACCCTTCCGGTGAGCTGGTTGTGGGAAAGGTCCAGGCTTTCGATCATCTCCAGGCCCTTGAAGGAGGCGGGGATTCCGCCGCCTATGTAGTTGCGGGAGATGTTCAGCGACCTGAGCGCCGCCAAGGCCCCTATCTCGGGCGGGATGGCGCCCCCCAGCCGGTTCATGGACAGGTCGACGCCGGTGAACCACGACAGGTCGTCGCCCTCGAAGACGCGGAGCTTCCCCTTCGTCCTGAACTCCACCGCCACCCTCTCCGAGGAGTAGTAGCTCTGGTCGAGCAACGCCTTCGAAGCGTTCCTCCAAGAGTCGACGTGACTCAGGCAGCGGGGTATGGCGCCGGAGAAGGAGTTCGCCGAGAGGTCCAGGATGCGGAACCCCGCCGAGCGGCAGAAAATCTCCGGAACCCTACCCCGGAAGTTGTTGCCTCCCAGGAGGACCACCTGCGGCTGCGACAGCGCCAAGGGCTCCTCGGTTATCGTACCCGACAGATGGTTCCTCCGCAGATTCAGAATGATCAGTCCCGGGCTCGCCGACAGCGCCGGCGAGATGCCTCCTGTGAAGAGATTATTCTCGAGGATCAGGTACTTGAGGTTTCTCATACTGGACCCCGGCGGAAGGATGCTCCCGCTCAGCCTATTGTGGGCCAGGTTCAGGTGACTGATCATGGAGCCGTCTGCGGTGAGGCCGGGGGGTATCTCTCCGGCGAGCTGGTTGTGGGAGACGTCCAGCACGCCCAGGTAGCTCAACTGGGCGAAGGAGTCCATGCTTCCTCGGAAGGCGTTCCTGGAGAGGTTCACGTGGTAGAGCTGGGGGAGAAGAGAGCTCATGTTGTCCGGCAGGGGGCCGCTGATGCTGTTCTCGGACAGATCGAGGTGGGAGACGCGGCGTTCTGCGCCGCCGGCGAGCTGGGGGATCGGCCCGGTGAAGTTGTTCCCACCCAGATAAAGTTGTTCCCCAACGTTGTCGAACAGCCATGGCGGAAGCTCCCCCCTGATCGACGTCCTCGACAGGTCCAGAATGTCGAGGTTCTTCTGCCCGGAAAGGAACGTCGGAAGGACCCTCCCGCTGCGAAGGTTCAGAGCACAGCCGGCGAGGAGTAAGTACTGCAGCTGGAAGGACGGGACCCAGGGGGGGCTCTCGGTCTCCACCTGGAGCCCGGGGTTGTCGTAGAGAGTGACTGCGGTGAGGTTGCGGAGGCCGGCGAGCGAGGAGAAGAAGAACACGCCGGTCAGTCGGTTGCCTCCCAGACCGATGCCAATCAAAGAGGAGGCATTCTGGAAAGAGGGGATCTCTCCGGCGAGGCGGTTGTTTTGGAGGGTTAGCGCTTCGAGGGCCGGCATTGTGGCAATGCAGGGATCGATGGGGCCTTCGATCTCGTTCACATCCAGGCGCAGGGAGGTTAAACTCTTCATGGTGCAGAAGCCTGCGGCATCGGGAGGGAGAATTCATAAGTAAATGGCAGATGTCGAGAAATGTTGTGTTGATTAAAATCAGAGGAAAGATGCGGGCTTTTATGTTCTCAACTATATAGATTAATAATCTTATTTTGATTGATACCAAAGTCAGCGTACAGAGATGGATCCGAATTTTCTTTAGTGAAAAACAAAACTTTGAATTCTAATAATCTTTTTTGGATAATGTGAAAGTCTACCATGGTTCATAACGTCGTGAAGATCATCTAGATATTAATGGTCTGAATAATTTTATTCTATTTCATGGTTCTATTGAAATAAGACGAGAAATGAGCCAATTCCCATTTCGAATTATTAAGGGATGAAGAGATATTAACGTCCCGAGGATATGAGTTGGAGGGGCAGAATGATACCTTTGAGTAATGAGGAGCTCCTCAGTTTATTGGATGACAACCAGACTTCGGCAACCGAGGGAAGGCGAAAGATCCACGAGACGCCCTCGTCAGTCAACTCATTTTCGCTCAGGTCAACGCGTTGAAGATCTCGAAGGCCGGCCATCCCTACGCGAGAGATTACGACGATTGACTGAATTCCCTCCTTCTTAGCAGTTAGAGACTGCAAACGAGAGATAGATAGATAGATAGATAGATAGATAGATAGAGAGAGAGAGAGAGAGAGAGAGAGAGAGAGAGAGAGAGAGAGAGAGAGAGAGAGATATCTACCGTCGGGTCGAGACCATCCAGTTATCTGATTCCCCTTCATGTCGAGGCTCTGTAACTTCTCCAGCGGGGCGAAGATAGAACCGTCCATTGCCCATCCTCCCAGGCCCTCTCTCCTCCTGTTAGAGAGAGATACACCGATGACACGGCGTGGGGTATCGCTCTGGCAGGACACCCCCTCCCATAGACAGCAGTCCTGTCCGACCCAGGATGGCCACTCGGACGAGTTCGCCGGGCCGGGGCTGTACAGGCCGTCTCTCAGTCTCAGGAGGGCCTCCCGCTCCTGTTCCAGACACCCTTCCGCCCCATTCGGCCACCCCACGCAGCACCAGACGATCCATGCGATCAGAAGACTCATGCCGTGGAACTGCCACCTCCCCATGGCGGTGTACCGACGGATGCCCTCTCCCCTCCTTATCTCTCTCTCTATCTCTCTCTACCCGATGCTCTCGACTTCGTCTTCCTGCCTCGGTCTGGTTCCGACGTCACGAGGCCCTTGTTTGTATAAATAGGTTTTATGGAGGAAGAAGCTCGCAGATTAGGGTCTCTTCCCTTGTTTATTGCCAGCGTGGAGCTGATTCCCCTTTGACTACTGTTCCCCCTTTCAGGAACTTTAGGGCCCACAGTTATCCATTCCGCGTACAAATGCCATCGACTGTAGCCCTCCCCACTCAGTACAGAGATGGAGACCGCCTCTCTCTCTCTCGCTCGATTTTGCTGACCCTTGACTGAAACAGGGGGTAGGGAGGGAAGGGGAGAGAGAGAGAGAGAGAGAGAGGTATTAAATGGTCGCCGTGGGGAGGATGGCCTCGTGGTGAAATGTGATTAGATTAGAATGTTGGAGACGATGAGCTTGGAACGATCCGCATCCAGAAAGATCTATCTGCGTGCTCATGGACGGCAACGCGCGCCCAACAACGTTGACCAGTCAGATCAGGCCCAGACGCGGAGAAAGTCACACTTCCTCTCTCTCGACAGGCCATTAATAGGTTGGGTCTTATGTATCAATCGGAACTTATTCCAGGTCCCGGCATGTATTAAATAGGGAGGGATAAAGGAGAGGAGAGCGTACCAGCACCAATTCGGAGGCGCTCAGCGGAAGAAGACGGAGATGAGGGTGACATGGTTGCCTTCCCCGTCATCGTCCTCGCAGGTGACGATGACGTCGAGGTGGTTCTTGTGGGGATGGACCTCGATCTTCTCCGCAGCCACCACCTCCATGTCCAGCCTCTCCCGGTGCTTGGAGAACATGCTGTTGTAGATCAGCCACGACAAGCAGGTGACGCTGTAGGCGTCGAGGCCCTTGGCTTTGAGCCAGTCCAGGAGCTCCCGCACCGTGGGGTTCTGCCGGAGAACCCACCTGTCCCAGACGGACCACCGGGCGCCGTCGTGCTACACTGCCTTGGACGCCGCTGGCTCGGAGATGGCCACCAGTGGGAGGGCCAGGTTGGCGAAGGTGTTCTGGCAGTCCTTCGCCCAGTGCCCACCGGCGAGCATGTTGTAGAGCTAAAGGCAGGCTAGCCCGCTCGCCGGCGCCGTGGAGGTGGCCATGGACGGTAATGAACTTGGCCTTAATTTTGTCCACCTCTGAGTTGCTGAAGTTCCTCGCTGATGGCGATGAAAATGTAGGCATGCCAATGATCAAATAATTGAAATTGGAAATCACAAGCGACTTCCAAAATAATTCAAAAAGGGAAAATCTTGACGTCATATTCGGCTCAAAATCATCCACAATTGGGGCATTAGGCGATGATAGAGTGATTTAGGCAAACCTCTAGTCATAGGGTACTCAAAATTTAATGCGATAAATGCGACAAGATCACAAGTGATCACTCAGTGTGAAAAGTGGTTATCCTAGTAAGAACACTGGACAACAATCACAAGAAAAATTTATTAAAAGAGCATGTAATGTAAGTGTAATATGTCGAAGTATTGGTCGTGAAAAGAAGTCACAAGAGAGTCCTTTTGCCACAGAAGTGGTCGGTGATCGTTGACTAAAAAGTTGACGTTATTGACCTTGACTAGATGTTGACCGTTGACCTCGTCGTGGTTTACTGACCGAACCTTGACTCGGTTCAAGGGTGCAGACCAGGGGCGCCGACCAGACCGACCGATGGCTCGGCCCGGCGCAGGAGAACGGCGCAGCCTACGGGTCCACCGTAGCTTGAACCAATGGCGCGCGGGTTCGGGCCAAGGGGTTCGAGCCGGCTGGGATTGGAACAGATGAGGGTGGTCCGGCCGGGATGACCCAAACCGTTTGGACCAGCCGCTCGGATTCCTGCGAATCATCGGGTTTTAACCCTAAATCAGGAAAATAACCGCCGGACGGCGGTGAAGCCGACGGAGAGGGTACGCTGGCGGCAGCGGCAGATGGCGGAGGGGCACCGGCGGTGGCGGAGGCGTCGTCAGAGGCGAAGGCGGCGGCGGACGGAGACGACGGCTGACCACTGATTATTGCATCTGTGTTAGGGCTTACTCCCTCTATTGGTCCACCATCTTAGAATAGTAGTGTTCTCCCCTTGAAGTTAAATAGTTTCCCACGTGTTTAGGGTGCTGCTTTCTATGACTTCATGTTTACTCCGCGTGTTGAGAATTTCGCAAACCCATTTTTGTCTGATGTGTTCAGATGTCTTCTTAATCTGGCTTTAATGCCTATATTTGACCTCATCCCTGTTTGTCATTGTTAGTAAGTTTCAAGAACACGCAAGGGTCATTTAGTGTGGATCAGATCCTCCCATAACCTAATATTTCCCCGGTCTTTGACTACGTGTTTGACAAATGGCTGGGATGAGTTGACCCTGAACAAAAAAAACACCAATTTAGGTGCGCAGCTGGACTCGTGTCTGACCTGTCCATTTTGGATTGTTTCATTAGCCAAACATGACTCTTATGCCTGAATATTAGTCCAAGCGCATGATTTTTAAAAAATGGTTCGTCGAGAAAAGATGGTGTTATTTATTTATTTATTTAAAAACAGAAAAATGAAAAAAATGACACCCCACCCAATTGGGACGTGATCATTATTACCCCCAAGCACTACTAATTGTCTTTTACATAAAGAAAAAAACATAATGATATGTGAGGATGGACGTCTGCCGTAAACCAGTCAAGCTGGTTTAGAAGCAACCTCGGCCGAGGGCGCTGCAGAAACGGCTGCCGGGGGGGATATCACCTTTCAGCTTGTTGAAGGCCACGCAGAAGACGGAAAGGCGGCGGAGGCGGAACATCTGAGGCGGTACCCTTCCGGTGAGCTGGTTGTGGGAAAGGTCCAGGCTTTCGATCATCTCCAGGCCCTTGAAGGAGGCGGGGATTCCGCCGCTAATGTGGTTGTGGGAGATGTTCAGCGACCTGAGCGCCGCCAAGGCCCCTATCTCGGGCGGGATGGCGCCCCCCAGCCGGTTCATGGACAAGTCGACGCCGGTGAACCACGACAGGTCGTCGCCCTCGAAGACGCGGAGCTTCCCCTTCGTCCTGAACTCCACCGCCACCCTCCCCGCAGTGATAGGGGGCAAGTCGGGCAGCGTCTTCGAAGCGTTCCTCCAAGAGGCGACGTGACTCAGGCAGCCGGGTATGGCGCCGGAGAAGGAGTTCGCCGAGAGGTCCAGGATGCGGAGCCCCTCCATACGGCAGAAGCTCGCCGGAACCCTACCCCGGAGGTTGTTGCCTCCCAGGAGGACCACTGCCAGCTGCGGCAGCGCGAAGAGCTCTCCGGGTATCGTCCCCGATAGGTGGTTCCTCCTCAGGTTCAGAATGGTCAGTTCCGGACTTCCCGCCAGCTCCGGCGAGATGCCCCCCGTGAAGAGGTTGTCCTCGAGAATCAGGTAGTTGAGAATCCCCATACTGGAGCCCGGTGGCAGGATGCTCCCTCTGAGCTTATTGTGGGCCAGGTTCAGATGCCGGACATAGCTATTCGTGGTGAGGCCGGCGGGGATCTCTCCGGTGAGCTGGTTGTAGGAGACGTCCAGCGCGATGCCCAGAGATCTCAGCTGGGCGAAGGAGTCCATGCTTCCTCGGAAGGCGTTCCTGGAGAGGTTCAGGTAGAAGAGCTCACGGAAACGATAGCCCATGTTGTCCGGGAGCGGGCCGCTGACGCTGTTCTCTGATAGATCGATCGCAGCGAGGCGCAACGGAAGGTCGCCGGCTGGCTGGGGGATTCGCCCGGTGAAGTTGTTCCCGCCGAGATAAATATAGGCCCAGATGTTCGGGAACAGCCACGCCGGGAGCTCCCCGTTGAGAGAGGTCCTCGACAGGTCCAGGATGGCGATGTTCTTCTGCGTGGACAGGAAGCTCGGAAGCACCCCGCCGCTGCGGCGGTTCAGAGCGCAGCCGGCGAGGAGTAGCGTCTCCAGCTGGAAGGACGGCGTCCAGGGGGGGCTCTCGGTCTCCACCTCGAGCCCGGGGTTGTAAGAGAAGTTAACTCTTTCGAGGTTGCGAAGGCCGGCGAACGAGGAGAAGAAGAACACGCCGGTCAGCCGGTTGCCTCCCAGGCCGATGCTCTTTATGGAGGCCGGGAGGGAGGGGATATCTCCGGTGAGGCGGTTGCCTTCGAGCCCCAGTTCTTCCAGGGCCGGCATGGCGGCGATGCAGGGATCGATAGTGCCTTCGATCATGTTCGCTTGGAGCCCCAGGTAGACCAAATTCTTCATGGTGCAGAAGCCTGCGGCATCGTGAGGGAGGTGATCGCGGGAGGGAGCATTCATAACTAAATGTCAGACCTTGATCCATGCTGATTACCGATTTGAGCGAAAAATAGTGTGACTCATTAAAATGAGACGAAATATGTAATCTTATATTTTCTCAACTTTTCTTTTAGGGATAATCTATTTTTTTAAAATAGTAGTTTGAAGTAGGGTGGCTGGATAATTCAACTACTTTGAAGTACGAAAGTCAACCATGATTCATAACTGCGTGAAGATGGTCTAAAGAGTGATGATGTCTAAAGATTTTTAGTATTTTTTGTTGTTCTATTGAAAGAAAACGAGAGACGATCCCATTCTAATTCAGGCATTATTAAAAAAATTTGGGGATAAAAATCCAGAGGATATGAGTTGGAGGGGAGTCTGGATACCTTTGAGTACTGAGGAGCTCCTCAGTTTATTGAACGACAATTGGACTTCGGTCACCGAGGGAAGGCCAAAGATCCAAGAGATGCTCTCATCAGTCAACTCGTTTTCCATCAGGTTAATGGTGCGTAGATCTCGAAGGCCGGCCAACCCTACACGGGAGATTCCGACGAGATTGACTTAATTCCTGCCTTCTAAGTTAAAGGCAGCAAACGAGCGACCGGGTGAGAAACAGAGATAGATAGATAGATAGATAGATAGATGGAGGTAGATAGAAGGGAGAGTGAGAGAGAGAGAGAGAGAGAGAGAGAGAGAGAGAGAGAGAGAGAGAGAGAGAGAGAGAGAGAGAGAGAGAGATAGAGAGAGAGGACCGTCAGGTCGAGACAATCCACTGATTTGATTCTTTGCCAGTTGGATCTTCTGCAACTTCTCCAACGGGGCGAAGAGAGAACCATCCACAGACCATTCTCCCGGCACGTCTCTCCTCTTCTCGGAGAAAGAGACAATGAAAACTCGGTGTGGGGGATCTCTCAGGCAGAACACGCCCCCCCATAGGCAGCAGTCCTGCCCGACCCAGGACGGCCAGTCGGACGAGTTCACCGGGCTGGGGCTGTACAGGGCGTCTCTAAGACGCAGGAGGGCCTCCCGCTCCTGTTCCAGACACCCTTCCACTCGACACGGCCAACCCAAGCAGCACCAGACGATCCATGCGACCAGCAGACCATGGCCGTGGAGCTGCCACCTTTCCATGATGATCGATGGATGGATGCCCCCCCCCCTCTCTCTCTCTCTCTCTCTCAAATTCACAAACTCTAACCGACGCTCACGGCTGTGTTCCGGTCTCGCGACGGCCTCGTTGCTATAGATAGGGTTTCTGGAGGTGGAAAAAGCTTCCTGGATAGGGAACTCCCGATTTGAATACCCAGGCCCACATGTCCATTCGAATTCCCTTCCCGTGGTTCTTGTTCTATGTGGTGCTGGTTCTCCCCTCATCTCCCATTAACTGGCGTCGTCTTCAAGGACTTCAGAGGTCCCGCAATTATCCATTGAGACGAATGTTAGAGTGACCGTGAGAGTGAGTGAGAGAGAGAGAGAGAGAGAGAGAGGGAGGGAGGGAGAGGAAGAGAGGGAGAGCGGGAGAGAGAGAGAGAGAGGGAGAGATAGATAGATAGATAGATAGCTCTCTCTCTCTCTCTCTAATATATATATATATATATATATTAGAGAGAGAGAGAATTGGGTATTAAGTCTGCTTAAGTCTGATCGTGGGGATAATGGGCTGATATTGAAAGGCGGGTCTCCACAATAATTGCGGTATCTTTGAAAGTCTTTTTCGTTGTGAACAGAAAAGGACTTCAATAGACTTTGTGTTCTCAAAGTTGTCAACATGTTTGCTAAACAACATTGATCAGCAAGTTCTACCTATTGTAGAAGTTTTTGGATGACTAGATGCAATTGTGTAGCTTAGCAATCCTTAAAGAAAACTGTGAACCTTCAAGGATAATATTTCAGAAGGGAAATGGTGATGTTAGCTAGCTGATTAGCTATATTGATTCATATGATATTCATTGACATAGATAAGAAGAGATCCCTAGCGTATTATATAGATACTTTCTCAAATTGTGCTGTCAATTAGAAAGCTACTTTTGTAGTCTTCTACAACTTTGAACTAAAAGTTTCATGACTAAAATGTTTGATTGGTATTACATTTAGTATGATCGTGGTGAAGCTTGATGTTAAAGTGATTTGAAAAAAAGTGTTAAAATGTTTTGCATATGACTCATCTTTTAAGCTAGTTGTATCTAATAAGAAAAAAGGGTAATCTATGATAGAAAGAAGTTTGCCAATCATTGGACTCATTCTCATGGATGGAAACATCCCTATAAATATGTGGATCGTCTCTTGTGGAAACAACCTAGCAGATCATTTCTCATGGAATTAGACCATGTCTGAAAAAATTATGGGAATGTTCAAGACAAAAGAGGAACAACATATTGGGGGAGATAGGATCCTCTGAAGTGCCTATAAATAGAGGTCCACTCTCTACCTCATCGTCACCTGTAGATGAAAGAAGCTGACCTCTGAATCATATTTAATCTTATTATCCGTTGAGATATGGGACTAGGACAGGTTGTCGCCCTCAAAGACGCGGAGCTTCCCCTTCATCCTGAACTCCACCGCCACCCTCTCCGAGGAGTAGATGCTCTGGTGCAGCTACGTAGCTCCGGCGAACTTCTGCCGCATGGAGGGGCTCCGCATTCTGGACCTCTCAGGTAACTCCTCCGGTGCCATACCCTGCTGGCTGAGGACCACTGCCAGCTGCGGCAGCGTGAAGAGCTCCCCCGGAATCATCCCCGACAGGTGGTTCCTCCTGAGGTTCAGAATGATCAGCCTCGGGCTGCTTGACAGCTCCGGCGAGATGCCCCCAGTGAAGAGATTATCCTCAAGGATCAGGTCATTGAGATTCTTCGTACTGGAGCCCTGCGGAAGGATGCTCCCTCAAAGCTTATTGTGGGCCAGGTTCAGATGCCTGATCCTGGAGTCGTTCACGGTAAGTCCAACAGGGATCTCAACTGGGCAAGCTGGTTGCAGGAGACGTCCAACAAGCCCGGATAGCTCAACTGGGCAAAGTAGTCCATGCTTCCTCTGAAGACAGGAAGAGCTTTGGGATAAGAGAGCTCATATTGTCCATGTAGAAAATATTTCATGAAAAGAGGATTTTGGGAATATCAAAAGAAACTGGAGAGAGAGAGAGAGAAAGAGGGGCAGAGGCTGGAGGTCACAATCCTTGGGAGAGAGAAAATATCTCTATTAACTATTAAACAAGGAATAATCGTCCTTATAAAGGGACAGAAGAGATAGAGAAGAACAAGGGTACACAAATAAATATAAAACTGAAAAGGTACTATACCAAAAGTGGGTCAGCCTAATTTGGTAAAAAATGATGGCTGCATTACCCAGTAACCACTAATCTTCAACACTCCCCTTTGATAGAAAGCTAGTGATGCCAAATGATTCATGAAACTGGATAAAACTTGATCTTTTGTTAAATAAAACTTCATCTTAATTAAACCTACAACAACTTAATCGCTAATAAAGTGATGAAGAATCTCAATATATTTAGTTTTCCTATGAAATATAAGATTCTTAGTAACTGATATAGTTGACTTAATATCATAAAGTATAACCATTGAACTAGATTGTGTTACATTCAAATCTTCTATAATTCTCCTCATTTGTATTACTTGATGCATAGCATATAATGTAAAAACATACTCAGCTTCAAATGATGATAATGTTGTAATTTCTTGTTTCTTTGAATTTTAAGTTACTATATTTGATTCAAAGTTAAAAACAAATCCACTTGTGCTATTTTTATCATCTATAAATCCAACACAATCAGTGTCAATAAAGTTAACCTCATTTTAGGCATAAGATTTCATAATTACTAGTGCCACACATATAACAAACAATCCCCTTTGATGCTCCAAGATGATCTATAGTCGGACAATGCATAAATCTAAAACTTAAATTGACTGAAAACATAATATTTGGTCTGATATGAGAATTATTATAGTAGTAGATGGAAAAAAAGATTCATTCCTTCTGATGATATCTTTCATATGATATGCATAGTACAATAATTATAAACGATATTAGTCAGAATTATCCAAATATACATTATACATATTTCATTAGACAAATAAGATGCCATTTATATTCCAATATTGGGCAATATAACACAAAGCTGAAATGCTCTCTCAAAGAGACGCAAAGAATAAGAATTTATTGATTTGATAGTCTGAATGATATTTTTGAAAAATAATTTACACATCACAGTAAAGAGTTACATTCTGATTTATTGATAGTGAAATAAGCTAATGTTGTCTGTAAATAATATGATCAAGCACCACATCATAATGTTTCAAGGACCACATGCACAATTAGTCAATAGTTATGTTAATGCTACTATTGATAGTGGAAGTAGTAAACTTTTGTTTCTTCACCTATGGTTCAAAAATTAGAGCCAAAGGTTGACAAACATCTACATATTTTTAAAATCAAGTGAATAAAAATATTTTAAAATAAAAATCACGAAACTATATATGGAAAACTTTTCAATTGAAAAGACATAGTTTGAATAAGTTTAATCTAACGTAATTGATATGGATATTTGTCATATTGTTTTATGAAGACCTAGTTAGTGTGACCTAAATCTCATATCATTGCAAAAAGAATTTTTCTTCATTTTATAGAAATGACAAGAAAATTACTCTACGCCCAGAGGATTTCATCTGTCCCTACATATTGATTCAAATAAAGTTTGTGGATTTAATGGGATGTTTTTTTCATTGTGTATTCAAGGGTCACTCGTGCTAGCCCTTGAGGATTCATGTATTGATGATTCCGAACTCTGAATTCAGGACTTGATTTTTTTGTTGAAATTGTGCTATGAATTCCAGGGTGAAATTTATTTTTCACTTTACTCCTTGTTTTCAATTCTTCGTTGATATCAGAACCTTGTAAAGGTTTTTTATTGAGTATGAACTCCCCTCTTAACCTGATATTTTTCTAAACTTTAACTGTATTTATAATGATAATAACTTGAATGGATGGTATGCTTCAACTTCAACAGAAAAAAACAATTAGGTTAGGGCCATACTTGTAGACATCCGACCCAGTCGGATTGTCTAATTAATCAGAATTTATTGATAAACATGAATATTAATTCAAACATATTGTTTTTTCATAAAATAGTTTGGGGAATAATATGTTAAAATTTAATTCAAAATAGTAAAATGAACTCGGGTCTTCTAGATACTCAGATTGGTTAAGGAAAATAAAGACACTCCACCCAGTTGGTGTATGGCCACTAAACCTCAATTACTAATTGAAATTTTTATTTAAACAGTGTAATAATATCACGACACACTAAAAATTATTGCATGGACTAGTAATGCTCCGACACTAGTGAGACTACAAATCCTGTCCCCATGGGTGGGGATCTCCTTAGGACACTGTCACCAAGGAGACCTGGCTTCGTTTAGTAGCAACCTCGGCCGAGGACGCTGGAGAAGCGGCTGCGAGGGGGGATATCACCTTTCAGCTTGTTGAGGGCCACGCAGAAGACAGAGAGGTAGCGGAGGCGAGCAATCTGAAGAGGTATCCTTCCGGTGAGCTGGTTGTGGGAAAGGTCCAGGCTTTCCATCATCTCCAGACCCCCGAAGGAGGCGGGGATTTCGCCGTTTATGCGGTTGTGGGAGATGTTCAGCGACCTGAGCGCCGCCATGGCCCCTATGTCGGTCGGGATGGCGCCCCCTAGCCGGTTCATCGACAGGTCGACGCCTGTGAACCACGACAAGTCGTAGTCCTCAAAGACGCGGAGCTTCCCCTTCGTCCTGAACTCCACCACCACCCTCTCCGGTGGGAGGAGGTACTGGTCGAGCGACACCTCCAAGGCGTTCCTCCAAGAGGGGACGTGACTCAGGCAGCTGGGTATGGCACCGGAGAAGGAGTTCGACGAGAGGTCCAGTATGCGGAGTCCCTCCATGCGGCAGAAGCTCACCGGAATCCTACCCCGGAACCTGTTGCCTCCCAGGATGACCACTGCCAGCTGCGGCAGCGCGAAGAGCCCTCCGGGTATCGTCCCCGATAGGTGGTTTTTCCTTAGGTTCAGAATGGCCAGCTCCGGGCTGCTCGACAGCTCCGGCGAAATCCCCCCTGTGAAGAGGTTATCCTCGAGGATCAGGTAATTGAGATTCCTCATACTGGAGCCCCGCGGAAGGATGCTCCCTCTGAGCTTATTGTGGGCCAGGTTCAGATGACTGATCCTGGAGCCGTTCGAGGTGAGGCCGGGGGTATCTCTCCGGCGAGCTGGTTGTAGGAGACGTCCAGAATTCCCAGATAACTCAACTGGGCGAAGCAGTCCATGTTTCCTCGGAAGACGTTGCTGGAGAGGTTCAACTGGTAAAGCTGGGGGAGAAGAGAGCTCATGTTGTCCGGCAGAGGGCCGCTGATGTTGTTTACGGACAGATCGAGGACGTTGAGGCGTCGTTCTCTGCCGCCAGCGAGCTGGGGGATCAGCCCGGTGAAATTGTTACCTGCCAGATAAAGATCTTCCCCAACGCTGTCGAACAGCCACGCCGGAAGCTCCCCGCTCATCGACGTCCTCGACAGGTCCAGGGTCAAGAGGTTCTTCTGCCCGGGGAGGAAGGTCGGAAGGACCCTCCCGCTGCGGGGGTTCAGAGCACAGCCAGCGAGGAGTAAGTACTCCAGCTGGAAGGATGGGGTCCAGGGGGGGCTCTCGGTCTCCACCTCGAGCCCGGGGTTGTAAGAGAGAGAGACGAAGGTGAGGTTGCGGAGGCCAGCAAGCGAGGAGAAGAAGAACACGCCGGTCAGTCGGTTGCCTCTCAGGGCGATGGCTTTTAGAGAAGAGGCATTCTGGAAGGAGGGGATCTCTCCGGTGAGGAGCGTGTTTTGGAGTGCAAGTATTTCCAGGGCCGGCATGGCGGCGATGCAGGGATCGATAGTGCCTTCGATCTTATTCTCTTGCAGAATCAGGGTGGTCAAACTCTTCATGGTGCAGAAGCCTGCGGCATCGTGGGGGACGTAATCACGGGAGGGAGCATTCAGCAATAAATGTCAGCCCTTGATCTATACTGGTTACTGATTTGCTCGAAAAATATTTTGTTTACTAAAATGAGAAGAAATATGTAGGCTTATATTTTCTCTATTTTTTATGAATAATAATTTTGATTGATACAAAGAGTCAACGCATATAGATTAACCCGTACCGGGATGACTGGATAATTTCAAGAATTCTCGTCGTGTTGGTAAAAATTTGGATTCAACTATTTTGAATTAGACTAATCTACTTATTAATACCAAAGTCAATCATGATTCGGAACGTCACGAAGATGCTTTAAATATTTTTAATATTTGTTCTTGTTCTATAAATTAAGACGAGAGATGAACCCATTCCAAAGAGAATTGAGGGGGCGTTGGGATACCTTTGAGTAATGAGGAGCTCCTTAGGTTGTTGAATGATAACTGGACTTCGGCAACCGAGGGAAGGCGAAAGATCCACGAGACGCCCTCATCAGTCAACTCGTTTTCGCTCAGGTCAACGCTTTGGAGATCTCGAGGCCCGCCATCCCTACACGAGAGATTCCGATGAGATCGACTCAATTCCCTCCTACTAAGAAGTTAGGACCACCAAAAGAGCGAGAGATGAGAGGGAGGGAGAGAGAGAGAGAGAGAGAGAGAGAGAGAGAGAGAGAGAGGAATATCTACCGTCAAGTCGAGACCATCCGGTTATCTGATTCCTCTTCATGTCGAGCCTCTGCAACTTCTCCAGCGAGGGAAAGAGAGAACCGTCCACGGCCCATCCTTCCAGCCCATATCTCCTCCTGTAAGGGAGAGATACACCGATGACACGACGTGGGGGATCGATCTGGCAGGACACCCCCTCCCATTGACAGCAGTCCTGTCCGACCCAGGACGGCCACTCGGACGAGTTCACGGGGCCGGGGCTGTACAGGCCGTCTCTCAGTCGCAGGAGGGTCTCCCGCTCCTGTTCCAGACACCCTTCCGCCCCAGTCGGCAACCCCACGCAGCACGAAACGACCCATGCGACCAGGAAACTCAGGCCGTGGAGCTGCCACCTTTCCATGGCGACGGATTGATGAATGCCCCCACTCTTCTCTCTCCCTCTTTCTCTATCGCTCTACCCGACGCTTTCGGCTTCGTCTTCCTATCTCGTTCTGGGTTCCGACGTCGCGACGGGCTCGTTGCTATAGATAGGGTTTCCGGAGGAGGAAGAAGCTTTTCCCTTTTGAATGCCCAGGCCCACATGTCCATTCGAATGCCCACCCCGTGGTGTCTTACTCTACGTGGAGCTGGTTCTCTCCGCGTCTCGCAATACTGGCGCCGTCTTCAAAAACATCAGGGGCCCCGCAGTTATTCATTGCGCGTGTGAACGCCGTCGACTCTAGTCCTTCAAAGACGGAGACGGCCTCTCTCTTTCTCTCACTCCCCTCTTCGCTTCGAATCGATTTTGCAGACCCTTGACTGAAACAATGAAACAAGGGCGAGAGAGAGAGAGAGAGAGCCGCCGGGGGGTGGGTGGTTTTACTACTTCGGAGGACGTGGGGACATGGGGTTGGTAGTAAAAATCGGACCTTTCGAAAAGCCCTTTTTATGGTGACCAGAATGTTGTCGACGATTATACAAAGAACCTCATCAAGAAAGGTCTCGTGGGTGAGCGCCTCTGAATCCGGGCATCCGGGTAAAAAGGGTATGGTCATGGATACCAAAGTGTTCACCAAACAACATTGACCAGCCAGAGCAGGTCCACACGCGGAGCAAGTCTTAGTTAGATCAGGCCGATAATAAAATGCATGAAGACTGTGTCATAAATTAGCTACGTTTTTTTTATTTTAGTGCATTTTAAATATATTATTAAAGCATTATAGTAAAAGCACTGTTTTCAATGTTATTTTAAGGTGCTATTAAAACTAATCTTCCTTTTAGGGTTGCCCAGCTAAAATTTGACATATTTAAATGCCCCCCACCACCCTAAATGTAAGTCTAAAGACATCCTAAATTGGTACAAAATTCTCCCCGTTTACATTTCCTCTCTACACCTACATATTAATTTAAATTCATTTTGTGGATTCAAAAGAATATTTTGATCCTTGTAGATTCAAGATCACTCCAACAGTTCCTTCAAGATTCAATTATTGAAAGTTCCATACTTTGTGAATTCAAGACCTATTATCTTCATCGAAATTTAGTGTCTTATGAACTTACGGGTGAAATTTCTTTTAAACACAACTCCTTGGTTGTAATTCTTAGTTGATCTCAAAATCATCCAGAGGTCCTTGAGTACAAACTCCTCCAATAACCTGATAGTTTTCTAGACTACGACTGCATTCATGACGAAAGAAACCTGAATGGTTGGTATGAGTTGAGCTTGACCAAAAACTCTTTTTAGAAACAACCAAACTCGTAGACTCAACTGGCCAATTTGGTTTGTTTTATTAGTTAAGCGTCATTCGTAGACTTAAATATGAATTCAAACGTATCATTTAGATACATAGTTATTATACTGATATGCTAAAATTTAATTCAAAACAGTAAAATGATTTTGGGTCTTCTAGTTAGACAACTGGTATATGGTAAATAAGCCGAAATTACTAATTGAGGTTGTTACTTAAACAGTAGGATATGACGACGCACAAAATTCTGCTATGAAACAGAAAACCTCGGTCACCGAGGAGGATACAATCCCGTCCCCACTGGGGTGGGGTGGGGTGCAGCTTAGGGCACTGCTACCGGGTAGACCTTCCCTCGTTTAATAGCAACCCCGGCCCAGGGCGCTGGAGAACCGGCTGCGAGGGGGGATATCACCTTTCAGCTTGTTGAAGGCTACGCAGAAGACAGATAGGTGGCGGAGGCGAGCCATCTGAGTAGGTATCCTTCCGGTGAGCTGATTGTGGGAAAGATCCAGGCTTTCGATCATCTTCAGACCCTGGAAGGAGACGGGGATTTCGCCGCCTATGTGGTTGCGGGAGATGTTCAGCGACCTGAGAGCCGCCAAGTCCCCTATCTCGGCGGGGATGGTCCCCCCCAGCTGATTCATCGACAGGTCGACGCCGGTGAACCACGATAGGTCGTCGCCCTCGAAGACGCGGAGCTTCCCCTTCGTCCTGAACTCCACCGCCACCCTCTCCGAGAAGTAGTAGCTCTGGTCAAGCAACGCCTTCGAGGCGTTCCTCCAAGAGGCTACGTGACTCAGGCAGCGGGGTATGGCCCCGGAGAAGGAGTTCGCCGAGAGGTCCAGTATGCGGAGCCCCGCCATGCGGCAGAAAATTTCCGGAATCCTACCCCCGAACTTGTTGCCTCCCAGGAGGAGCACCGGCGGCTGCGACAGCGCGAAGGCCTCCTCGGGTATCGTTCCCGACAGGTGGTTCCTCCTCAGGTTCAGAATGATCAGCGACGGGCTTCCCGAAAGCTCCGGCGAGATCCCCCCTGTGAAGAGATTGTCCTCGAGGATCAGGTACCTGAGATTCTTCATAATGGAGCCCCGCGGGAGCATGCTCCCGCTCAGCTTATTGTGGGCCAGGTTCAGGTGACTAATCCTGGAGCCGTTCGCGGTAAGCCCAGCGGGGATCTCTCCGGCGAGTTGGTTGTAGGAGACGTCCAGCACGCCCACATAGCTCAACTGGGCGAAGGAGTCCATGTTTCCTCGGAAGGCGTTCCTGGAGAGGTTCACGTGGTAGAGCTCGGGGAGAAGAGAGCTCATGTTGTCCGGCAGGGGGCCGCTGATGCTGTTCTCGGACAGATCGAGGAGGGAGACGCGGCGTTCTGTGCCCCCGGCGAGCTGGGGGATTGGTCCGGTGAAGTTGTTCCCGCCCAGATAAAGATATTCCCCAACGTTGTCGAACAGCCACGCCGGAAGCTCCCCCCTGATCGACGTCCTCGACAGATCAAGAATCTCGATATTCTTCTGCTCGGAGAGGAAGGTCGGAAGGACCCTGCCGCTGCGGCGGTTCAGAGCGCATCTGCTGAGAAGTAAGGCCCCCAGCTGGAAGGACGGCACCCAGGGGGGCCTCTCAGTCTCAACATCGAGGCCGGGGTTGGCAGAGAGATCGACTGCGGTGAGGTTCCGGAGGCTTGCGAGCGAGGAGAAGAAGAACACGCCGGTCAACCGGTTGCCTCCCAGGGCGATGCTCTTTATAGAGGAGGCATTCTGGAAGGAAGGGATCTCTCCGGTGAGGCGATTGTTTCCGAGGGAAAGTCCTTCCAGGGCCGGCATGGTGGCGATGCAGGGATCAATAGGGCCTTCGATCTCGTTCGCTTGTAGATCCAGGGAGGTCAAACTCTTCATCGTGCAGAAGGCTGCAGCATCCGGAGGGAGCATTCATCAGTAAATGCCAGACGTTGAAAAATATTGTGTTGGGTAAAATGAGAGGAAATATGTATGCTTATATTTTATCAAGTTTTTTATTAAGATTCTAATTTTGATTGAGACAAAAGTCAACGTATGCAGATGGATCCGAATTATGAGGGCTGGGTATTTTCGAGAATTTGCATGTTGTTAGTGAAAACAGGATTCAACTATTTTGAAGTATAATTATATCTTGATTAATACAAAAGTCAAGCATTATTCAGAACGTCGTGAAAATGGTCTAAATATTGATGATGTTCTGAATATTTTAGCGTATTTCAATGTTCTGTTGAAATAAGACGAGAAATGAGCCAATTCCCATCTCGGAATAATAAAAAACTGAGAGATATTAATATCCCCAGGATATGAGCTGATGGGGCGTCGGGATACCTTTGAGTAATGAGGAGCTCCTCAGTTTATTGAATGACAACTGGACTTCGGCAACCGAGGGAAGGCGGAAGATCCACGAGACACCCTTGTCAGTCAACTCGTTTTCGCTCAGGTCAACGCTTTGCAGATCTCGAAGGCCCGCCATCCCTACGCGGGAAATTCCGACGATTGACTTGATTCCCTCCTTAAAAGCAGTCAGAGACAGCAACGAGTGGGGGAGAGAGAGAGAGAGATCTACCGTCGGATCGGGACCATCCAGCTATCTGATTCCCTTTCATGTCGAAGCTCTGTAACTTCTCCAGAGGGGTGAAGATAGAACCGTTCACTGCCCATCCTCCCAGGCCCTCTCTCCTCCTGTTAGAGAGAGATACACCGATGACACGGCGTGGGGTATTGCTCTGGCAGGACACCCCATCCCATAGACAGCAGTCCTGTCCGACCCAGGATGGCCACTCGGACGAGTTCACGGGGCCGGGGCTGTACAGGCCCTCTCTCAGTCGCAGGAGGGCCTGCCGCTCCTGTTCTAGACACCCTTCCGCCCCACTCGGCCACCCCACGCAGCACCAGACGACCAATGCGACCAGCAGACTCAGGCCGTGGAGCCGCCACCTTCCCATGGTGATGTGGATGCCCACTCCCCTCTCTCTCTCTCCTTCTTTATCTCTCTCTCTCTCTCTCTCTCTATCTCTCTACCCGATGCTCTCGGCTTCGGCTTCCTCCCTCGGTCTGGGTTCCGGGGTCGCGAGGCCCTCGTTGGTATAAATAGGGTTTGTGGAAGAGGAAGAAGCTTCCTGGAAAGGGGACCCCCCATTTGAACAGGTCACATGCTCATCCGAATGCTCTTCCTGCGTTCATGGCCAACGTGGAGCTGCTTCCCCTTTGAATTCCAGTGCCGTCTTCAAGAAGTTCAGGGGCCTCGCAGTTATCCATTCCGGACACGTCTTTCCCATTCAGG
Source organism: Spirodela polyrhiza (assembly GCA_024713555.1). Lineage (NCBI taxonomy): Eukaryota > Viridiplantae > Streptophyta > Magnoliopsida > Alismatales > Araceae > Spirodela > Spirodela polyrhiza. The sequence continues at coordinate 6,945,376 of CM046536.1, read as the reverse complement.
AGCGGGTCCCTGTCTCTCTCTTGACCAATTTCGCAGACCCAAGACTGAAAAACGAGAAAGAGGAAGAGAGAGAGAGAGAGAGAGAGAGAGAGGATTATTAAGTGGTGGCCGAGGGAACAATGGCATGGTAGTGAAAGGTGATTAGAATCTGCATCCATAAAGGTCTATCCGCTGGTCATGGATGGCAACGTGCGCCAAACAACATTGACCAGTCAGACCAAGCCCACACGCGGACCCCCCCTCTCTCTCTCTCTCTCTCTCTCTCTCTCTCTCTCTCTCTCTACCGACGACCAGAGAGAGAAACACCGATGGGGCATAAACAAGTTGGGTCTTATTTTACAATCGGTACTTAGTTCCAGGGTGCCCCGCAAGTATAAAAATAGGGAGGGGATAAAATGAGAGGAGCGTACAGCGTCAGTCAGACGGGCTCAGCGGAAGAAGACGGAGATGAGGGGGACATCGACGTCTTCCCCGTCGTCGTCCTCGCAGGCGACGACGACGTCGAGGTGGTTCCTGTGGGGAGGGACCTCGATCTTCGCCGCATCCACCACCTTCATGTCCAGCCTCTCCCGGTGCTTGGGGAACATGCTGTTGTAGATCAGCGACGACCCGCAGGTGACGCTGTAGGCGTCGAGGCCCTTGGCTTTGAGCCAGTCCAGAAGCTCCCGCACAGTGGGGTTCTGCCGGAGGACCCACCGGTCCCAGACGGTCCACCGGGCGCCGCCGTGCTCTACCGCCTTGGGCGCCGCCGGCTCGGAGATGGCCAGCAGTGGGAGGGCAAGGTTGGCAAAGGTGTTCCGGTAGTCCTCTGCCCGGTGCCCGCCGGCGAGCACCTTGTAGAGCTCGAGGCAGACTAGCCCAGTGGCCAGTGCCGTGGAGGTGGCGATGGCGGGAATGATCCTGCCGGCGATGAACTTGGCCTTGAGCTTGTCCACCTCCGGGATGCTGTAGTTCCTCGCCCGCATGTTCGCCAGCCCCGCTATCAAATCCATGTGGTAGTTGCTGTCGTCGTCCTGCCGGCCAAGGGAGGAGAAGACTGTTGCCTGTTAGCCCGAGAGAGAAAGAGAGAGAGAGGGAGAGAGAGAGAGAGAGAGAGAGAGAGAGAGAGAGAGAGAGAGAGAGAGAGAGAGAGAGAGAGAGAGAGAGAGAGAGAGAGAGAGAGAGAGAGAGAGAGGAGAGAGAGAGAGAGAGAGAGAGAGAGAGGGAAGAGAGAGAGGATTTGGACCTTCTCGAACTGTATGGGGTTCATCCGGAAGTCCGGGGGGAGCTTCTTGAAGCAGGCTTCAAGCTTCTCGATGAGCTCGTTGATGATGAAGTCCTCGTCCAGGGAGGAGGCGGAGAAGCTGGTGGCCTTCTCGTCGGTCTCGATCTTCACTCCTTCCCTGGGCTGGAACTCGGGGACCAGCACCCGGTCAACAGCCTCGGCCAGCTTCCCGGGGTTGTTGGCCCAGTCGGGCACGGCGATCCCGAAGGTCTGCGCTCTCAGGATGGCCGCCGCCGCGACGAAGCCGAGGTGGCTCGGGTCCTCGGCCGAGAATCGCAGCGCCGACGGGAACCGTTTCGGGGCGGACCAGAACAGCAGCCCGCTGCTCGTCACGGCGTCCTCCGGGAAGATGAACGTCAGCTGCTTCACCCGGTTGAAGTAGTAGTCCTCAAACCTGACCATCAGAATAACAGAGAGAGAGAGAGAGAGAGAGAGAGAGAGAGAGAGTGAGGAATATCGAAAGAAATCCTAGCAGAAGAGGGGGGGAAGTAGTCCTCAAACCTGACCATCAGAAAGAGAGAGAGAGAGAGAGAGAGAGGAATCCAAGTAGAAGAGAAGAGGGAACGAAGGTGGGCAAACCTGAGCCGGGCCCAGGCGACGCAGTCTTGGAAGGTCTGGCACATCTCCTTGTCGAGGCAGTCGAGGACGCGCTCGAGCAGGTCCCTCGCCTGAGCGTCGCCGGCGGTGCGCATGGCGGCGGTGTACTCGCCGGGGCTGGAGAGGAACTTGTTGACTTCGGTGGGGGTCTTCTCGAGCATGCCCTCGAACTCGGAGCGGGCCCAGGTGAGGCAGTGGTCAATGTTGTGGGGGAAGGAGTGGACAGTGCACATCGGGGCCTGCTTCTCCGGGGGGTCCCTGGAGGCGCCGTAGTTCTCCGTCAGGTGGGGGATGACCATCTGGGTGTTGCACTTGGGGCCGAGCGTCCCGGACTCCAGCAGCGGCTTCTGGAAGTAGACGCACATCTGGTCAACGTACATCCGGGCCTTGACGTTGTCGAGGGCGTTGACCACGACGTCCAGCCCCCCCCAGAAGGCATCGTTGAAGACGTTCTCCGTCTCCGGGCTGACCCGGTTCTGGAGGGCTTCGACGTGGAAGCTGGGGTTGATCGAGCAGGCGGCGGAGGCGGCGACGGTGGACTTGGCCTGCCCGATGTTCCAGTCCCGGAAGAGGAACTGGCGGCTGAGGTTGCTCTTCTCGATCACGTCGTCGTCTGTGACGGTCAACTTCCCCCCGGGGCCGCAGGCGACTCCCATCAAGGCGAGGTTCTTCAAGAACTCGCACCCGAGGGCGCCGGACCCGACCATGAAGACCTTGGCCTCCTCCAGCTTCTTCTGGAGCTTGGATCCGAATACGGAGATCTGTGCGTCGTAGCGGCTGTTCAGCGGCCTCAGGTCAGCGGCCTCCAGAGCCTCTTTGGGAAGCGACTCGACGGAGTCAAAGTAGAAGAACTGCCCACGTAAGTTTTCAAACACACCCACACCCGTCAGAATCAGAATCAGAATCAGAAGAAGAAGAAGAAGAAGAGGAAGAGCTCACCTGGAAAAGAGGGTGAAATTTTCCAGAGCAGGCCTTCACAACCTCCTGGCCGACGATGCCGCCGAACATGGCCGCCATGGGGTTCAAGACGGCCCTGGACCCGCTGGCGAAGAGTCTCAACAGCGTCTCGTTCAGGCTCCCCAGCTTGCTGTCCCCCAAGGTCTCGTTGATGGCGGCAGCCAGTCGGATCAGCTTCTGGGCATCCTCCTCGCAGCCCGCCACGGGAAAGCGTTGAAAATCGCTCCTGAATCGGTCCAGCGCTTGGAAGGCGAGGTGCAGCAGCGGGGGATGGTCAAACTTTGAGAAGTCGCTCAGAAGAAAGTCTCCGGGGTCCCTCATGGCTTCCCTCAAGGGCTTGAACTTGAGGATCTTGGGCTGCTTGACCTGGGTGACGATGCCACCTTTCACGTAAGGCCCGTACTTGGTCGTGTCTTCCTCGAGATAGAAGGAATACATCCTGGTGTTCTTGATCCTCCTCGGTTTCCCATCGTTGAGCTCCGGCATGCCCTCGACCTCTGAGAACACAACCAGATCGCCATCTTGGAACTCGAGCCGTTCGTCGTCGACGCAGGACACGAGGGCGGGATGGTCATTGCTGATGGAGGCGATTATACCAGTGTGTGGTTCCTCGCCGTCAACATCATCGACTGTGAATTCCGGGCCAAAGTCAACGAAGATGTTTCCAAAAAGGCCTCGGACCTCGGATTTGATGAAGGAGATGGGAGGCTGGTGGTTGTGGCAGTACTCATCGAACTCAATCGCCTTCTCAAGACTGATCTCAGTGAAAACGACAGCCTGCATAAGGTTGACTAGGATCAGCTGTCACTCCTTAAAAATAAAAAATCACATAAGAATGAGCAGATAATGGCGAAAGTCTTCAGGAACCGTTTGCAACTGGAGGCCAAAATCCTTTCACCAGTCCGTTTAATGATGCAAAAATTCTTACACCATTCCATGCAGGGAGCTCAAACCATCGAAAAGAAAATGCCATGGGATCACAAAAAATTTAAGCAACTTCCATCACAATATGAAAGTGTTGTCATTGAGTATTACCTGGACATTTTCTGTAGACTACCTCAAGTGAGAGCATGTATATAAAGATAAATAAATTATTATGTAATATTTCATCTTGATTAATCAGAGTGCTGCTAGCGGACTGGTTTAGAGTGTGCAGATACTAAATCACACGGTGCTGTTCCCACGGATGCATCTACTGCTTTTTTCCTAATTCTTCTGCTATTTATTTGAGTTTCAACTGATGTAAGACATCAACTACAACGAAGAGAAGGTCAAAAGCTCTTTAATCTAAGTGGCCAAAAAAAAAATGGTGGACGAAGCGTTCATGAAGCTTCAACGATGAGTTACAAAGATCAGAAGACCAGTAATAAAATGCATCATAAAGTAGTTTTCCCGCTCTTTTCTTCCGCTTTTAGTCGTCTTGAATTTATTTAAATGCGTGTTAAAGGTGGTTAAAGATGTAATCATAACTCAACCATATTTTTAGGGCACCTTAACAGACTTTCAACCTATTTAAAGGTCCCATGATGTAGCCTCAAAGGCATTATTCAGCACTACGAAATTTCTCCCTTTTCAAGATTCTATCTTCTTGATGTTAGATTCTAACACCTCCCATATGGATTCAAATGAATCATCTTGATCTTATGGACCTAAGGTCACCCCTTGTGGATTCAATGGTCGAAACTTTCAAATTATGTGAATTCAGGATAAAGAAACTTCATAGAAATTATGTTTCTTATAGATTTAATGGCGAGATTTCATCTCCACTCAGCTTTGACCACGTCAATTGATATATAACAAGATTGAAGGGCATTCTGACATCAAAAGAAGTTTTACGATCTTTGTGGATTCGAGGGTCATCAAGATTAGTCTTTGTGGATTTAAGAATTGAGGAGAAAATTTTGCATCTTGTGGATTCAAGGTCTGATTTTCATTCTTAAACAACTCTAATTTGATGTCCTGTGCATTTCAGGCCAAACTTCTGGTATTCTACTCATTTTGTTGCATCAAACATTCAATCACACCAAGATTCATCAACTTTTGAAGTCCTCAAGTTTATTCATGTAAAGATGTCACATGTTTCAAGAGAATTTAAAGCCTTTGACGACATCAATTGTGAGCATAAGAGCAGCTATCGAAAAAATTTCAAAAACTCTCAAAATTGGCCTATAATCAAAGTCAAATTCGAGGACGAGTTTTTTTTCTAAGGGAGTCTGACATAAGACATCAAGTACATCAAAAAGAATCCAAGTGGCCAAAAAAATGTTAGGTCAGGCATCCATGAAGCGTCAAAGATAGGCTATCAAGATTAAGAGACCATAAATGGCCCAAATCAGACCCGGGCTATAATTAAATGCGTCACAAACACACCATAAATTAATCTTTCCGCTTTTAATTTCTTTTTGAATTTTTTCAGATGTATCTTAAAACTATTTTAAGGCAACCATCATGACAAAATCGCCTTTTTGGGGCACTAATAAACTTTTGACTTATTTAAAGGCCCCAAATTGTAGCTCTAGAGGCATTATTCAACATTACGAAATTTCTTCCTTTTCATCTCCTTGTTGCTGGATTCCGGTGCCTCCTTTGTGGATTCATGGGAACCGTCTTGATCTTGTGGACTTAAGATAAACCCCTTATGGATTCAACGGTCTAACGTTTAAGTTCTATGGATTCAGGGTGAGGAATCTTCACCTAAATTTTGTTTCTTGTGGATTCAAGGATGAGACTTTATCTCCATGGAACTCTGGCTAAGTCACTAACTGAGGTAGTCAGCCACAAAAACTTTTAAAAATATTTGAGCTGCAAGTGACTAGCATCCGAGTGAACTTGAATTGAATAATTTTATCACAAAATTGGTCAATTCAAGGTTGACTTCACTTAAGTCATTGCAAATTGAATGACAATATATCACATCAAAAGACTTGGATGATCTGAACAGATAATTAATTATAGTCCAACCAATATGAAATATAACAAAGTTTATCCTATGTAAAAAATGAATGTAACTCGACATCTTCGTTGTTGTGACTGACTTATAACTATGGACCATGAGGACAGACGTTGGAGAAAACTTCAAAACATCTATGAATGAAACCATGGCCATTACAAAATCAGTTGAGAACAAGGATGCATCTCTCTTTCAATTTCATAATCGAGGTTAAGGATATTTTAATAGTGTCTTGGTTGAAAGGATGTCTGATGATTGAATCAACAATAGACAGTCGAAAAGGCAAAAACATTTCGGTATGATTGAGAATAGGGTATAAAATCTGCGGCTCAATTTTAGCAGGAAAAAAATAATAGAAGGGAATCTTAATCAATTAGAAAATCGAGAATTAAAGTAAAATAGCCATTTCAAGTCGCTACATTTCCGCGATAGGAAGGTAAAGACAAGAAATAATGCAGTCGTCAATGATCCTTACTGACAACACATTCTTTTAGGATAGAGGATAAAGTTCTACGAAATGGTGATCAGGTTTGTTATAATTTGTGAAGGAGACTGTTGACTCCAGGAAAGTCCACAATCACAAGTTCAGAGCAGCTAAAAATGCCCAAGGGGAACTATGAGAGGTCGAGAAGGGATAGAATATGAAATAACCTAATTGAATTTCCTTAAGGCTATTTAAAGTTACTTTGATGGATTCGGAAACATCAAAACTGTCAAAGATATAGATATCTTACGAGGGCACGTCTTAAAACTTCACACAAGGCACAAGGATGTCAATTTCAAATGAATCAACATCAGATCCTGAAATGATTAGAACAATCAACTGATCTAGAAAATGAAAACATAGAAGGACAATTACAGGTTTCCCTGCCTGAAGTGAACCGTGATTTTATTCCTCCTTTCATCAAATCAAATCCTTGATCCTCAGCGTGTTCTCAGGAAGGGGGGTAAAATGGAAACATACTTCGCAGATGACAGTTGTGGATGGAAAATAGAATGATCCATTTTTATTACCAAGTCATCTACCTAATATCCTTCTTTGGTTTTGTTTCTACAAGCATTTCCTCCCTTTTATTCACTAGAAACGAACTACAATCTACAACCTCCTCTTCTTTTTCCAATGCTGATTAGACTATGATATCTCATCTTCCTCTATGTTAACCAAAAACCTATAACCTCCTCGTCCTCCTGTTTCTTCTTTTTATTCTTATTTTTTTTGTTTGATTTGAATCTTCTACAAGTTTCAAGGAAAGCTCAATGTCATGAACAGTAGTGAAAAGCCTAGGAGGATATGCAGAGGGAAAACATGACTCTTATTCACATCATCGATGACTGTTATATGCAAGTACTAGGGCCACAGAACAAGGAAACTACCTAAATAGGAAACCGACAAACTAAGAAACAAACCAACAAACAAGAAAACGGTCCGACTAAGAACCCAAGTCCTGCTTATACGTTCTTTCTCACAGAAAATGAAGAGTCCAGCCAATGACAAAACACTTGTGATAATGAACTCATGTGTTATGGAGCGTCCGTTTCCATTTTAAAACTAGTTTATTCTGCAGCAGAAAATGCTTACGACCTTGGCTTGAACAAAATAAGATTGATCCTTGTGAGCTAATTAAGGTCGAATCAAAATTTTCTTAATTTTAAAAGGATGATGAATGGAGATCAACACTCTTCCAAATCTTACCTTCAAACCAGAAAGGGGGGGATTTATTTTGGTCTGAATCAGCGGATTCAGATCAGAATAACACTCTTCAGGCCAGAAGCAGGCCACCACACCTCACCCAATCACCCAGGCAATCACCACGGTTATCTTTGACCGTTACTTTAAACCGGAATTGGTGCAACTACGTGCGCTAGCTTCCTACATTCATTTTCTCTACGATTAATACATAATCGCTCCAGAGAAAGAGAAGGAGAAGAGTAAATTCAATGAAGTTGCAGATCATACAATAAGTGAAGAAACAAGAGAAGAAAAGAGGCAGACCTGGAAGCTGGAGAGCATTTCTTTAGACAAATTGGTTGTAATGGTGGAGATCACAACAGCATTATTGAGTTCCTGCAGTTTCTGGACACAGGCAAGAGCCCTGTTTTTACCAACATCTTCTTCCAAAAAGAAGAAGTTACTCGAAAGGTCCCACAAGTCCACTGCCCCTTCATCATGCAATGTGACAGATTTGACGCCTGCGAGGACTAGATTTTTGGCTGCAAGGATTGGGTCTTAATTATAAAACATATCCCATAAAATAAGATATCTAACCACATGTAAGTTGTATGTTTCTTGTTCATGATGGTGAGATGCTATTGATCCATAAATCTCACAGTATCAAAGGGAATAAACATGAAAAATAAATGCTGGATGAGACATGAATAGGATTTATCACAACTGTATTAGAAGTGGAACTATTTCAGTACTGTTCTTCCAATCCACCAAGCTAGAAGTTAAAGATGGCCCCGCATACTGTGCCAAAGTATAACTAATATGAGCGCTGAATCAGGAACGATATTTTCCTGCACATACGAAGATGCACGCTCACAGCATGTGAGTGCTCGATTTTTATTTAATTAATATAGCTTATTTATTGAGTAAAATTTCTCCCCCTGCTCCAAGGATGGCTATCATTTCCAAAAAAAAAAAACTAGAATTGTATTTAACTGATGATGCATTACAACGGGAAGCACCAGGAGACTGTTTAGATGTAAGAGATGAGAGTTCACCTATTTCTGCGCCAAGTCCATTGATGCCAGAGATGAGAACGCTTGACGCAAAAAGGCGTCTCATGGTTTCCCTCCCATAAACCGCCAGCTGTCGGCTATGAAGATCCTCATCAATCTCAGTTGGATATTTCCCGTTCGCTAACCCGTCCATGGCTTATGTGGACGCGTTGCAGTCCAATTCTTCGGCTTCAGAGAGTGCCGAGCAGTCTAACGCAACCCAATTGAGCAACAACGCCCAGTGCCTCTTCTCCAACAGCTCTCTGGAAGCAAATAACTCAGAATAGTTCCCAAAGATCCGCCGAAAAACCCATTCCGGGAAACAGAATCGAAAAACGAGAGTTTCAGTAGAGCAAAGAAGATCAGATTACGATCTCTGGGGGAGATCTCCCGTCAGAAATCCCCCGAATTATACCCAACCTTGCACTCAACCCAAATCTCGTATCCGTGATCAAGACAAAACCGCCGGGAGCGCACCGATGCGAGACAGAGAACCGAAATAGCCGAGGGCCGAAAGGGTCGGGGGATCTTACCTACCAGCCTACCTTCCTCCTCGCCTCCGCTTCGCAACGCTCTCTCCCAGATCGCCGTCCCCTTTCTCCGCGCCGACGAGACGACGAATTACAGTCAAAGGGAAGCGATGGGGGACGGTCGGGGCGGGGGGAGCTCCTCGCGTCTCCGCGTCCAAGGCTGCCTTCTCCGGCAGCTTCCGGGGGAAGAAATATGAGGGAAGATGATGGTCGGTAGATACGGTAAATACAAACCTTTCTGAAAGGGGTCGCGCGGTGACGGCCACGTACTCCTCTTCTCACGCAAACGTTGACTTACAATTCCGCCGCTGTCTGCCCCCCTTGGGTCAACGGGATAACCTGCCGGTCAATTGGCGGCACCTCTCTCTCTCTCTCTCTCATACTGAGAGAGACGATGGGCTAAAATATATAGATGGATGCAGAGAGGAAGAATCCGTCATAATGGGCTTCCGGGTTGGGCCTGTTTAAGATACAAGAGATTGGCCCATACTATCCAACATTAATGGGCCACATCATCGGCGCCAATAGGCCCATTTATCCATTAAAAAACTGCTTGGGCCAATAGTTCTTACTAGGGCCAATTGGGCTCGCCCAAGTAGCAGAATGGGCCTTCTGCCACGTATCCCCCCCCTTCACTGTAGGTCAGATTGCGGTATAAATAATCTGACCTTATTTTATGAATGAATGTGGGCCTATTCGTTTCACGCCTATTAAGACCCACGTTTGAAAGGCCCATGATTTTTTAAGTATAATTTAGTATTTATTATTAAATTAACAGATAATTTCATTTTTTATATGGTTCCCTCTTCTTCGAAACTCTGTTGACTAGAAGTCAACAATGCCCAACTCGGTTAATGGCATCATCTAAAGTGGCTATGTAACGATAAATTTTAAAAAAATCCACTAAATATGCTAATGAGAATTCTCAATAATTTGATGGAAAAAATAAGATCTAGTAAAAAAGGGCAGATTGGAAGATCCGGGCTTTTTGTCAATCTCGAGAGGTCAACCCTTCCCCATCGGGTATTTTATGGGCTTAAATACCTACCCAAAAAAAAACCATGGGCGTTCTTCCCAAAGTGGTAAGTCAACTCTTGACCTAGTGGTCCAGATTGTTCGACCGCATGCATGGTCCCAGCTTCCCTGCTCGCCAGCCCATTGCGGTCAACCCTCTTTTTATCTCCGTTCTTGAGCGAGAGACCGTCTATCTGGTCCAAGTTCTTGACCCTCAGCGGAGAGGGGTCAAGATGAGGTGCGTCCGGGGAGTTGATGATTCCCCTCCGATGGCGGGGCCGCATCGATTCCTTGTTCGTCCAGCCCCGTGCGCCATGTTTCTCAGGTGCCACGAGAATTTTTTCCGTGAATGGAACGTGTTAGGGTTCGAAGCCATGCAGAGAAAGCAGGAACACAGGAAGCATGAGGGTTTCATCTGCTTCCTCCGGGAGATTCGGCGGAAACCCTAAGAAGTTCGGCGTCCCTTATGGGAAGAGGATGAGTCTCGAACTGTACGGGGCGCCACTGAAGCTGCAGAGGGGCTTCCTGAGGCCTCGCTCTCTTCCGCCTCTTGGTCTGGTTCTGATCATCGTCATCATGGAGATGGAGAATCTCGTCTATTTCCTCCGGAAGGACGGGGCATGCCCGGAGTTGCCGCTGTTCAGGGTTCTGGAACCCTTTATAAGGCCAGCTCCCGGTGGTCTCAGTCCACCAGGCGAGGGGGAAGAAGAAGAAGGAGAAGAAGAAAGAGGGAGTAGAGAGAGGGAGAAGAGGAAGAGATGTATTCCCGACGCTCCTTCTCGGCGCTCCTCCCCTTCGCGCTGCTTCTTCTGCTGTGCCTCGGCGGCAGATGCTGCCCGCAAGCATCCGCCGGCCGGCTTGATCTCCGGGATGATCTCACCGACCCGGAGCTGGAAGACGAAGAGGGATTGGAGTACATGGACCCCACTCCTCCGCAGGCCTTACCCAACGCAGAGGAGACGCCCTCCTGCTCGGTGCAACTCCTGCAGCACGACTTCGCCCACACGGTCGGCGCGCCGCCGGTGGCGGTGAACTACACGCTGCCGGAGAACTGCAAGTGGAACCGGGCGGTGCTGGAGTTCGCCGCCGCCTGCGAGGGGGAGCAGAACGACCGCATCGCCGCCGTCTGGCTCGACGGGGTGGAGATCCTCCGAACTAGCACCGCCAAGCCGACCACCCAGGTGGGCGTCTTCTGGCGGGTCCGCAAGGACGTCACCCACTTCGCCGCCATGCTCGTTCCCCTCGCGGGCTCCGCCCGGACCCTGACGGTGATGCTGGAGAACTCCCTCGACGACTACTTCAAGGGCGTCTACCACGTCAACCTCACCATGGACTTCTACGGCCGCGGCCTCAACGAGCCCAGGACCGGCAAGCTCGGCTTCCTCCGCCTCCCCTCCTCCCGCGGAGAAGACGAGGCGGAGCAGCTGGCGGCGAACTTCGTCCCCGTGCCGCCGCGCTACGGCGGCGAAGGCGGAGAGGCGGCGGAGCCGGCGATGCTGGGCCTGGCGACGGAGGAGACCAAGCTGCGTAGCCTCCTGGAGCGGCCGGCGGACATGATCATCCCGGTGGCGAACAAGAAGAAGGGGGCCGAGAGCGGGTTCTGGTTCAGGATCGACAGGGAGACGGAGATCCGCGGGAGCAGGCTGAGGATCCCCCGGAACGCCTACAAGGCAGTGCTGGAGGTCTGCGTCTCCTACCACGGCGACGACGAGTTCTGGTACGCGAACCCACCGGACAGCTACAACATCCAGAACAACATCCCTTCCCGGAGGGGCAACTGGGCCTTCCGGGAGCTGGTGGCCACCGTCGACGGGCTCTACGCCGGCTCCGTGCTTCCCTTCCCGGTCGTCTTCCCCGGCGGGATCAACCCCTTCTTCTGGACTCCGGTGGTGGCCATCAAGGCCTTCGATCTCCCCACCTACGACCTCGATCTGACCCCGTTCCTGGGGCAGCTCCTCAACGGGCGCCCCCACACCATCGGCCTCAAGGTGAGCCACGCCATCTCCTTCTGGCTGGTGAACGCCAACCTCCATCTCTGGCTGGACCCGCACCTGCCGGCGGTGCCGGCGATGATGGTGAAGCACCACGCCGCCCCCACCTTCCTCTCCCGCAACGCCAACAACAAGTTCCTCGAGGGGCACTTCCAGCTCGAGGCGGCGCGGCAGGCGCGCTTCGAGGGCTGGGCGCGGTCCTCCCTGGGGAACTTCACCACCCTCATCGACTCCCACTTCAAGTACAAGAGCTCCGTGGAGTACAAGATGCAGGGGACGCTCAAGGAGGTGTTCTCGCAGTCCAAGTACACCGCTGACGTGAGGATCACGGAGAACCCCAACAGGTTCCTGGCCAGGGTGATCAACCAGGCGAGGTACCCGGTGAAGATGCTGACCTCCACCGCCAGCTATGGCGGCGACAGGATGCTGTCCAAGGCGAACGTCTCCCACATGCTCTACCAGTTCACCGACGTGACCATGAACCAGATGAGGTCGCAGAACTCCATCACGGACATGCAGGTCGCCGGGGGTTGGCTGCAGGTCAACGGCGCCGCCCTCTCGGGGTCCGCCTCCACCCTGCAGACCTACCAGCGGAGGGACAACGGCCGCTGCCACACCAGGAAGGTGGGCACCCAGGACCGCGGCATCACCGTTGACCAGACCAACACCGACTGCAACACCATGATCCCGGATCTCTCCACCGTGCTCGAGTGATGATTAAGAACACGGAGAAGGAGAAGACAATGAAGAAGAACACGGAGAAGAAGAAGAAGAAGAAGAGCCCTAGCTAGTGAGAGAAAACGATGGGGACTCTGGCTCCCGGTGGGTTTTGCAGTAGTAGAGAGAGAGAGAGACCCGAATAACGAAGTGGCCGCCTGCTCCGATTGCACCACGCTCTCGTGTTCTCTTGTTTTTTTTTTTTTTTCCATTCTCCTTCATAGGATGTTCCTGTTCTTCCGAATGTACCAATAAATCAGCTGTATTCAGCGTGAAACCGAGTGAAAGTTGTTCTACATTGTTGACCTCTGTGTAGAGTTGACTTTCTAGGAGCCTGGGTCAACGGGGCTTGTCAGAACTAAGCTTTAGTGAAATATGCAGCGTTTTATTAAGAACACTAATCCTGCATTAGTTACAATACTACTCCGACTATAACTATAAAGAGGACCACTCCATTTATTTCTTAACAACTTTAGCAGCTTTCAGTGGAGGAAGAAAAATGACAGCTGGAAGGAAGAGAAATGGAGGAACCAGTGCTAGGGAACGTCCCGTCTGAAGTCGGGACCCCTCTGATGTGTTTACATGGGCATATCCCATCATGCTCAGGGAGGGAGAGAGAGAGAGAGAGAGAGAGAGAGAGAGAGAGAGGGTAAGTAATCTGCATGATAGGCCTAATAACTGCTATCTTTCTCTCTCCATGTGTCTTTGGGATATGCCCATGTAAACACATCAGACGGGTTCCGACTTCAGACGGGACGTTCCCTACCACTGGTTCCTCCATTTTTCTTCCTTCCAGCTGTCATGGGAAAGAGAGAGGAAGAGAGAGAGAGAGAAGAGAGAGATAAAGAGAAAGAGAGAAAGAGAGAAAGAGAGAGATAAAGAGAAAGAGAGAGAGATAAAGAGAGAGAGAGAAAGAAAGAGAGAGAGAGAAAGAAAGAGAGAGAGAGAGAGAGAGATGGATGGAATATGGCTTCCGGGTCAGAAAAGAAACCTCCCCTTATTCATTTATTTGCCAAATGAAGGAACTTGAGTAAATTAGGTATAGACGAACTACCAAATTCAGCACAAATTTATGCAAACAGAACAAGGACCAACATGGTATCTATAAATATTAAAGGAACCCAAAACAACAGGGTCCTGATTATCAATCTGTACAAACCAAGCGTTGACCAACCTGTAGACTAGAGAGAAGATAGATATCCAGGTGTACTGCTCTCCAAACATGGTGAAGGGCAATACTGTAACAATAAAGTCAAACGTATACTGAACTGCTCAAGTGGTGAAGGAGCTCATGTTGGGGGAGCTCGCCAAATCATCAGCGAAGCAGACCTGTCTCTGTTCTTTCACCTTCAGTGGGATGTTCATCACCTCGACCAGCCCTTTACAGGCTTCAGGCTGATCACCACCCTTGTAGACCTTGCAGACCTCGGCTTCGAATTTCTCATAATCCTACATGAACAGGAAGCCAATATTATGTTTGAGGAGGAATATGGAGGAAATGGAAGTCAACGGGCCGGGCTGGGTCTAGAGGAAAGCCCGAAAAGTGAGTCCTGGAATGAAACCCGAGCACAGAAAGCTGGGCTGGGCCCGGGGATTACACATCCTATTGACATCCCTATACAACCCGTGCGTCTTTTACTACGCCCGGACTGGACACGGTGCAGAGAAAAGCCCGAAAATGGGTCCTGGATTGAAGCCCGGGCCAAAATAAACTGGCCCGGGTTTGGTACTCCCTGTCGCAGCAGCCTTGGAATTATTACTGTAAGAAGGAGAAATACTACTTGGAACAAAGTGATTCGTGTATTTAAACCTGATAGAGTTTTTCATTGGAGAGATTCAAGGCTGAGGTTACCAATTCAGGAGGCGATTCTACGTTAAATGAGAAATCCAGATATTGACGTGGGAAGGAAGGAGGAAGAGGTAACATTAAATTGAAAATATAAACATTTCGATATTTTCAATCATTCAAATGATTAATTCTTCCCAAGAAGGAATAATGAGCCGTGGGAGATGAACTGACCAGATATCCGGGAAGATAGTTTCTAGGAAAGATTGAAGTCACAACGTGAGTGGATATGTGTTGTGCCGGTTCATGGCTTTGCATTTTATTAAAAAGGAATAACGAGAGATCACTAAAGGAAAGAAATCCATATTAAAGTACTAGCGATGTGAATCATGATCCAGGGAAAATGATTTAAAACACGGTAAGAATGGAATCACCAATAGAGCTAAAAGAAAGGACATAAAATGGGTCACAGGGAGGGAACTGACATCATATAGCGGCTTTCCGTCCACTACTACCCATGGAACATATTTATGAGGAGGCTGAAGTGCATCTGTCTCTGCTGCATAGCTCAGCTCCAGCTGCAAAGAGAATGAACAAGAAAAATGAGGGTCAACAATTACATGACTGCAATCACAATCCTAAGAATTTTGAATGAGAGTATCCTAGCGTCAGATTTGTCTTGCGATGTACATTTCACATTTATATAGTCGGTAAAGAAATAATGAGCACACTCGTAGGCCATATAATTATCCCATGACAGAGGCAAGACTAAGGGCGCTTAGAATAGCACTTCCCTAGCCACTAGAACATCGTCTATGTCCATTTGAACGACCAGAAAACTCGTCTATAAAACAGTTTTATATTTCCATGTTTATGAGGTAGTTAACAAGAATGATCATGGGCCCCATGAAACTAATCATTTACGATCATAAAAAAGGTTCTTCCATGTCATGACAGAGACGAGACTAAGAACACATTGAATAGCACCTCTTTAGACTCTAGAATTCCGTTTATATTCATTTGAACGACCGGAAAAACTTGTCTATGAGACACATTTAAGCTTCTGTATTTGATCAATGAAATATTGGAAATGTACCTTCTGCCCGTTGCCATTTTTGTAGCAATCCAGAACGCCCTTTGATTCCAGTCCGGTTTTCTGGAAACAGCTTTCCCATTCGCTATACTTATGCGCCACAACCAACTTCTCCACACAGTAAATGAAACGGAAATGCTTCTTCTGCATCAAAATTTTTGGATGTAAAATTAGAAATACAAGACTGAACACTTTAGTCATATTAAGTAAAACTTTGGAGATCCAGATGGCTGGCAAAGAAAAGTCAAGCATTGGAGATATCCATGGCACGCGGTATTCCCGATTATGTGAGGGAGAATCTATGGCATGGTACGCTACAAGAAGTTTCAGATAGTAGCATATACTGAGATCCATTATCTTCCTCAAATAAGGCTGCTTTCAACAAAGCCTATGTTCATACGTGTTACAGCACATTTCAACGCCACACTTTCATGAAAAATATTACTCCATAAGATCTTCTGAAAGTTTCGTGATTTCATCCAATTACAAACAGCACCCTCTCCAGCATGGGAAATAAGAGAGTTGGAAAAAACCAAATGGAATAAAAATGGAAAATGAGAGATTATTTTTTGAACGAATTAATGGTGATGGAACTCAGTTCGCAGTAAAGACAAACTCCTGAGAGGCTTCAGATGAACCAACTTCACAGAAAAACAAGACTCGTGGCTTTAAAAGACATAAGCTTCTTTGAGTTTAATTATCACTGTGGGCACTGTGTCTATCCGCCAGTCTTCCTTTTTTCCAAATTCCAGATCTGCGAATACAACTTTCAATAATTTTTTAAGATTTTAAAATATATTTTTTAAATTTAAAAATGAATAATTGGCTGCTTACTGATGTAAAGCCATGTCTAGCCAAATAAAATCAAGAAGCATGGTTTCAAGTCTTCAAATTTCGACATTATCCTTCCCTTTTACTATGAAAAGCGATAAAAATGAACTCACGCTCCTTCCAAGAAAGGAAAGGGATCAAATTTCCTTGAAGGATTGTGAAACGGAATGGTTTTCTAAATTCTTTGAGAAACTGTGACGTGCTTCCTTCTTATGGAACGATCTGGGTACATTTTTAGCGTTTTCCATTGAAAAGAGGCACAAAAAAATGTTGAAATGGTGCCAAACCTCTACGAGTTATCAAGGAAATATTCCAAATATGATAAAAAAAACTTCACTAAAAAGCGAATAATTTCAATATCAAAAAAAAAAAAGTCAAAATCACGTATGAGTTTTGGCACGATCCTCTCTTTAAAATTAGAGCTCTATTATTAAAAAAATAGGCAGTAATTCTTACCACATCAGGCCATGTGCTGATTGCACAAGCTTCAATTGTATTTAACAAGCACTCATTTGCGCCATGCTGCCAAAAAAACAGACAAAAGATTTATTTTAATTAGAATTACGCCATAATTCATTGTCCTGAGCCGTCTTTCCTCTTCACATGGAGGCTACAGGAGGGGGCAACTTCGAGGGGGAAAAACCTGGCAGGTGATGGTGCCGTTGGATCCGATGCGGGCGTTACCGTAGGGGACAAGATTGAGATCGACGATGCCAATAAGCCCGTCCACAAAAATCTTAGAGAGGAAGTTCACGATGAACCGGGAGCAGTAAGGGCACAACGTCTCGTAGTAAAGCTCCAGCCGGACGTTCTTAGACGCCTCGCCCAATGGAAAATTGGAGAGTGAGACGCAACTGAGGGAGAAGAGCAGTAAGAAGAAGGCCGCGCCGCGACTGCAAGCCATCGCGTGCTTTCCAGCTCCAATCACAGAGGAACGAGCTATCCCCTCCTTCCCTCCGAAGCCTGTTCCGAGGATCTACCAAGCCATCGCCGGAGGAGTGGGGGGGTCGCCGGGACCAGGAGCGGCTCGAGACGAGGGAGTGGGGAGAGATTTCTCCCCTCTTCTGGAAGCTATCCTTGTGGAGCCGGATGAGGACGGCACTCCACGTGGCTCATAAATAACGCTTTTTGCTAGTATACCCTTTTTAAGTGATTTTTTAAATACACCCCTAATTATTAGCATTTAACATGCTAGGTGTGCTTACTTCCATTAAAAAGATCGTAAATTTCTGAAAATATTTTTTCCAATATTTATATATTATTATTATATAATTATTTAGCCGAACTCAGATAAAAGAGAAAAAAACCCAATGACCGTTTTCAAACCGCAAAGTCAACCCGAGTTCATATAGAAGTCTAAGGGATCCACTAAGTCAAAGCCCCAAGGTAGGAGAAGTTAGCCCCTTCTCCAGTTATGCCATTTTTCTCTTTTTACCCATAATTATATAGTTTTAATTATAAGTCTATAATTAGTAAGCATTCCCTTCGTTTCATTATTTTCTATATCCATTTATAAAGTACAAAATGACTCGTCGACCAATCTTAGATTTTTAGAGGTGCCTAGGAGATCCAAATCATTGATACAATAAATAAAATAATTGGTAAAAAATCCATACCACTATCAAGGACTCAATATTCATTAATTTTCAAGACGAGATGTAAAAAAAATAAAAGGATTATAAAAACCGCCTATTCCCATTTGAGGAAGCATGAATAAACAAGAATATGAACCAATTCCTTTTGCCCACTTAAAACAAGTCAAAGGTTATGATTTTTAACATTTGAGTAGGAAAAGTAAATGGTCAATTTGATTTTTTTCCTAGGTCAAATTCTTCAACTAAAACAAAAGACCAATTATCAAACTATTATCATATAAGATATAATAGAATAAATATAGATAGTAATTACTCCACTCATTACCAATTAATTTAAAGTTGAATAAGATAGTATTTTTTAATATGATCTCACATCGAGCAATTTATCACATTATACAATGCATGTCAAAATACTGTCGCATAAAATAAAGAAATCAAACTATGCCATTCTAAACATAGGTCTATATCACTCTGTTGTCATTTAATTTTAAAAATAAGATGACCCATAATGGAAAAATGATAAACCATGATCAAACTTCAATCACACGAATATGGATTCCAAAAAACATGCGCATTAATGTTATCTTCGACAAAAAAGGGCATGCAAAAAATGTCAAAATGATGGAGATTGGGGCATGAAGCACAAAACATAAACTGATTAGCCCCATTGGAACAAGAATATATAACCTACATAAGAACAGAAATCGAGAGAGAATGGCCTCAACGACTGAGGATTGCTGCTCTAGACCATGCCAAGGGCCCATGAACTATGCCTGAAAGTATCAAATCACTAATCATCAAGAGAATCTAAAAATACCCTCTCATGTCAGAGCCCCAAGTGAGCTTGTGCGACCTCTCCTGAGGAAAATTTATTGGAAGAGATTCCAGGGTTGACTTTTATCATGATCACAGTTCCTCGTGGCGGCGGGAGTAGACAGGGGAATCCTCAAGGAAGAACAGCCACCGGAAGAACATTGACAGCTTCCGAGTAAATGTCAGGGGCTCTGACCCTGACTTGGATGCAGGGGGAGATTCCGGTCTAGTTCCGCAGACTGACTGGAAGTCATGCTTCAGATGAGGCTTCACAATTTTTTCCTAGAAAATTGCCAACATGAATGCCAACACAGAAAATAACCAGGAAGCAATTACCACATCAGAAAAAAAAAACAGGGTTTTTTCTATTAGTAGTACCTTGAAGACCTCGAAGGGACAGAAGTCTGAGTTGCCACAACCCTATACAGAAAAGCAAGTCATCAGGCTTGTTTCTAAGATTAGAAGCTGACAATGAGAGAATTAATTGATCTGTAAGAGAAAGCAGAAGGCCAGAGTGCTTGTGCTTGGGCTATAACAACTATGATAAGACTCTATGGAGAGCATCCGTCAGAGATTTGAAAAAGATGTGGTGAAAGACGAATTAAAACCCAAGTAAAGACTAACCAGTAAGTACCCATGAAACCTTGGATTGATTGGGACTGGAACCAGGCAGGATTTGGTCTGCTTGTTGTCCTGTTTATTGGGGTGTAGGGATTGGCCCATCAAACTGTGAGCCTCAGTGACGGTGAGGACTCATGTTGACATTATTCTGGGCTATGGCAGAGCTACCATTTATGGTGAAACCATGCTATCTAAGGTACTGTTAAACCTAATTCATCATGCCCTTCTTTAAACCCAGAAACAAAGAATGATGCTCTGTTGACTTTCCCCAACGCTCCAACAAAAATACTAAAATAATTTAAGACATATCTTAAATGGGGTACTTGAGGACTCTCCCGCCTCTTACTAATAGACTATTTGATGAAGAATGAAAAAAAGCATCAACTTTCAGACGAAATACCAAAAAGGGTTAAAAATGACAATTATAACCATATCAGGTGGGAGAAAAGGACTGCGCCATTCGGGCAGTTTGTCAGATGCGGCGTATTATATGTAGCTACCATATTCATGCAAAGGCGAAACGCCACAACCAAGACCCATCTTCAAATCTCTGATATCTATGCTGACCCATGTCTCAAACGCAATCACCAACTATCATCCACCATGGTAACGGTAGTTGAACTTCCCACTCTTCTTGGAAAATAGCAGAAATACAAGAAGGAGGAGATGGCTAAGTAGACAGAGAATTCACATTTGGATGGCAGAAAGGTTATAATAGAGTGAAGGAAATAATGTACAGGAATACAGGAAATTTCTGAATAATGATACAAATGGAGATGGTTTTTAAGAGGTGAAAAGAGATCTGGAGAGCGGATAAAGAAAGGGGCCTTAAGTTGTGGATGAGGCTTCAGTTTGCCAAAGGTGAGGAGAGTGGTGACTAGGTGACTGAGGAGACCATATTTCTAAAGCAACATTTAGCGAAAAATATGAAATCATGTGGCCGTAAATCTTCATGAACATTCTTTCAATAAATAGACATTTTCTGGGATATGAAAAGGAAACTCTCTTTAAAACAGTTCAGGAGTCCAACTGAGGATAATTGTCTATCGTCTCTAAAAATATATTATACTCAATGAAAAAGCACTGTCATGAATAAATAGCAGCTCGAATCTTGAACGCCATGAGTCCCCATTGAAACTTAATTTCGATCATATTAATTTGAACATGATTGATATTGAGACCCTTTTCAAGGGAGGTTCGTTTTCTAGCTACCATAGTGGATCATTTTAAGCCTCGTATCATCCCCTTATTCTCAAAATTTATGAAAGAAAATATAAATTTATTTGGGCTTTAAGCTTACCTTCCAAGCGAATATGATGGCAAACCGATATGAGTTGGAAAGTAAATCTGAGAGAATATTGCGGAGCGTTCAAGGGTAAAATACTATAAAAACCTCAAATACTGTTAGTAGCCATATGATCTCAAAAAAAGAAATGTACGACTTATCAAATCCTTAGTGAATATCTTTAAGTTTGAGTCACTTTCCCTCTTTGATTGAATGTGTACTAACATTAATATAAATTGAAAGAAATTTTCATGTGCATTAGAAATTGTTGGAGAAGAAAATAAGTACATTTTGGAGGTTAGAAACTTCCGACTAATACTAATACTTAATGGATTATTGGATCCCTACTGGCCTTCATATTTCTACTTTCCTGTTAATACAGGTGAGGCCCTGTCTTACGCAAGAGTCTTTTGGTGCTAAGTACTAATACTTTGCTTCATCAACAAAACTCCCGCCCTGCATGATGTGGCTATGAGAGAATTCTCTCTCAGCGCTGCAAAATTCTGGCGGACAAAGAAAATGATAGCCATAGCTTGCTAGAATTTTCAGATGATAGAGAACGCATAACATATGTTAGCTACAATTGGTTTTCGTGAAATTAAAAAAAGTTAAATTTCAAGACACCAAACGACTAGAATGCTGTGCCTGAGTTATGGATATTTTTCAAATTCATGACCTCAGCATATACAGTCAAAGATGAAAATATCCAGCCTTACTGATATTGGGATGTATCATCACTTAATAGTTTATCTACCACTATGCACCCCCTTTGCAGGCAAACTAACTGAACGTTTGTTAGTAAAATATTGATCAGGTCCTCAAGGAAAAATCTAGGTTTAATAACAATAGAGAAAAACATCAAGTGCTTACTTGGTGCACCTCGTTTTTAATGACCTTACTCCTAATACTCACACCAGCCACTTGCAGAACGGCCAATTTATAGTCCATGTTTCTTGACTAAAATTTGCGATTTTCAACATAATTGTGAACCAAAAATGACCGAACAAGATTGCAAATAAGATGCCCAGCGTTCAAGAATTTGACTAGTGGATAAACAATTTGACAAGAATATGACCCAACACACCATACATTTACTTCTTACTTGGATCAGCATAGTTTCTTGAATATAATTTATTCACCGAACCTGATTACTTCTTGAGGCATATGTACCTCCCCTGACTAGTGCCATATATGTCAGAAAATAATGATCCAAAGTTGGCTCCATCCAGGATAAGGACAGGGAGATTACCCTGATAACCCCAATATCAACTCAACCCAACCTAATTCATTTTGTCCTCCAAATATTGACACACTATGCCGAATGGGAACAACATGTAGCATTTCCATGCGCTGATTTCATCAGCAAACAAAACTTGAGAGAAAAATGGCTCATGTACTCTGACCTAATGTAAGTTGTCAGGAATTTAATTAAGGAATTCAGCATTTAAATTAAGAAAAATGTAAAAAGGAAACAAAGTGAAGTTCAAGATAAACTTACTGGCATCGAAATAGGAATTTCATTATGCAGAACATGCACAAAATAATCGTTTCCTTGGTTTTCAACTCGTGAATTGCCATTATTCTTAGCACTGGGGCAGCTATACAAAACTAACATATTGTTCCCAGAAAAAGGAGCTACATTGCTGCCCATCCAGTTCCTTTTCTGGGGAGGCCTTGGAGGTAGAGCCAGTGGTTCTTCACGTTGTATTTGCTCAAATTCTAAAATGTTGAAAATTGCAGTTGATGAGACGTTAATTTAAACAGGAAGATATTCATATCCCACGCGGTCTACAGAGAGAACTCACCAGATCCTTCGAGGAAGAGTCCGAGCAGGCAGGTGAAGGGCACTACAGTCTCTGCATGAGCAAAACGAAGTCTTGCCTTCTCATAAGTCTTACGATTCTCTAAAACATCCAAAAAGAAGCATAAATTACCAATAGCCGTGGGAAAATTAGTGGCCATAGGAAGAAAAGCCCCAAACTTCCTAGACTTCAAAAACAGCATCGTTAATCAATACATAAATGTAAACTTCAGCAGCAATGAAAAGAGTGAAGAAAAGGATCTTTCAATCAAATAAGAAGAATGCCATAAAAAAAGCACACAAAAAATCACAAGAACAGCAAGGTCACACATCGACAATGTCTTGAGACTAATGTAGAACTATATTGGCAACCAACTTGCCTCCGGTACGAGTTTTTGAAAAAAATCACCTAGGTGTCAAAATCATGATTTAATCGGCTGGTAAAAATTAAACTGGCCCAGGATTGACTCAACAATCTCTGTATGAGCGATCTAGTCATAACCAGATGAAATGAAACAACTTCATCGCCATAAGCTATCATGTCGAACTATCTGACTGCTTTCTTTTACAGAAAATAAGGCAGTCAGACATAATCTCTGCAGTTTGATCCAGAGATATCTTAAAGAAAAATTAATATGAACCTTGGCATAATGTGATAACCCAGGGTCTGAAGTCCTAAGAAGGATATTGAAAGAGGAATACACAGAAAGTTGAAATTGAGGATGAGAACCAAAAAAAATATCAAACCTTCTTTAGCAAGAATAGCCTGCTCCATTGATTGCACAACATCTTGAAGCAATGGTACTCCCATACGATAATTTACTTCTTTGCCATAGCCCTTGAGTATAAATACCTCCAAATCGTCTGTCCATTCCAGTAAGGAGACCTAGAAACCCATATCAAGTTTTTTAGGGCAGAAATTACAAACTAAATTAATTTTTTTCATCTAATACAAAAGAAAGGGCTAAAAAAACCACAATCTCACATTTATGACTCACCGTTTAATAAAATGTTTTATATCTGAACTAACTTAAATAATTAAATGCCTGATTCGAAAACATGGGAAGCTATAGTACAAGGCCAGAACTGCAAGAGTGCCTCATCTTTTCGTATTGATGTCATGATGGCGTGTTTGCATTTGCAGTAAAATCATAAGGCACATTTTTTGTAAGCAATTAGAAGAATGCGCCCAAGTCAGAAATGGTTGTAAACAACATTAAGGTTATTTGTCCGATGGTTAGAAAGTCAGGATTTGTTGCTTAATATTTGTGGAATTTTTTAATTTCTAAATAGCATGCATTTCATGTATCTAGCAAGAGATCTTCCAAAAGAACCAAAATTCATCGTAAGATATATGGCTCTTTCAAATAACATGATCAATAGATTTACTGTTCAATCTACCAAAACGGTGTGCTCCCTGCGCAGCAATTTTCCCACCCATAGGCCTAATTGTTTATCTTTGTTCAGAGGGAGCATAACTAGCTAATCCGGTACAAAATAAGACAATCATAAAATTGAATCATCAAACAGACGAATAATAGGGTCACTACAGTAAATACCTCATTAGAATTGAAAAGCCCACAGGCTTGATCAGTGATGTCCAGCAAAGAAGCTTCCTGCATGAGATAAGCGGTCAAAAATCAAATATGCCAAAAATAGGAAGAGTTTTCCCAAACAGGATATCGGTGACTGGAATTGTACCTGCTTGCAGAGAAACCACAGGGAAGCAACATCCTGCACTGTGAAATTGAGCTGGTAACGACTGGTTAATGAAGATGTGATTTCACTTAAAGTAGGCTCTTTAAGTTTATCCACAGCTGGCTCCTGACTTTTCCTATATTCCTGAACCATGAAAACGTATATGAGAACAAAAAACAACTGTGCCAGCTATAAATAGTTTAACAGAAACCTAAAAGATAAAGTTTGCACATATGTATCAGGTTTTCTTAAAGGAAAAACTAAAGTTGGGGGTACCATTACTCAATTCTCATTTTGGAGGTGCTTCAATAAACCAGATGCTCGCCCCAACACTTTTTATTCCCAAAAACGAGGGGAAAACCATGGAATTCATTAGGTCCAAAAGCTTTCATATAGGGCCACCTTGTTCAAATAATTTCCTTCAATAACCACTTCTGAACCACACAAATACTAAAGGGATACTTTTTCCAAAAAAACTGGGAACTTCTCAGACACATTTTGCGTATCACAAATGAGTAACCTGAATAACTAGAGACTGGTCTTAGATTTGCAGTCGAGAAAAAGTGATCACATAACACACATGTGAGACTGGAAATTCTGGGGCTTAGTCCAATGTGGGCATAAAAATACTCTGATCAGGATTGAACCAAATGAGTCGTGAGCGTATTCAGAGTAGACGCAATAGATATATAGTCCGCTCACTACACCCATAAAGTATCCACTTATCCCAATGGTCTCATCTATCGTACGTATCAACCAATAATCTCTAATAAACCAATCACTCATAGAAGAATTCAGAATCCAACTAACGACTGTACTCTACGGTAGCCCCTGTGTCCATATATTTTAGACACCACAATTGTCCTCTGATGCCGTCGCCATTTTATGGATTCTGACATGGCAATAATGATTGAACTGATGACTCTGATTCAGTTGCCATACTCCCTGACATTTCGCAGAAGGATATCTTAACAATGTTCAACTTCATAGCCATGATAGAATTTACTTACAGATTACGGCTGCCAGGAATTAGGTCATTATAGAATTTTGAGGACTAAATTGATACAGTTACTCTAAACGTCATCTCATTGGTTCAATTATCATTTAACATTAAAAATCCATAGAATTTCAAGTTATTAAGAGTTGCAGAAGGAAAATCAAATGAGCTAATTCTGACCCAATGATAGTTGAATCATTGAATCAATAATCAATGCTGAATGCTAACCCTTATTTCACAAATACTGTAGCAATATTCTAACCATTTAGAAAGACAAATTGGATAGACTCTTCCCTATGCAGTTCTTCATCATTTTCAAATTAGCGGCCAACTCATTTATGTATCAAGTGAAGATCTGTGGAGGCCTAACGGTCTGTATAAAAACTAATAAAATACATTCTTAAAAATACTATCCTTACCTTGTACGTTTCACAGGATTCATAAAATCTGAGCCATATGTCACTTGCTCGACTTTCACTGATCACAGAAAAGGCACGATGAGACCCTGGACCAAGATTTCCTTTCCCAGAAAACAACCCCATGCCAAATGCTACAGCACTTGCAGATGCTCGAGGAACCTGCATTATTGAAGAACAGATGCGAGCCACACAAGAATCACATCCGGAACTATTGGACAAATTCGTATAAACTAAGCAAATATAAAATACTTGATCATAAGGAAACAAGCTGTGAAAACGTTTAAAACAATGATAATTATGTGTAAATTTATTTATTTAAAAATCATATATTCTCAAAGCGGCTAAAAAATAGATTGAATTGTTTGAAGTCAATCAACGTAACTTCTGAAATTCGATGTGCACATGTAGACTAGTTACCTTAATTTTATGCTACCGCAGTTTATTAGAAAATCAAGAGAAAGAAAAGAACATGCATAGAATGTATTGTATCAATTATTAGCACCAGTGATGAGGGTGTGAGGGCATGGGCAAATCACGTGAGATAGAGTGAAGTGAGGGGTGGAGAGAAGTTATAAACCTACAGTGAAAAGAGAAAGATTGCCAACGAAAACTATGACTGACAAATAGCAAGCAAACGTCAGAAAGGAGTGGCTAGCAAATAGTCTGAGGTGCAAGACAGCATGGAACCAGGAGAAATGGAGGAAGGATGGTGGTGGAGGAAGAGGGGTGGACTGTTTAAGGCACTGAAAATTGAATGTGCAGAAAATGGGACTCGAGACCTAAGCTACAAGTTTAACCCAAGCAAAACTGTATCAAAGGGTCCAAGAAGATGCCTTGTCCCAACTTTCCGAAAACCAGTAAGGCATTCCATTTCCTAAGACAAATAATGGTGCCTTCAAGGGTAGGTCCACTTAAGAAAGTTGTTAATTATGATCACAATATACCTTGATTAGCAGAAAAAACCAAAGTAGCCATCATAATGGGCGAAAGTCTGGATTTTCTGTTCTATGCAGGTATTCAAAGTCTATCCATCATCATTATGGAAAGTTTCACCACTATATTCATTAATCAAAAGTAGACAATAAAACCAATACGATTGAGTTCCTTTCTTGATGCATTTTTTCTACCCACAGCAGGCCCTGTCACAAGGTTTTTTTTTTCATTTATTAATCCATATATTGTATCAAAAGCTTACACTTGTTTTTGGAAAATTCCTTATGACGTTCGCCAAATGTGTTTGCCATGATTTCGAAACTAAGATGCCAGTAAATATAAGGACATCATTTTTCTAGGGTAGATGAATTAAGAGAAGACTCATAGCAATGGAATATACCTGTGTTGCTCGTATATTAAACGTGTCAGGGTGGTACTCTTCATCAAACAAATCAGGATATCTCTCCCTTATCCTGATTCCAAGGTTGTATAACTCATCCTCGCCTCGCTGGATAAGCTCTCCTCCTTTCTCCCTTCCCTTCCAAGGTGATTGCCAACCCCATAACCAGGATGGTATCTTCTGCAAACCCAATCCGTTTTCTCCTGCAATTCTTTTAGTATCTTTTAGAAGACTATCCAAACGAATTGCCAATCGATCCAATTCTTTAATACGTTTCTTCGTAGGTGAGCGGGTCCCATGCCTTGCCTGTCAATCCAAATTATCAGAGTTCAATAGTCCCGCTCCACAATCAGAAGAAATTGAAACAGTAAAGCATGTTCCAGATATTATATTTATGCAAAAAGATAACTTCAAAGAACGCAAACAACAGATTACTTCAAATTTAAAAGAAGGAAACACTGAATATAGTGCTGAAATTAATTTCACTGCTGCTGCGTCCATGCTAAAAGAAGAGTGGACCATTATAAGGACCAATTAGCTTTGAGATTGAGTGATACGAAAACCAATCGTTTTGAAAAGTCGACCAATAAAAGGAGCGGTTGGCGCAATGGGTAAGAAGGTTGGGCCTGCCCCGAGGCATCACATAGATAGATGTCTTGCGCAGTTTATGCATACTCAGCCAAACATCTGTGGTCTTCAATCTGCCCCAATCCAGTATATAGCACAGTGTTTCGAGAGATAGCCATCACACAACCGGGTCAATTAGTGTGGCCTGTTCACGATAAACAGATGTAGTCCTAGAGAAATGTGCTAGTAGGGGTAGCAACGGCCTAGCCCTGGGTCTGCCCTTGGTCTGAAAGCACCATATGTTCTTCCCTGAGACTGGAATAGTTTTTACTTCAGTCAAGCATCAACTTATTCCTGAACATCCTTACTCCAATAGGCGCAACCAGTAATTGTTAACTTTTGCATTTTGGAAAAGCTATGAAACATTCAGAAATTGTTCTCATAATACATATCAACTTGGAAAAGAGGGTTTAGCTGATTATTTAATGACAGGAAATACGAGCCACACTGAAAAATCAGGCCTGGAAATTGAGAAATTTCTCATGCTCGGTCAATCTCTGCAAGCAGATGTGATGGGACCGAATCATTGGCAGATTTTTTTAATCAATAACGATAATTTTATTAGTTCTATCGGGTGATACAGGAAACTAAGAAAGTAAAGGATTTCCAGTAAAAAAAAGACATTATTTTCTGGAAAAAAATTCCACCATATGTCATTAACAAAACAATTGTCATTTAAAGCTACATGAGATGATTGATGAGCACCAGGTGATGACTGAACATTCATCTTCAAATGGTAAATACTTCCTTTCATGACAGGATGACTTCCGAAAGTCGGCTACAATACTAAAGCAAGTACTTGAGTATTTTATATGAAACGTACCACAAGATTTAAGTGAACTGCACTACAACCATTAGGAACTGAAGAAGTCGCAAGGGTCCCATCATCAACGTTTCTCACAGCAGAATATCTGCATGAGCCAAAGATTATAAATCAATAAACCAGGCAATCCGAACATGAAATTAGGACCAAGTTGACAGAGTACAAGATAACTTTCAGTTTCTTCCCGGAAACCACTGCACGAGGAAAGCCTCAATTTTACCTATGGGCCATAAGTATGAAGAATCATCGATAAAGATGATACGGTCGTATGGCCAGTTAAAAAACAAGAATGTTAGCCACCCTTAAATCTTGAATTGGAGCCATGATCCCCTCCCTCGTGTGAGAGTTTTCTTCCTCTTGTGTTAAAGCAATGGGACGATACCCATGAATTAATAAGGAACATAGGAAAATAGTGAACCTGCTTCCCACCATTCTCTTCGATGAATGGAGCTTATACCCCCGGGTGGCTTCATTATGATCAAACTACCACCAACTAAATCGCAGGCACTGATGTCGGAATCCGAGCTAATCACCCGGACGAAGACATCCCCACTGACCAATGGAGAAAGTAAGAGAGATACACACCCCGTAACGGTGGAGAGATGCCGACGGACATCGAAGACTTCTTCCGCCGCCGCATTGGAAGACGAAATGAGCCAAGACACCAGCAATCCGATCAGGAGAAGAGAGCCCGACGAGCGGACACTCAGCGTCATCCCTAGCCCTCGAACGAGAGGGGAAGGGGATAGAGCCCTTTGCCCGTCCTCCAAGCCACAGCGGTGCGCTGGAAGAAGGCAGATCCTTCAGAGCTGCCAATTCGCGACCGAAAGAGAGTACTGGAAATGGGACGGCTACTTTCTGTGCCCACGCTCCCCAAAAAATTCTTCCTCTACGATTAATATTATATAATAATATTTGATTAATAGCCATCTTTATTTCCAGTCCCTAGAAAAAATACATTCATCTTTGACCAATATTCTCTATGAATTCGTCAAAGCCACGATAGCATGGCGATAGTTGACTAACTTCAATAAATGAAAATCTTACCCCTATTATTCTTGCTTGACATTTTGATTTAAAAATAATTATTTGATCATTACATGGCATTGAAAAGCGATGATGTATGAAAAATATATAGAGATGTAAAGGTGCTTGAAGGAGTTGACCCATACGACACGCGGTGACCTGAATCGCTTTTGACCAGATGAGGAGCGTCTGACTTGGACTCATGTCTCGCCGAGCTAAAGTCAACGATTGTTTTCAAGCACAAGTCGTCGCATGAAATGGGCATCTTAGTGCAAAATAATACAACAAAAAGACCCTTAAAATAGGGTCATCGTATGCTGAAAATTCTGCCATTATCTTCTTTTAGAAAAAATGGATCTTAGATCGCTTAATTTGAGTTATGATGGTTAGCGTCTTCTGAACTGCATAATAATATCATCCAATTACGCCACAAATATATGTATAAACGTAGATGCTCAGCAAGACTCAAACATATGCAGACTCTGTTGAAGGTCTGATGTTGTCGTCATGGAGTTGACTTTGAGGCTCTGGGCTCGCCCGAGTCAACGGCCAGCCCCGGAGGAAAATGAAGAGCATATAGCACAAGCGCACCTCCTGTAAGTCTTTTTATTAGCGGAGAGTAGTGCATTACAACCACCTAGCTGTGAAAACATCCAGGAAAACCCTAAGCGGCTCAACAGAGGCGAAGCATGGGCGTCCCTGCCCCCGTTCATAGAGCACCGCCCTCGCGCAGGAGCACCTGGTCAAAGTGCCAGACCCCTGAAAACAAAACAGGAAATACAAACAAAAAAAGTCAAACCCAGTTGACCAGACGAGTTCAGTTCCGAGAGTGGATGATGATCTCTTACCGTGCCCCTTGCCGACCATCCTCAGCTGAGTCACGTACTCGGAGATCTTCTTTATCGCTTCAACCTGCGCGTGGGGGATCGATTTTTTATCAGAGATCCAGGAACAGGGTGAGGGGGGGGGTGAGAGGAGCAGGGAGGGCTCTCCACCTGCTCTTCCAAGAACTCGCTCTCAACAAAGTCGGCCAGATGAACGTCGTTGTGCTGCGTTGCCACCTGCCCAATGGATGGAGGACGAGGTGAGCAAGAGCGCGGATGGAGGAACCACCCACTTTCAGATGAGCAGAGATCAATGCGGCGCGAGGCGCTTTACCCCGTGCAGATTGAGAAGTTTCTCGTTGACCAGCTTCTCGAGAGACAGAGCGAGCTCCATCGCTGACCAAGAACAGCGATCGAGTCATTCTTCAGGCAGCCATGGATCATGAATGAAGCTAATCGAGGTAATGGTTTCCTTCCAGAGAGAATCATCAAGTGCCCAGCTTACCGTACAAGGCATCTCCCTTCTCCTCGTGATCAAACTCGCTGAGGGGCATCAGAATGGACTGAAGCTTCACCTTCCCACCGCGCTTGTTCTGAAGCACCCAAAAAAAAAAAAGTCAGCAGAGAACGCTTCAGAGACTAGGAAAGGGGATTAGGAAGAAGCCCAATGACAGGGCAGCAAAATAAAAGAGGGACGAGAAGGATCTCATCCATAAGCACCTGGTATTTCATCAGCTTTTCGGCATGTTCACGCTCCTCCTCGCTCGATTCCTTGAAAAACCTGAGAGACAGAGGGAGGTGATCAGAGATAGACCCGGATGATCAGAGAGGTGGAGTGCTCTGGTCTCTCGGGATTTACTTGGCGAGGCCTTTGAGGGCGATGTTGTCTCTGTCGAAATAGGCGAACAGCGCATGGTAGGCATAGGAGACGTTGTATTCCACGCTGCAGATCCAACGCAGACGGGTCAGGCATCGGAATAAATCTTGAACATCATGTCGAAGATTAAACCCAGAGATCAAGAAGAACCAGGAAAGAACCAGGGAAGAAAGATTCTTCAAAGGCTGAAAAGGATCCTCTCAGATCTCTACTTTGATAGATTTATCAAAGAAGAAATAGAAGCACCACAGGAAAGGTAGCAGCAGAGGAGCGAGAAGACAGAGCAAGAAAAGGCGAACCCTGCAACGACTAGAAAAAGGGAAAAAAAGGTCCATACTTGATCTGCTCGTTGATGGCGGCCTCGCAGTTATCGGTGTACTTCTGGCGGGCCAGTGACTGGTTAGGGGCCGACGGAACGAGGGAGAGCTCCTTCTTCACCTCCTCGAAGGGCTCAAAGACCACGCCCGTGAGGGCGCGGCTGCCGGCATCGCTGGCAGCCATGGCCACCATTCCTTGTCCATCCCTCGTCCTCCACGGCGAGAGCCTAACAGACGAGGTCAGAGGAGAGGTAGAAGGGGAGAAGGCCACCGCAGCCTCGGAAGGGACGGACAGAGCAGAAGAAGCCTTCAGAAGCATGGCGCTCCTCTGTGTGAGCTCCCCCGGGGGATTGGAGATAGACTACCCTACCGGACTCGGAAATGGCAGCGAGGAGAGGAGAGGGGAGGAGAGGAGAGGAGAGGAGAGGAGAGGGAAGGCTCTGTGGAGCTCGGCTGGGTGGAGAAGTGGGGGAGGAGGGGGAGCACCAAGATATAGAGGGGAGGAAGGAGGAGGCCCCTCTGCAGATCTGGGGCGTCGGACGCTGACACGTGGGCAGCTTTGGTTCGTCGTCTCGGATATGCGTGTGGAAGGCTCGTGCCCTCCCCCCCGCCATGGATCAGGAACCCTAAAAGTATCCTCCCCTTTTCTACCCTAATCTTCTTCCCCCCGCCTGCGTATTCCGAACCCTAGAATTCCCACCGATTTCCTCTCTTCCCCCACCGATCAACGCCGATCTGTGCAATTTTTCCACAATCGAAGGAGAAATCACCCCCAGTCCCTCCCCAGGAAGGAGGAGACCAGTCAACGACGGGGAGATGAGACGAGGGAGGGGGAACGCTCGCCGACCGGCCGCCGAGATGGACCCCGCGAGGAGAAATCCCGGCGATGCGCGTGGCCGCCGCGCGCCGCTCGTGGATATGTCTCCGCCACCGGGGAAAAGCGATCCACTCGCGTCATTATCAGCATTCAAACTTCTGCCATGGGCAGGAAAAAGAAATGGCAGCCCTCCGCGGCCATGAAGGCCAGATTCCCCTCACCTCTCTGTCGTCTTCCTGGTTAGCTGGCCGAAGGAGAGGCCTCCTTCCTCTCTTCTTCCCACCTCCGGAAGAACCACGGCCGTCGGCTCGTTCACGTGGATAACAGCTCAGCGGTCGCCGCCCGGCGGGGGACCTCTGCAACTGGTGCGGCCACCGGCAGCGAGGAAGAAGACAAAGATGATAAGCTAGCCGCAGATGGAGGGACCGCCCCCCCCACCCCCCTCTACTTTTGAAAAAAATGCACAATTTATGAAATTATGAGAGCAAAATTGTGTTTTCATAACTAATTGATGACTTTTATGTAATTAGTCAAAGCCTCCTCTTCCAATAAATTGCACAAAGTATTCAATTTAGGTGATTACGGGACATAATTGTGTTTTGAGTAATTACTGGATGTCTTTTATGTAATTAGCCAAGACGGGACGGAACCCCTTTCTCTTTTGAATAAATTACACGAATTATACAATTTAGGAACTTATGGGAGCAATATTGTGTTTTGACTATTTAACCGATGACAATTATGTAATTAGTCAAGGAGGGCTGACCCCCCACCAGTAAATTGCACAAATTATACAAATTGGCAAATTACTTATGAGGATAAACGTGTATTATTAATAACTACCCGAGGACTTTTATATAATTAGTCGAAGCAGGAATGATGCTACTGGTGGTGACGAGGTTATTGGCTGAATTTTAATGATGGGGTTGGTGATGACGTTGGCTGTTTTGATGAGGGCTTTTGTATAATATGCCATCCCCGCGATAATCGCGGGGATCTGATTGATGTCGGTGGCTGGGACGATCTAATTGCCGCGAGGGGGGGACAAAATGGGGGGTATATTTATAATATTTTAAAAAGAATAAAAGCATTACTTAAAAGTATGGGGACAATGGAGATAAATAAATTAGGAAATTATATTTAATATGCGCCTCCATCATGGCGGATGAAAGGCGGTGATGATGAGAGAGAGATTGAGAGAGAGAGAGAGAGAGAGAGAGAGAGAGAGAGGGTGGGTCGGTGGGATAATCAGACGGTGGATATTCAATCACGATTAGATGATTCCGTGTGCCTACTTTGGGGTGCATCGGGCCGAAGCCTTAGACCCAATTGGGGACAGACTGGGCCAATACGGGATATGTAATTGGCCGTAAATGGGCTTATACAGTCTTAATGGGCCTGACCCAATGGGAAAGTACGTTCAAAGCCCATTACAAAACGCTAAATGCCTTCCTGTCTATGAAGAGACAGAGCCCGAGCCTATATGCCATAAAAACCCGTCAGAATAAACTTAATGTATATTAAACATTATACCTAATTTATTTGGTTTTTTACTTTTTGGTAATCGGATCCTTCGAGAGGACGGGGGAACCGACCGATGACGATCGTGCGGCGCCTATAAATACTGGGTGGGTCGAGGCGGTGTCGGGTTATCGGATCCGACTCTGTTTGTCCTCGGTGGGAGGCCATTTCTTAGTCATCTTCAGCTCTCGTGCCCATTCCTCGATCAGGAGATAGTTTTGTCGTCGGAGAGGAAACCCTAGATCATGTCTGGCGCGTACGGTGCCGTCGGAGACGACGTCGGTCCGCCGCCGCGGGGAGGTGGCGGCGGCGGCGGCGGGGGGTACGATAGAGGCGGCGGCAGATACGGGAACCCCCAGGGCGGCAGAAGTCGCGGTTCTCTCTTCTCTGTTCCCTTTTTTTTTCCATTTTGTTTTTCTGGTTAAGCGCTCGATGCGACGATCTGGGGATGGTCGCTGAGATTCTTGTTTGCAGGGGGTGGTCGTGGGTATGGTGGCGGTGGATATCAAGGCGGCGATAGAGGGAGCGGGGGTGGGTACCAAGGCGGCGACAGAGGGAGCGGGGGCGGGTATCAAGGCGGCGATCGAGGTAGCGGCGGCGGATATCAAGGTGGCGATCGAGGATACCGCGGCGGCGGCGGCGGGGGTCGCGGCGGTGGTCGCAGTGGGCGAGAAGGAGACTGGGTTTGCCCTGATTCAAAGTATGCCTTTTTCCCGTTTCGGGTTGTTCCTTTTCTTGACTCTGCTAGTGTAGCGAAATATTCAAGTTGTCAAATGCATCTTCTACGTGAACAGTTGTGGTAACGTGAATTTTGCTAGAAGGACTGAGTGTAATAAGTGTGGTGCTCCGAACCCTGGCAGTGGTGGAGGTGGCGGCGGTGGCTTTAGCCGTGGAGGAGGAGGTGGTGGAGGTGGAGGAGGAGGTGGTGGCTATAACAGCAGACCTGCTGCCGGAAGTGATGGTTATTCTAGTAGGGGCCGTGGTGATTACGACGGCAGTGGGGGATATAGTAGGGGAGGTGGTAGTGGTGGCGGTGGTGGTTATGGAGGGAGTCAGGAAGACGGTGGAGAGAGGGGAAGCTCTTATGGAAATAACCAAGGAAGAGACGATAGCAGTTATGGTCAAGTTCCTCCGCCCGGTCCGGTTTCATATGGAGGCCCAGCTGGGAGCTACCCCCCTCCGAATGCCTATGGTGGGAGCGCCAGTTACGGTTCAGAGCCAGTACCGTCACAGCCTAGCTACGGTGGTCCCAGTTCATATCCTCCGACATATGGTGCCCCCCCTCCAAATACTTATGCTGGTGACGGTTCTGGAGGTCGAGGAGGCCCGCCAGCTTCTGGATACAACGGTGGATTTGCCTCTAGACCAGCTCCCAGACCTGATGCTGGTGGTGGCGGCCCACCATATGGCGGTGGTAGGGGTGGTGGCAGTGGCGGATATGGTTCTGCTCCCGTTGAGTCCTCAACAAAGATCAAGCAGTGTGATGAGAACTGCGATGAAACCTGTGACAATTCACGAATTTATATTTCAAATTTGCCACCAGATGTCACCACTGATGAGCTAAGGGATCTTTTTGGAGGTATTGGACAGGTAAATTTTCTTATCTTTCTTCCTGTCTGTCTGTTTGTTTGATGAGGTTTCTATTTCTTACCATGCTTTCTGTCTACCAGCCTTAGAGTTATCGTTGTCTTTATCATCTGACGAACCATCTAATAATTCTCGAAAACATGGGCCACTACACTATTGGGTGGTTCATATATCATACATATGTTCTACATTTTACATCATTTTTCGAGTTTCATGTTATCTGCTTCTTCCCTTGGGTCTTTTCCCACTGCTCTGATTGACTTGATTGAAACGTTTATTTGGAGTCTTTGTTTGAACATTATAGGAATACACATTCAAGCTTCATTTGTTTTCTCTATGGATGAATACTATTTCATTTGTTTGCTCTATCATTTTCTAAATTTTTGTGTGCTTTCTTTACGTTATTTCTAGGTTGGAAGGATCAAGCAGAAACGTGGTTACAAGGATCAGTGGCCATGGAATATAAAGATATACACTGACGATGATGGTAAGAATAAAGGAGATGCATGTCTGTCGTATGAGGATCCGTCTGCTGCACACTCCGCTGGAGGGTTTTTTAACAGTAAGTAGATAGAGAAGCTTGTGATGTTGGGCTGGTCGAATCACGAATCATTGCCTAACTTATGATATATTTCTTTCGTTAGATTATGAGATGAGGGGCTATCGAATTGGTGTTGCAATGGCCGAAAAATCAGCGCCCAGACCTCCTGCGTTTGGTCATGGGTAAAAACTCTAAAGCATCAGACATGCATTCAATTTTTGGTCATACCCTTGTGCTTTGTATCCAAGATTTTGTGAGAAAATGCCCTTGATGACATAAGTGTTTCGTGATGCGTGTGAACATTCTGAATATTCGTTCATTAATATGATTCATTTGCGAGGCTGTGTGTTGTAATCTTTTAGTTTGAAAAGTTAGTGTAGATGGTAATCATTGAATGGTTTGTTTAGAGTTCAGAAAATATTACAATAGATCAATATTGGCAATGTCATGAAAACGTGGAATTTGATTCCA
Organism: Spirodela polyrhiza; assembly: GCA_024713555.1. Classification (NCBI taxonomy): domain Eukaryota; kingdom Viridiplantae; phylum Streptophyta; class Magnoliopsida; order Alismatales; family Araceae; genus Spirodela; species Spirodela polyrhiza. Next base: position 6,908,932 of record CM046536.1, on the reverse strand, counting down.
TGCAGTTAAATACTTCATAATTAATTATTTAAGTTTGCATCATGGTTCTGGTGTTTCATTTGTTTAGATATATTTATGCATGAGTTTGGCTGGTGCATTGACTCATTTTCAATTCATTTGGATCACATGGCATGGCATTTAGAGCATGTAACAGTTCGCATAGGAGCTGGCTGCTCTCACACAATATTGTAATGTAAATGATACTTTTAAAGTTTATGTGAAGTATTGAATTTTTTGGATGCGGTACAATTCATGCTTCTCTTTAAGATGGGGGACGGTTGGATTATGGTCTCGTTTCTTTTTATTTCTTTGTGCTAGTTTTGATTTCAATCTGGACAGAAAGCAGTTATATTCTTGATGGATGCATGAAAAGTTGTCAGCATTGATATTTTTATTAGATTAGGTAGTCTTTGATGGCACAAAGTTCCACAATTAAAGTATTGGCTCATAGTGTGTGGCATCCAGTTAGATGCGTGCTCCTCCTGCAGGGTTTTACGAGGTTCTTTTGACTAACTCGGTTACTTGTCGTGTTCAGATGCCAATGACAAGCCCCTCTCGAGAGAGCATAATAGGTGTAGAAAATGTTTTGCCTGGTTAATGACTGGTACCATGGGGAGGCCCAATGGTTTATTTCGTAGTTATAAATAGGTCTGTTTCACGTTTGATCTGAAAGATCAGTGACCCCTGTGCGACTTTGGATATTTGTGTGAGTGAAGCCATCCAATTAGAGAGCATTGATCTTGGGGAGATGCTGGATGTTATCAATGCTCCATTGCTAGATCTTAAATTATCCTGATGTCTACTGTCAAATGTAGAACAAAACCCAAGGTCCACTGTCCACTCAGGCATGCCCTCTTTCTCACAATCCGCTCCTCTTATAATCTTTGTCAAATCTGAGGCACCACCCAGCAGGTCACTTTTCACTTCTTCTACTTGAATGGCGCATGGGACATATGGAATGATGGGGGCCCCTTCTACTCCACAAAATCCATCGTTTACATGTTGGGTTGATTCATCCATGTCGATCAGATCGCAAATAAGTTTAGATGAGGCGGAAAAATGAGGGTTAATCTTTCACAGAGGAATTTCTTAAAATGAATGACTTCGCCTGTTGTATGAGATGGGCCTGATTGCCAGCATTTGTGAACCGCCATCCTTAGTGCACCCAGTTCACTGCCAATCACACGAAAAGAGCCACACTTTTTGTATAGAGGATGATACTTTCCAGTGAGGGCTGGACATGCAACAGCAATCCTAGCACGCATACCCAAACGGAAACTAAGTTCCCCATGACGACCATGTAGCCATAGATTGGTCACAATTCCTATTTTGGGTCTATCTATACATGCGCATTTGGCTACAGATAGAATCGATTTTTAAGTTGACGCGCATTGCCCTTGTTTCGGCTATTCATGGGATATTTGCTTTTTTATTATATGTTCTGATTGTATATATATGTATACATATTTGCTTTGCATGGATGTTGTACTTTGGTGCACTTCCTCAGTAGATGTTGCTGCGGCGGATAGATTTCGGATGCCTGATTTCGAAGTCGTAATCGTATTCTGAAATCAGATCCAGATGGTATTTCAAATACAAACGGTGCATTTGAGAACAGTGATTTTAAGAAGCTACAGGCTACTCTGGATAATCTTCTGTTTCATGTCTCTTTAGTAGATTAATAATTGGCCTGAAAACATGTTACAACACTAATATAATTTATTTTCGTCAGTTTTCCCATGCATTTTAAATCATTGGAACTCTGATCAAATTACGGTGCAATCCATGTCCAATTCCATAAATAATCCTGCAGATGTGCGTGCCTTCTTCTCTTAGGTTCAGAATCCTCCTGAAAAGAAGAAATCAACGACTGTTCGAAATTATTTTCGTCATCTCCCCTTGCCCTCCCACGCTTTATTATGCTGCAAATCTGGCTCGGATTACTGGACTCCTTGGCCTGTTTCTTGTGTAATCTGGCTCTACTACTACTCTTGATCTGAGCCTGCAATCGCCCGGTGGTGCAGAGGAGGCAGAGGTGGGTACGGTGGCGGCAGGGACAGGCGCAGAGACAGCTACGACGGAGGCTCTGGACCCGACAGGCACCACCATGGCGGGCAACGATCCCGGCCATACTGAAGCGTGCCAGACATGTACTAAAAAAAGAAAAAAAAATGTGGCCCTAGAGAAACATTTCTATCCCTTTTCATTGGTTGTACTCGAACAAAACGGCTAAGGTAGGTCTTGCAGGCTCTCTCAGTGAACCGGCCACTCTTTACAGATGCTTGGGATCTCTTATATCGAAGGAACATGAGATTAATCTGTCTTGCACCCTGTGCATGTTTTATAGAGGAAGGTGAGCAATAATCTTCGAATTGCCGATGCGTTTGAGGCATTGTTTTTCAGGTGAGTGCAGTTCTTCCCCGCTGCCTTCATATCTCATGCATCATTTTACTCTCTTTTTTTTTTCCTTTTTTTTTTTTTCTCATCAGAAGATTCTTCAAGCTAGAAAAAATCGATCTGTTGGAGGCCTCTGGCAGAGCCCCCGCCCTCCTTTGTTGCTCTGAACTCCTCCTTGTCCTTAGATCATCAGTCACCATTAGGATGGAGTGGAGCTTCTATGTGTATGCCATGGATGGATGGGTCCCCCCTAGAGGGCCTCTTGTTGCAGATAGAATGGAGGGGAGGAGGACGTCATGGAGCTTGTGGGGTCTAAATTTGGTAATGTTCTCCTGGAGTTGCTATCTTGAGGGTGGAACTGGTTCGGACATGGCGGCGGAGCTTGGGGGGTTCTTCTGTGGGCTTGATCCTGGAGGTGGGGGGGGGGATGAAGCCCGTCGTTTTCTCTTCTTCTTCTTTTTCGTCCATATGATTAGCGACAACCGTTGACCGAATATTCCTGGGTGCGGTTTTGTGATTGCAAAGTCAACGTCCTCTTTGTTGAGAATGCTGCGCGCTGACCATGGAGGAAGCTTTGAAGTGTGCTCATGTAATCTCCTTGGGCGGCCCGGCGTGGGGGGCTCGAGGCGGAGTGTGACCTCACAGCAGGAGGAGCCGTGCTGCTTACGCCGGCGGCCTCTCGTGGTACCAAGAGCCCTCTCTCTCTCTCTCTCTCTCTCTCTCTCCCTCTCTCTCTACAAGCACGAGAGAGAGAGAGAGAGAGAGAGAGAGAGAGAGAGAGAGGTCCCCTGTGGTCTCGTTATCTCATGGCGGATGTGCATGGCCGAGAGTTTGCCCGGGAGCGGGCATCTGTCTCCTTGTCTCGGAGCGTTCCACATTCTTATGCTGCTCAGGCGGGCATCTTGGCATCTAATCGGATTTTTACCGCACATCCAACTGATTAATTTCCATAATTTTGATATGATCTCACGTTTATATTGGATTCCCCGTTGACCTTATTAAAAAATTGAGCCCATCTGCCGCGATTCGCAATTCTCTCTCTCTCTCTCTTCCCACCCCCTGATATTTCTTGATGGGCCGTCTCCGGAGAATTTCTCTGGACAAGGACGACGAGTTCTGGGGTGAAAGAAGAAGCCCAGAGTGACATTTGGATTGAACGGGTGCTAAATTTATTGTGTAAAATAAAATAATTTGGAACAAGCCACCCAGTTGGTAGATGACGATTTTCCCCGATTTAATTTATTGGCGAGGATGAAATCATACAAAGATTTTATATTTTTATGCTAATATATAAAAATTGATGCCCAACGGGGCTGAAGAGGATTGGGCCACCGGGGGGGGGGGGTGGGGGGGAGAGGAGGGCGGCGGGGGTCAGTTCAACGCGTAGGTCTCTGAGCAAAGTTCATACCTTTCTTGCCCATCGACGCTTCCATCTTCACATTCCTTCTTCTTTCGTTCGATTGCAACTCTCTCTAGCGGGGGGCGGTGGGCGGGGCCGAGGGGGTTTGTTGTATGGCAGCAGTTTCTGCTGTAACCTGATCCCTTTGGGTTCCGATCTCTCTCTCTCTCTCTCTCTCTCTCTCTCTCTCTCTCTCTCTCTCCGCGGGTTCCATGGCGGATGCCTCCCCAAAATTCCATCCCCAGGAGCTGCTCCCGCCTTCCCCCGGGCCTGCGGTGGAGGTGGCGGTCGCCCACGACGGCCTCTCCTTCTGGCAGTTCATGGTGGCCGGCTCCATCGCCGGGCTCGTGGAGCACACCGCCATGTTCCCTGTGGACACCGTGAAGACCCGTATGCAGGCCCAGGCCCCTCCCTGCCAGCCCTCTCTGAGCCTCCGCCAAGCCGTCTCCTCCATCCTCAGGACGGAAGGGCCCCTCGGCTTCTACCGCGGGATCGGCGCCATGGGCCTCGGCGCGGGCCCCGCCCATGCCGTCTACTTCTCCGTCTACGAGATCTCCAAGGAGTTCCTCTCCAGGGGGAACCCCAACAACCCAGTGGCCCACGCCTCTTCGGGGGTCCTCGCGACGGTGGCCAGCGACGCCGTGTTCACGCCGATGGACACGGTAAAGCAGCGGCTGCAGCTCAGGAGCAGCCCCTACAAGGGGGTTGCGGACTGTGTGCGGAGGGTCTTCAGAGAAGAGGGGTACCGGGCCTTCTACGCCTCGTACAGGACCACGGTGGTGATGAACGCCCCCTTCACCGCCGTCCACTTTGCTACCTACGAGGCCGCCAAGAGGGCCCTCTCCGAGGTCTCCCCGGACAACGCCGATGATGAGAGGCTGGTGGTTCATGCCACCGCTGGGGCTGCGGCTGGTGCATTAGCGGCTTCTGTTACCACTCCCTTGGATGTGGTCAAGACCCAATTGCAGTGCCAGGTAAACAAATCTTTCTGTTTCTTCTTCTTCTTCTTCTTCTCCATATCCGATCGATGTCCTTAATCTTGAAGAAACCTCTATCTACATGAATGTCATAATTATGGGGAACAAAAAACGGTGGTTCATCCCTATCTCTCTTGTTCAATGGGAGGTTTACAGCTGCTGCAGAGGGTCTGGCTTGTGATTTTGAAGATGGGTGGCGGATTTTGTGTTAATTTCATGCCTTCAATCTGGTGGTGATTGAGAGGTTCATCTCCAGACTCCTCCTGTAGATGTGTTGGGTTTCGTTTCTGAAGATGGAAAAAGATTAATCTAATTTGAGGGATTGTGTGGGGTTCTGGGAGCTGGATCATTTAATCTGTTCTCTCCAATCTGTCAGTGGTTTAGAGACCCACCTGCCTGAAAGATGCGGTGATTGAGGTAGAAGTTATGATGATTGAGCAGTGGAGTCTGGAGTTTTTTTGGCAGGCATTGTGAGGAGGGCAGCGATTTTCTGAGCAGTCTTGGGATGTGCTCCTGTTAATTTATGGACAGAGCCTATGCGAAAATCTAATATGGACAGATCAGAAAGCGGGGTGCTCATCATCATCATCATCATCATCATCATTATTATTGTTATTACAAGAAGAAATTAATTCGATGGCGAGTCGGAGAATTGAAGGCAGGACAAGAATAATTCAGTATGGCAGATTTATAGAAAAATGAAGACAGAAGAAGAACCGAACCCTGGTGATGAAATTGTTTGATTTTGACGGATCGTTTTGAGGCTCCCTTGGTTGCGGCCGCAGTGAAGAAGCAATAACTTGTGATTGGTCGATCAGTGGATTGCATTGCAGGGATTAGGCTGTAGTTTGTCAAGAAACTAGGAACTTCTTGAGCAGTCTTGGTGTGAACTTCTGTAAATTTCTTGAGTGTATGAAAACTTGATGGGTGGAGTTGATAGACCGGGGCATAGTTTGAAATCCTAGATCAATTATGGAGAGATCCTATGTTAATTTCTTGATGAAAAAAATGGATGGATCCTACCTCTCTTAGAGAAGAATAGTTTTCTCTCGTGTTCATCAATCTCTGCACAAAGATCCATCCTGAACTCCCAAAAAAATTTGGATTTTTTCCATGAGTTCCTCCAGTTCCCGACACAGAATCAACCCTTTTATGTATACAGCAATCTACTCATCACCTGTAGATTTCATCCCACTTAGTTCTGTCATAATCAGTCTCCCTGCTATTTCCCCTCTTTTCTTTTTTTTTTTTTAAATCTGCTGCTGTGGGTGGGTTGGAGAAGAAGCATCTGCTCATCTCTTCATTTATTGATTCCATCTCCCCTATCTTTGTCAAAAAAAAAAAAAAAAAAATTGGTGCAGGGGGTATGCGGCTGCGAGAGATTCTCAAGCAGCTCCATAATGGCCGTCGCAAGGGCCATAATAAAGAGGGACGGCTATGCCGGGCTCATGAGAGGGTGGAAGCCCCGGATGCTCTTCCACGCGCCCGCCGCCGCCATCTGCTGGTCGGCGTACGAGTCGTCCAAGTCCTTCTTCCACGAGCTGAACAACAGGGACCGGACCCAGTGAGCGAGCTCTCTTTAAAAGGGTAAAAGGCTCCTCTTTTACGCCTGCCCACAGCTGCTGATCGAGAGTTCTGGGAGCAAGCCCCCGTTTTTCCTCCATGCTGCTGTTCTTTGCGAGCGATTTTAGATGCCCATTTCTTTGAATTCGTTGCTGCCTGGGAAGATGATGATGATGATGATGATGATTGATTATTATTTTAACTAGAAGGGGGGAGGTTATGGCATATTCTTTTGTAACCCAGTGTATGAGGGGAGAGATTATGATGCTAATTGTGGTTATTATGGGGGTACTGTTCGTACCCACAAGTGGAGGATTCCGAAAGAGTACAGGGATTGGATCTGATGTGGGGCGGTGGACCACGGGGAGATGGCGGGTCGATTGGGCAGGGGCGATGCCTCCTTCAGGAGCTCGTCACGCGCCCGACGATCACGGTGATGTCGTCCGGCTTGCCACCTGCGGAGAGGAGAGAGCTGGTCAATTCGCCTCCCGACGATGATCAGAGGGTTTAATAATAAGCCTGCGCTATGACGACCAGAGAGAGAGAGAGAGAGAGAGAGAGAGATGGGCTGGCTTCTGGATGATCAAGGAAGGGCATTTGATGAGTAGAATGGGCGGCAGGTGAACCCATCGAGAGAGAGAGAGAGAGAGAGAGAGATGGGCTGGCTTCTGGATGATCAAGGAAGGGCATTTGATGAGTAGAATGGGCGGCAGGTGAACCCATCGAGAGAGAGAGAGAGAGAGAGAGAGAGAGAGAGAGAGAGAGAGAGAGAGAGAGAGAGAGAGAGAGAGAGAGAGAGATAGAGAGAGAGAGAGAGAGAGAGAGAGAGAGAGAGAGAGAGATAGATAGAGAGAGAGAGAGAGAGAAAGAGACAGAGAGAGAGAGAGAGATAGAGAGAGAGAGAGAGAGAGAGAGAGAGAGAGAGAGAGAGAGAGAGAGAGAGAGAGAGAGAGAGAGAGAGAGAGAGAGAGAGAGAGAGAGAGAGAGAGAGAGAGAGAGAGAGAGAGAGAGAGATGCCTGTGAGTTTCCCCCCGAGGGCCTTCTTCCAAGCCGGAATATCGAACCCCTGTTCACAGATTCGATGAACCATGACATCATGCAGGATTAAAAAAAAAAAGTATGACTCTGATATCTTTTTTCTTCAAAAAAATGAGTAGGTCTGATCCTCACACGAGATATTTACTCGGTGAATCAGACTGAAAGATTAAAATAGCGTCGTTTTGTTGGAGATTATAAATGAAAGTTGTTAGATTAAACTTTAGGAGAACAATAAATAAGACTCAGACCCTGTTCCTGGCCTCCACGGAGTAGGGCGAGTCAAAGCCGCTGTCCATGGAATGCCTGCTTGCAAGATCAGCCAAAGCCTTTGCTGCAAGAGCAAATGATCGAATTTGAGTGAGAGGACCAAAAAAAAATAGTCTAAAAATGGAAGGTCATTCAAAGAGGTGGGAGTCAAACACCGGAGCCTACCCGCATCAACAACATCATCCGATGCAGAGACTATGGAAACGATTTCCTGGTCAAAAACATTATCGAATAGCCCATCTGAGCCCACGACGACTGTGTCTCCTACGGTCAACCGCACGCTGCAAACCTGAGCCGAGAAGCCTTCTTTAGATTTTTTATTCGATGGAAATAGAAATATGCCCAGAATTTTCTTATAATGATGAAAAGTCTACAATGAGCCCCTTTACAATCTTCATCTGATTATTATTTTATTATGACCGCACACTTTAGAGAACTTGACAGAATAAATCACTGCATTAGAATAATAATAATAATAATAATAATAATAATAATAACATGCAAAAAAAAAATGCATACCACAGCGTCGCTGTATGTTTGAGTGAGAGCCTCGGAGCTCAGCTGGAAAGGGCAGTCGAAGTAGTGCTCCAGAGGAGACGTACAGAAGATCACTTGCCCTGTGCGACGAGCAACTCGCCACGTCAGTGACAAAATTTTATGAGGTATTTTATTATTAGAAAAATAAAAACGGATAAAAAAAATTCATGGGCGATCATACCTTTGCGGATAACCCGGAGCCCACAATCCCCAACGTTTGCAATCTTGAGAGTCCCATCCTTCTCCAGCATTGCGATGATCCTATCCAGAGGCCCGGCATGGATAAATCAATGCATAAGAACGGCAAGCAGAGCATATCATGAATGGATGAGCACTCATCATAATCCAGATGCATGCGGAAATGGGATCGATTTGATGGCATGGGAAAACCGCTGAAATCGTCCTGAATGAACAGTAATATTTCAAGCCAAATCTCAAAATATTTCACAGATACTGGCATGAAAAAACTAGAAACCCATCGGTAAACAGAATTAGAAAAGATTTACCCAGATATAAAGTTGCTAAATTCTCACAAATCCAAGTGGGTTCCTGGTGGTTTCCAGGATCAATGGCGAGAACTCATGCTAGAGTATTAATTTCTTCTTTTTCCTGGGTATTGGGAAGAAAATCGAATCTCTGGTGCCATTGGGAATCATGCCTCAGGATCCATCATGGGTGGCACCCATTGAAAAGACACTAGGATATTGGCACGAAAAAACTAGAAACTCATCGATAAACAGAATTAGAAAAGATGTACCCAGATATAAAGTTGCTAAATTCTCACAAATCCAAGTGGGTTCCTGGTGGTTTCCAGGATCAATGGCGAGAACTCATGCTAAAGTATTAATTTTTTTTTTCTCCTGGGTATTGGGAAGAAGATCGAATCTCTGGTGCCATTGGGAATCATGCCTCAGGATCTATCATGGGTGGCACCCATTGAAAAGACACTAGGAAACCTTACGCAGTGGCCGAACCTCTGGATGAAGTCGCAGCGTGGGCTTTTCCCAGCAGGATTTGAGGATCATTATCGACCTACAGTATGAGCTGAGGCTTCAGGAATTACTAGAACACAGCGAGAAACTTCAATTCAGAGAGGATCGGGAATGGCACCTCTTCATCCTCCAGCAGGCTCGAAGCGTGCGCCATCAGCTCCTTGGAGAAGAGCGAAGGATCCACGTTTCGTTCAGCCCATCTGCAATTTCGGAGGAGGACGGAGGAGTTCATCGCCGTGGATTGGGAGTTACATTTCCAGGGGACTCCGTCCTCGAAGGATTCTCACCCAGAGACTCCATCGGCCACGCCAAGAGCACCGCCATTGTGGCCGTTCCTCACGAAGAAGGCGTCCTCTCCGCCGCGATCGACCTGAGGGCAGCAGAATCACAACCGTGGACGAATCGAGGCGAGGGAGGACGAGAACCGAGAACCAGCCAGTTGCCGAGGCTGGAAGATGATTACGGAGGGGACGCGGAAACTGAAGCCCATTAGGTACCTTCTTCGGGTGCGGGATGAGGTGCGCGCCGGTGGCGAAGGAGACCTCCGACCTTCAAACCAAAGCGGTAAAGAATCAGCCAGTGAGCAGTCGGATGTTTCCCTCGTCGCAGAGAAGCCCCGCCGGCTTCACCGAGGAAGCACTGGGCGGAAAGAACTTCGTAGGAAAGAAAAAACCCTAGCAGGGAGCAATCGACGCATTCGTCCCTCATCATCCCCATCGCGAACGAGGGCCCGGCTATTTGGGAGAATTTCTAATCTTAGAAGCTTTTATCAGCTCACCGGACGGTCAGACTTCCGGCCGGCGCCGGCCTCCTCCTCGGTGGAAGGGCCGGCGGCCCAGAGAGCTTGAGCGGGCATGGAGAGAGAAGCTTGACGGGGCTCGCCATCTTCCCTAACCCCTCCCCCCCCACTCCCCCCCCCCTCTCCCGCCGGCGGAAGGACAGCAAGGATGGGAGCTTCCAGGATTGGTGGGTCATCCCCTCAAGATTTTTTTTTTAATGGGCAAAAGGCACGGTGACCACAAGGCCGGATTTTTCCTCCATCTCTCTCTCTCTCTCTCTCTCTCTAAAACTCCACAGGAAGCTGCAGGAAGACCCAGATGAGGAACAGCCGTAACAGTCGTAATTACTATATTTAAGCAAGCCAAGGAGAGTTTTTTCACAGCATCGCCGCCATGGAGGCGGCGGATCGGATTGAGGCAGAGTACTCGGAAGATCACCGGGGGGTCAGAATTTCTCTATGCTGATGCCGTCCCTGAGGACCTCGTAGGCCGCCCTGCTCCTGGTCTTCTTCAGGGAGGTGGTGAAGTGGACCTTGGAGCCCTCGGTGGCGATGGAGGTGACCTTCTGCCATACCAGCACCTTGGTCTTCATCCCTTCGATGTCCACCAGCTTCCCCTGCTCCAGGTACCCCGTCACCGTGGTCAGGAATCTGAGGACGGAGGAGTCCTTGTAGCCGACTTCGCAGACGGAGGGGACGAAGACCGTCAGCTTCCGGGTCTCCTCATTGAACTCGTAGTGCGTGGCGTCCCGGGGGAAGATGCCCGCCGGCAGGTCGTGCTCCTGCAGCAGCTCCGGCAATGGCTTCTGCATCTTCCCTGCTCCGATCATGAGCCGAAAGTCAGACGAGGAGAACAGAAGGTCAACTGACGTTGAAACAGACGAACCCAGATCGGTGATTCTGATGGGCGGGGGCGGATCTGAGTTCATTGATCCCAGGATTAATCGTTTATGATGAATGATCGACGCAGAGGAGGAGATAATGGCAGGCATAGATGGAAGAAACTTAAAGCCATTAAGAGATGACGGTGAGGCATAGAACAGCACCTTTGAGCTTGTTGACCAGCCATTTTGCTCCTCCTTCGATGCTAGTAGACAGAGACTGATCTCATTCGAAGAAGCGAGTGTCAGTATGGGAGTCAACGAACTATATATTTATGTATGCAAGATTACCGAAGGCCGATATCAAATGCTCACTCACTGGATTAGAGAAGCCATAACATGGAAATAAAAAGAAAGCATAATAACTAATAAGCACCAATCTACCAACCAAGGGAGGAATCAATCGCAACGGGAAATCCATAATCTTGAGCTGAATGTTGCGTAGAGTGTGAGAGTGATGTGCTGCTGGGTCGGAGATGGAATTTGATGGGAGCACAGTAAAAAAAAAAGAAAGATGGGTTTTGAATTAAAAAAAATGTAAAAACCGACATCGTTTTGGAAAAAAACAACCGGGTATTATGAGTGGGACTTTTGAATGCCACAATAAGATTTTTTTTATTTTTGTAGAATTCAACATGCACCATACATCGAGATTGTCCCTTGTAATCTGGCAAAGGCTGTAAGGAAGACCTGGATGCCTGTCCGCACCCACCCAGATGAGGAGCTGCTCACTGAATTTGCAAGACCAGGTAACCTCGAAATTGTAGATATCTCTGCAGTAATGTCGACAGTGAGGGATTCATGACACCAGATGGCGCCGGGCAGAGTCATGCCTGGATTCATTACACCTCGAGCATACCATTATAATTTGTTCAATAACCTAATTCCAAATCGTCTTGCTCCTCAGGGTGACAAGATCGGCCCATCTAACGAGAGCAAGCCTTTGGGTCTAATGTTCTATTTCCCAAGTTATTCTCTACGCATCACTCTGTTTGGTCATTGCAAGATCACCCATGAAACAGAGACGGCCTCAGCTAAATTTAGCAGATTGTTTCCGTTTTTATTCCAACTTTTTAAAACTTCAGAGCAGAAAACAATTATTTTGATATATCACCTACGAGGGTTATATCTCCAATTGGAGTCAACCAGATAATTCCCCGCAAAGATTTAGTCCTTGAGATTGGGTTCTGTTCTTGTCTGGGGGCTGCATATACATCGAACATCACAACCCAAGTGTCCTCTTAGAAAAAGCTTTGAGTAACTCATGATTTTCTGTAAATCCCAAGTAAAGTGAAAAAAAAAAGAGAGAGATTCGGCTGTAAGATTATGCTGATATGCCGGGAAACTTAATTCTAGAACACCTGAAATATACTGGTTCCATAAATTCAATTCGCCCTTCTCTTCAATCTCTAGTTATTTTATCTGGATCCCTCTCTGCAAGTCCACCATATCCACCATCTCTGAAGGATGACGATGGTGCTGAGGTAGCATGGTGATTTATTTTCCACAGATGGAACGAGAAGCTCCCACGAAACAGAAACATCATATTTCCTTAGCATAAAGCAGGTGAAGAAATCGGATCTTGGTCTCCGATGAGGAAATCAGAGATGCTTTATCCACGGGATATTTCGGATTTCAGACGTAATTGATTGGGACTCGAATTTTGAATGAGACAGGAAATAAAATAAGATCTGTCACTTTTGAATCGCATCGTCTATGTACGATAGATCAAGGTCATCGAATTTTTCTTCTCAATTTCCGGCAAAAAAAGAAACGAAAAATAACACCATCAGATGATTAGAAATGATATTGGATTCCAGTTGCCCGAATCATGATGTTTCCAGCAGGGCGTGGATCCGCCCACTGGGGATTTTCATTCACAATCGGGCGCCGCCATGGAGAGGTCACGCTAAAATGAGAAAAAATGGAAAGTGTTCCCGGGAGCAAAACGGAACACCAGACAAGCGAAATAGACACAGATAAGGTTCATCCACACAATTACAGGCCTTTCCATGAGCCAAACAGGTGCGATAAACCAAGATCGGAGACGTTCTGAAAGTCTGCCACAATCCACAGAACGAACGGAATAATATCACTAATCCGGCTGCGTCACAAGAAATGAAACACCAACAATCGGTCTAATGATAAATAGCGATGATAATCGGCCAGATTGAATCGTAAAAAGCACGGAAAACCGGGGGGATAAAGAAGAGAGACGATGAGGCACGTTACATTGAGGTCATCCCCGACGGAGGAGATCTCCTTGTCGGCTCTCTTGCTGAACCAGTACGTCCCCAGCTTGTTCATCACCTGATCCATCTCTCCTCCCGTCCCCCCTCTCGCTCTACCGCTCACCTCTCCGCCCCTTGCTCCCCTTTCACGACCAGGAGGCGCCCAGAAACCCCCGCAGTTCTCCGCCTCCCCGCAACGCGTGGAGGAGACGACCGAGGAAGAAGACGACCACCAGGCGGCGGCGACGGAGTCAACCCTGACGGGCCCACTAAAATATATGGGCCAACGGGTAAGCCCAGTCGGACATCTTTTGGGCCCAATTATAAAATGGGCCGATAAGGTCCAATTATCTTTGATATAACTCTATATTACCAAATTACCCCTCACTCTGACCAATGTAGATGACTTTCGGAGTCTCGGTTTGACTTAAAGGTAGGGCCCACTATGGGATAATATGGGCCTAATCCGGAGCCCAAGCCCAATAACATTGGATCAGCCGGGACCGAGTTCCAAGTTTATTGGATGAATAAATAGGCACCTGTAATTATGGATTTTTAAAATATATATTTCTGTGGATAAATATTTTTGTATCAGATTACCGAGTTGCAAGATAAGAAACACATCACCATGTGGGTCGCAGCCTATCGTCCAATGTCTGTCCGTCCTAGTACGAGGGGCGGTGAGAGTGGTTGTAGTAGTTCAGCGCGTGAGACTACTCGATGGGGACGCGCTTTGTGAGAGCCGTTGCTGATCTTCTTCACTCCACAGCAGTCAGCGGGCCTTCGTGAGCTCCGCCCACCCGCCGCCGCCACTCGTGCGCGCTGGTTCTTCCGCTGGGTGGCGAGATTGGCGATCGCATGCTAGCGAGGCCCACCTCTCTGCGCATTTCGGGATCTCCTCGCCCTCTTCTATTTCCCTCGTCGGCGTGTCTCCCCCCCTGCCGGCCGCTGAGATCTCTGTACCTGATGGCTTCTGGTGCGGCGGCTCCTTCTCTCGTCCTGCTTCCGCCCGTCTCTGACTCGAAGCTTTCTCGCTTCGGGCCGGTGAGGTCGTTCCCCAGGAATGTGTGGAGATCTAGGGCATGCGCTGGCGTCGCCGTTGGATCTCGAGCGTCCGCGGCCGACTCGTTATTCTTGGATTACAAGCCCACCCAGGCCTTCCTGTTTCCCGGACAGGTAAATCACATCGATTTTTTTGCATCATTTTCGATCGATTCTCTGCGGTTTTTGGGCGTGTATGTGTTTTCCATGCGGTAGTAGTTCTATGACGGAGAGGATTCCTGCCTGATTGGATTCAATTATAGCATACATACAATACAAGCTGGAGGTTACGCCTTTTTCATTTTCCGTTTTCTCACACAACCAATCCAGGAAAGTTTGACGCCATTTACAGAATGGCGGAATTCCAGACATCCTCGTAGCATATTTTATTTTTTACCACTCTCCGAATGAGTATGTCGTTTAGTTCTGATGTTAACTATGTTAATATCTCGATGGAATGTGGATACCAGTTCGGATAACATTAAAATAGCTCACATAAAATTCTATATTAAACTTTTTATCTGCTATCTTGCTTTTGCTCCCAATAGGAAATGTTGTTGTTTCCGTTTGATTTCGACTTTAGTTTTTGAAGATTATATTTGTTAAGTCTTTATCATAATTGGGCCCTATTTTTTTACTTACTCTCTCTGTCATGAATAAGGGTGCACAAGGTGTAGGGATGGGTGCAGCGGCGCAGAGTGTGCAAGCTGCAGCCGACTTATTTCAGAGAGCAAGTGATATTCTTGGGTAGGTTCCAGTTCATGAATGTATGTGCCTGATCGTAGTATTTAGTGGAGAAATTCCACTGTCTTGTGATATAACTTATCCATTTTTCTCAGTTATGACCTCCTGAACATATGCCTTAATGGACCTAAAGAAAAGCTTGACTCGACTGTAATAAGCCAGGTAATTATCCTGAAGCCAATATAAATGTGTTTTAAGGTTTCATTTGTAACCCCCCAAAAAAAAGTCAAAAATGAAACCACTGTTCTTACTTGGTTCTTATTACATTCCCCTATGTTTATGATAAACACGAATGTGAACAGCCAGCAATCTATGTGGCAAGTCTAGCTGCCGTGGAAGTCCTGCGAGCTCGTGATGGAGGTCAGGATATTATTGACTCAATAGATGTTACTTGTGGTCTAAGTTTGGGAGAGTACACTGCCCTTTCATTTGCTGGGGCCTTCAGGTACTCGAAATGCATCCATTGCACACTATTCTAGCGTTTTCCAAGTGTCGACTCATTATTTGTCACTGCGGAAAGATTATATTTTATGAAAGACTCATGTCTTAATCCTACCTAATGATTAAATGCTAGGAAATTCAATTCATCTTACGCTTGCTACTGTAGTATCTGATTCAGTTCTGCTTTGGGAGTCCAGTCCTTACTGACTTGCTGTCTGTGAACTTGATCAATAAGCTTTGAAGATGGGCTCAAGCTTGTTAAGCTGCGAGGAGAGGCTATGCAGGTCAGGAGAAAATAAGTTTGATTCTGAGCAACTTTATGAATGCTCGGCAGTAGTTGAGCGGGAATTGGGGGAGTCACTACTTGGTCTTCTCTTTCAGGATGCTGCTGATGCTGCTCAGAGTGGAATGGTAAGCGTCATCGGGCTTGATTCAGACAAGGTTCAGTTGCTGTGCGATGCAGCAAATGAGGAAGTGGAGGAGAAAGACAGAGTCCAGATTGCAAACTTTCTCTGTCCTGTAAGAATGTTTGTGTTTGAAACCATGATCATTGATCTTTCACGGCTTTGGGCCATTACAACTCACGAAATGGACTTTATTCGCAGGGAAACTATGCAGTTTCAGGGGGATTGAAAGGAATAGAAGCTGTGGAAGCTAAAGCAAAATCATTCAAAGCTAGGATGACGGTCTGTAGCCCTAAAATTCAAGATAAAATTTTATTATTTTTGCTTTTCATTTCTCTCCTTTCCGATGCTGAGTCTGATTCATGAGGCCTTGATACAGAGAATCATACGCAATCAGGAACCAATATGTGCATCACGAACTTAGATCTCTCACATTTTATGCATCTCTCATACTCCAATGTGTGTAAAGATCCTACTCTAACGTTCATCCTTGTGTCCTGTTCTTGAATGAATCCGTACTTCTGATAGGCATGATGCCTCTCAGCTCCAATCCTAGAAAGCGTTTTTTGAGCATTAAAACAATGACCTTGCTTGAGTTTTTAGTATGACTAATTGATGTTTTTACCGTTTGATCTTAATTTATTTACCCGAGAGAAAGTAAAAACTCCAGAGAAAAAAACACCCTAAGCAATTTAAACTTGCAGGTCCGTCTAGCTGTTGCCGGTGCTTTCCACACCAGCTTCATGGAGCCAGCCGTCTCCAGGCTGGAAGCTGCATTGGCGGTGACCGAAATTGTGACCCCTAGAATACCCGTCATCTCCAATGTGGATGCACAGCCGCACTCTGACCCTGAGACCATCAAGAGAATTCTAGCCCGGCAGGTGAGCTTCAGAGAGCCTCAGACTCTTAGCCCAGCTTCCCTTTGACTGCCGATTCATTTCCCTTTTGCTTCTCCCGCTCACAGGTGACTTCCCCTGTCCAATGGGAGTCAACCGTGAAATCTCTCCTGAACAAGGGGCTGAAGAAAAGCTATGAGCTTGGCCCCGGCAAGGTAATCTTCCCAAGGAAATTCATATTTATTCTCTCTCTTATCTCGGGGCAATCCACCACCAGACTGATCTTGAAACCCCCCAACTCCTGGCTCATGCATCTGGAATCACAACCCAGGTCATCGCTGGCATCGTGAAGAGGGTGGACAGAGCTGCAGAGATTGAGAACATTGGGGCTTGAACAGCCCTGAAGATCACAGAGGGTGGAAGATCCACCCAGGGGAGGTAATTCCTGCCTTGGTTTTGAGGTCTAATGCAGTAGATTCTTAGCATGCCTTCGGTTGAGCCCATAATAATGATACTCTTTTTGGATGCAAGCATGATTTATCCATCTCTTAGTCCTGATAAGTAGCATTGATCCACTTTGAGTTGTGTAACCTTTTGTATCAGAATCATAAGATTTATATGAATAACTGGATACTTAAGTATCTTGCTATGTAGTTGTTTTTCTCATTTATTAGAGAACATTAATCTGGGAAATATATTTTGGATGATTCAACCCGCCATAATATGTTTCTGGCTCCCTATCGATGATAAATCTGCCTAACCAGCTTCAGTAGTCATATGAGGACTATTATACTCTTCTGGCTTCCGTTCCCTGCAGAAGGGCAGTTTTCGGGGATCTCTCTCTCTCTCTCTCAAGTGTTTATGAGGCACTCTTTGGATTTGGGCTGGCTAAGAATCCCAAATGTTTTGCTGCTAGCATCTTGACTACATGTTGATGAGATTATAAGACTTCATGTACCGGTCATCTACCAGTTGTCTGGTCTCAGGATCATTGCTTATTTTGGCAATTACTTCAACGTGGTGGTAAATGAGTTGAGCCAAAATCATAGCACTTTCAGTAACTTTGAGCCACTTTTAGGGTAAAACACTTCACAAGGCTATATAAAGCTATAATATATCTAACCATCCAATCTTAGTCATGGTATATAAAGAGTCGATGCGTGTAGCGCTTTCCAGCCCTTCACAGGTCCCAAGCAAGCTTAGGAATGGACTGGAGGTTTGACTATTCTGAAGCCTTGGCCTAGAGAGAGGTCAACTTAGACCCACCATAGATGGGCTTTTTCTTCGTTGAAAACTGTCCATAGAAAGAGATGCCCACTTGCCATCTAGCTGATTCTAATTCAATGGCACAAGTGCATGTTACCTAACTTGAATTATGAAAATGTCCTTACAGAATATCACAATTATGATAATGAAAACGTGCATAGGATACATGAGCTGCTTAACTGATTCCAATCTTGAAGAATTTTATCAGTTTTTTACTTTAGGTAGTTTAATGGGATTCTTTCATACATATATTAGGTTTCTAGCCTACGGTGAAACCATATCAATTATATATGTACATATACACCTTATCAAGCACCAATTGATTATTCTTTGAAACTCGTAAACTGGCCAGGTTAAGAAATTAAGAAAATGTCACTCGGTAATGTGATCCAAACAAGGACACGTTTTCCAGTATTTTTTTTGGCATCTTAAAAATAGAAAGCTATTTATATTATTCTTTAAACTGTAGGCGATAATAATGACTATTTTACTTTATTAATAAAAAGGTACTTATCAATGTACATACAAAATTATTCTATTAATGAGCTACTTCTGCCAATCAAGTGACGTTCTTTGGCCCTCCAAATCAATCTAGGCGAGATAATTATGCCCAAGCAGTTGGCCCACTGCAATTCTCCCGCATATCTTGGAGAGATCTAAAAATGGGCTTGATCCGAGAGAATTCAGCTCGAGCTGAACCCCGTTGACCTTGTACCAGATGGGTACTTATTTTCAACAAATCTGGAAAATTACCCTCCACCAGATGGGGTCCTGGTTACCTTTGTTAGTTGGTCTGCTTTAAAAAAAGCGAATATTCGAAATATCTGGTCATCACGTAGGCTGGCTGGCGTAGAGTCCTCCGTCATGCCCACCTTGCCGTACCGTTTATTATTTTTTTCAAAGCCCCACCCACTGACTGAAAGGCGACGCCTTTTTTTGGCTCCCTCGAGAGGAGCTTCTGGTTTGACCGGATTTCTTGACGAGCCCTCCCCCAGATCCTCGGTTATCGACGCCGCGGCGCGGGCTTTGAACGTTTTATGAGGGCGACGGCGGCGGCGGCGGCGGCAGCGATTTGAAAGCCGTCATATTAAAAAATACGGCGGCGGAGTGGTGGCCGGGGGAGGGGGAAGGAGGAGGGAGGGAGGAGACGATTTAAAGCCACTCCGAGCCCCAACTTGCAGACCCACTTGCCTGCGCCGTCTCCCTCGGAGGAGAGAAGACGCCGTTAATTAACGTGGAAAGGGGGCGGCGGAGGACGACCTTGACAGGTATTAAAGCTCCGACAGGTCCGCGAGAGGGAAAGCAGAGAGAGGGAGAGAGAGGGAGAGAGAGAGAGAGAGAGAGAGAGAGAGAGTACAGGGCGGCGTGGGGCAAGTCGCAGTAGTTGTGGGAGACAAGTTGATGGGCAAGTTGCAGCGGCGAGGGGTGAGAAGTCGACTATTTTACTGTGACACCATCCATGGTGAAGGACGATGTCAGAGCCTTCAATTTATCCCTCCTCCCCCACCACCGCGGCCTCCGCAGCGCCGCCACCGGCTCGCGCCGCCGCCAGCGTACGGCCGGCGAAAATTCAACGGGCCCGGAACTCGAACATGGGGATCTCTATGTCCCCCCGTCAGATCGGCGGAGCTGACCTCTCAATAACGAGGCCAGCTCCGAGTCGAAGAACCTGGAGTGTGCACCACATACATTTATACACATAAAATCTCTCACAACAGAGAAGAAGATGCAAGGAGATGGAAACGCCTCCTCCGAGTCGCTGTATCTACGCGGCCAAGTCTGTCAGCCGTCCTCATTGCTCAGCGAGAAGCTGGGTCGGGGAGCTTGTGGAGGTTCTCGGCGGTGTGGGCGAGGGACTGAAGGTTGCACTTGACGATGGTGTCCACGAAGACGCAGGTGTCCTCCCTGGTGTTGCCCGGCGGCACGTCCACGACGTAGGACTCGACGACCACCGTGCCGTCGCCGGTGGCGGAGGGGTGGAGGGTGGTGACGGAGCGGTAGTTCGAGAGGCGGTGCTCGCCGCCGACGATGCGGAAGCTCAGAACGTGGCGCTCGTCGTCGAGGATCTCCAGGCGCTCCCGGCTGGTGGCCGCCGGCAGGCCGGAGACCACCCGCACCTCCCGGAGCGTGCCCACGTTGCCGTCGCCGACGATAACGTGGCAGCTCTTGACGAAGTGCTTGTAGGCCTGCGGGTTGTCGAAGCGCCGCACCACGGACCACACGGCGGCCACGGGCGCCGCGATCGTCTGGACCACCGCCGACGAGCACTGGTTCTCCGCCACCTCGTGCGCGTGGTACCGTGCCACCGCCTCCGGCACCTCCTGCTCCGCCGCCCCCGCGCACGGCGCCGCCGTCTCCGCCTTGCAGCTCATCGCCCCTCCGCCGCCGCCGCCGTTGATCTTCCTCTGCAGCGTCGACGATGAAGACCTCCGCCGCAGTGTGTAGGGCATTGTGATCCTCCCCCCTTCCCTCTCCCCTTCTCTACTCCCTCCCCCCCTCCCTCGCTCCTGCTGACGGGTGGAGACCGGAAGACTGCAGAAACTCATCTTTATCCCCTTCTCTCTCTTTATAGAGAGAGAGAGAGTTTATGGTTACACTTGCAGGGCTGAAGGTTAAATTGGCAAGTTGGGCCTGCAAGAGGGCGGGGGCGGACGTCATGGGGGGGCCCAGTGGGCCGGTGAGTCCAGCCACTTGGCGGCGGCGCCACTGAACGCGTGGAGACAAGCGAAGCGGCGGCGACGCGGGGGAGCCAACCGGCAGCGAAGCCCGGCCCGTCAGGCACGCCCCCGCAACGTGTGGAGAGCGCGCCCCCCCCCTCCCCATACAGGCAAGTGGAGGGTCGGGATGAGATCACCTCCCCGGGGTGACGACAGCGGGCCGTTGGATGGTTGCGCCTGGTGGGCCCAAATCTCCGCCGGAATCTCATGGCCGTGGGCCCCGGGCCGGCTGCCATGTTAAGCAGGTCTACTTGACCCAGACCCACGACCCAATAAAAAAGAAGCCCAATTGTATTCCTCGCTACAACATGGGGCATAATGGGCCTATGAGGCCCATTTACAACCATCATGGAGTAGGTCCTGGCTTTTTTATGAATGAAATATTTTTTAAAAAAACTTTATTATGAATATTCCGTTTAATAAAGTCCTCTGCACTTCTCGCTTTTAGAAACAGAGACCGAGGGGAGGAGAGAGAGAGAGAGAGAGAGAGAGAGAGGGGTGGGGGGGTGGGGAGCAGAGCGGTGCTAAGATCTTCGCCGCCGTTCGGCCGCCGACCATGGCCTCGTCGCCGGCGACCGCCATCCCCGTCTCGACGGGGCAGGCAGCCGCCGGATCCGCTCAGCAGACGGCGCCGATCTCCACTCCGGCCTTCCGCCTCTTTCTTTCCCGGCTCTCCGATTCTGTGCGGCGCTCCCTCGTCAACCGCCGGCCGTGGTACGAGCTGGTGGACAGGACCTCCTTCTCCCGTCCGGAGTCCGTCTCGGAGGCTGCCTCCCGCGTCCGCAAGAACGTAGCGTACTTCCGGATCAACTACATCGCATTCCTCGCCGCCGTTCTCGCTCTCTCCCTCCTCTCGCATCCCATCTCTCTCTTCGTGCTCCTCTCCCTCCTTGCTTCCTGGTGTTTCCTCTATCTCTTCCGCCCTGCCGATCCGCCGCTTGTCATCTTCGGGCGCCAGTTTTCCGATCGGGAGACCCTCGGCGGCCTCGTTGTCCTCACCGTCTTCGTCGTGTTCCTTACCTCGGTTGGCTCGCTGCTCATCTCTGCCTTCCTGGTTGGGGCTGCGCTAGTGTGTGTGCACGGCGCTTTCCGAATGCCTGAGGACCTCTTCCTCGACGAACAGGAGCCTGGCGTGGGCGGATCCGGATTATTATCTTTTCTCGGCGGAGCGGCGTCTGCTGCAGGGCCCGCAATGGCCTCGCGCGTGTGATGTGGATCTAAAGGAGTTCGTTGTCTCCGCCAGAGATTGCTCAGGGTATCCCTGTTAACTAGCATCTCCCTGCATTCTAGGGTGGGAAATACGCGAGAAATGGGATGTTGGTTTTACTACATGCTGAAAGTTGTGAGGGATCATTCGAACTCCCGTACGTTTGTAACACTTTTTGAATGGGGAATTCTCACCGTTGTGGTACTTTCTGCTGTTGCCCCCAAGAAATATGTTGAATTATTTATCGATCTTTCTTTTACCAGAGGTATGCTTGCTTAATGTTTATGGCGTCTCTCAGCCTTACCTGTTCTGGCTTATTGTTTGGGGGCATTTTAGCGTGAGATCTACTATTTTTTTCATCGTTCCTTATTTTTCATTTCTTTTTTTGTCCATTTTATATTCATTTTGTAGGCGCTTGACTCTAAAGTTAATGTCAGCTATACTAGTAAGATCCTTGAATCCGGAAAACGAGTTCTTTATGTTTTTTTAATTCGCCTGACATGTTCACAAAAGAACTCTGAACCGACGCATATTCGGTAGGGGACGGATTGTTGTCGTTTATATGCTATATACATAATGGTTTCCATTTATCAATGCAGGTGGTAAAATGGAGCTATTACTATCAGTACTCAATGCCATGTTTTCATACTTGCATTTCTTGAGTTCAGGAAATTTTTGAATGTGTAGACGAGAAACCTTGAATGCTGGATGACTAAATGTGGGACTGTAATCCAACAGGACTTACCGGTCTCTTTGTTCAAAGCATTGGAGAACCAACTGTGAAGGACAATCAAATCAATCATTTTGTCCTACCATATGTAGCGGATCAGACTTTATTGGTTCCAATTTTTGAGAATCCCTTGAATTTTTTGTGTTTACAAAGGTAGCCAGTGTTCAATATTTGAATTTTAATGTGCAATCTTAGTATGAGCTGATTCACTACCATTTTCAGAATTTTTTTCTCCTGTTTTTGAAATATTTCGTTTCATATCTGTTCATTCTTCTGGTTATTATAGAATTAAACTGGTTATGCCCTGTGTTCTTGTCTGTATTTCTCCTTGCAAAATAGTGGTATCTATGTTTCTCTAAACACCTTGCTCGGCTCTGCCTAGGATTGCCTGCTAGTCACCTCCTCCAAGCCATCATGATGAATACCCATTTCTTCATACACGATCCATACACACTCTGTTCCATTGGCCAATTACAGGGTGCTGATTTATCTTAAGATTGGTAGCTAGAAAGAATTTGGGTTTGAAACCATATTGGTGGTTTGAATGTTCCCTAGGCTGCAAAATTAATGTCTCTAAATGGGATTATTGTGGCCATGCAGGAGAGAATTGAATGGTTTGGTCCTTGTGATTGTTAGAATCAATGTACCACTAGGAGAAGAGAAGGATAGGGATACAGAGGAAAGGGGTGTTGATTACCCAGACCTTGTGTGCATAGTTGCTTGTTACAAAGGAGAAAACCTTGGGGAGATAAGAAATTCAATACCTCCCTCAAACTCAATGTTGTTGGGAGAAACATTGAGAATTTATCATGTAAGATGTTGAAGCTCATGTTAGTATGAGATTTAGTGAAAAAAATTGTTAATTGCATGCAAGAAGAAAAACAACAGGTCATTTAATGTTGTCACATTTTAATTTTATCTTGTAAAGTGACAATCAATCTCAATATGTTAAGTATGTTTGTTAAGATCTAATTTTAGGTAATACAAAGAATATATTTTTTCTGTCATACATTGCATAAGACTTGGATATGTAGATGTTTGGAGCAGTGTACGGCCATATAAAGTCATGTTGTCTTTGTGATGATAATAGTTGTAGTTCAACTTATTGTTTTTGTACTAATGGATTGACATATAATAGATTATTTCTTAGCTTTTTTAAAAAATAATATAAATGAGCATTATGGTGAACAGATAAACATGTGATGGATGTTTGATCAATGGGATTACCAGCTTAAGTAATGCAAAAAAGGAATTGAAGCTTCGAGTCAAAGTGGAAGACAAGAACAAACTCTAATGTCATAAGCCTTTTTGGCATCAGAAGATCTGAATAATTGTACTACATTAAATGATACTAGGAGTAGTTGCGAATTGTTTGACTTTATGAACAACATATGTGATGTTAGGGTGAGTAACAACGAGATATGCACAAGTATCTATGAAAAATAATGGTACAAGTGTCAGTCACATTTATCACACGTAGAATCCAAATTCAGTAGAAATCCATCAAATTGGACCTTTTTGTATCTTAAGTTATAAATTGATTGTCAAAAGGTTGGTAATGTTCCAAAGAAGTCACTTTATTCCTATAGAAATAATTAAATGCTCTAAGATCTTTCATCCCATATTGTTGTTATAAGTATATATTGAGGGATAAAATCAGACCAATTAATAATCACATCATCATTAAAAAGAATAAGAATAATGTAATAAGGATAGCTAGAGGAAATACTCAAGTAAGTCATGACTACTCATTTAGGAGTTAAATCATCAAATAATAGTAGAAAAATATTTTATGTAGGTTGAATGTGTATGTTTGTAACCACAAGGGCCTTGTTTAGTCAACACACCAAATCATAGTTCTAGGTTTGACTATGAATGCCCTTTGGCTAGGTCACAACATTTGACTGTAAGTTTAACATGCGTGTGTGAAAACATCTATTTTGGATTGTGTTGATATAATTTATTAAAACATTAATATTATCTTTGAAATAAGAGTGACCATATACTTGTGTAAAGGCTTTTTTCTACTCAACTTTGCTTCATTCATTAGAAATGCAATATTTTTCGTGGTTATACATACTCATTACAGCTAATACCTTGTTTGCCAAGTAGTAAAAAGGAACCAGCTCTCATGTGTATAAGGTACAAAAAGGTCATCATCTTTTGGTTGTTGTGAAAGGGGTCAATAACAAATTTATTGTAAGAATGATGTGGATATCACAATACATAAGAATAACCTATTTTTAAGGTTGATAATGAGATGAGGTAACATCTATATGTTGGCTTTGGGAGGCCTTAAAATTTTGGAAATGTGTACAGAGATAAAATGGTAATTTATATTACCAAGATTATGTTGAGATTTAGAAAAATGTGTACATTATTTCCTCATTCATTGAAATAATCCCATGTGATTTCAAGGATGATTACATAACTGATTGTACGTTTTTATTTTCAAGAAGTCAATCTAATATCCTAATTGCATGAATTTTACACTAATTGTGATAAAAACACTCTTAATGGGTAATGTGATAATTTCAGAGCGTTAGAAACGCCAAAACCATAGGAACAAAAAACATATTGAATAAGAACAAGTATCAAATTGAGGAAAATGTATCCACTCTTAAAAATTTAAGTCTTACATATGACACTTAAGATAACATTTTTTTGTAAAGACTGTCATTTTTGTCAAAAAATTGTGCTAAATGAATGGTTACATCCTAGTTTGAAAATTTATGTACTTATGTAATTATCTTGGCATTGTTGACCTCCAAGATTGAGAGTAATAATACGTAATTTTCAACCATTCACATGTTAGTGCAAAGCTAGGTCTTAAGACAAGGATTTTCCATTATTTAGTACGCTAAATAATGGAAATAATGACTAGGGTTTCCCCACCATGTTCTACACAATTCACTAGAATGTACCAATGAGAATGGCGGTAATAGAACTTTGTGAACAGTGTGGAGATGGTGACCATTCTTGCGCAAGAAAGAGAAAATTTCATAAAATGCTACACTAAAAGAACTAATCATAGAGTGTAATAGGGACGTAGATAGGGTTGAGGAGTGCATGATGAGAGTCGTTGACTTTGGAGAGAACGAGGGATGGCGTTGACGAGGGGAAGAGATAGAGATGACGATAAGAAGATACAAGGTTCTTAGAGGGGACCACCCATCCAATGAAAGATCAGTGTGTGAAAAAATTATATTCTCATTGTAAAATAATATGCAGATACGAATGATAGCCTTCTCCTTGATATATTAAAGTTGGTTAGAAGGTTTAAAAAAGGCATGCAAATTTTGATAAGAAAGTTACGTTCAAATCATGATTAATTATCCTTGGATTTGTTCAGCTTGGTCCCAGGTGCTTGTGATCTCTCGCTTGATCGCCGAGTTCCACATAATTGAGCAACCCAGGAGGCACGAGGCAGCGGCAGCCGCTCCGCCGCCGTGCACGGTGGGGCTCCCGGCGGCGGTGGTCTTGACCCGAGGTGGAGGGGCCGGGGAAGATGCGCTGTCCTCGAATCAGTCCGCCGGAAAGTGATCGGACGGCGGAGAGACAGCGTTCTGTGAACATGGCGGGGCCCCGGCGGTGCCGGAGAGGAAGATGATGACCCTGCAAGAACCCGGGAGCAGTCAAGACGACGTCATCGTCCCGTCAATCAATCCCCGCCGCCTGAGACTATCTCCCGGTCGTCTCTCTCCGGCAGTCGCATGTTACTCCTGTCCACTCTCTCTCTCTCTCTCTCTCTCTCTCTCTAGATGAATATCCTAACGACCCACATATAGGAAGGTCTCGGTGCAGGAGGAAGTTGAAGGTGGCCGGGGGGAGGGGGAGGGAGGAGGAGAGAGGAGAAGAGAGAGAAAGAGGGAGAGAGATGGGTAACAGCGTCAGGCGTTGCCTGGCCTGCGTTCTCCCCTGCGGAACCCTAGACGTGGTCCGGGTCGTCCACCTGGGCGGCCGAGTGGAGGAGTTCGGGCGGAGAGTCACCGCCGGCGAGGTTCTCAGGGGCAACCCCGGCCACGTTTTGAGCAAGCCATGCTCTCAGGGAGTCCTGCGGCGGATCCTCGTCTCGTCTCCGAGCTCCGAGCTCCGGCGAGGAACCATATACTTCCTGATACCGGAGACGTCTCTCCGGCAGGAGAGGAGCAAGGCGATGAGGAGAACCCACCGGAGGGAGGCTTCCAAGACGGCCGCGGCCGCCTCGGAAGCTCGTCCGGAGGCGGCTCCCTTGGAGAAGGGATCCGCCGTCGCCGGAGAAGAAGGTCCTTCGGCGGGGGCTCGCGTGGAGAGGGGGGCTGCTCCCCGGCGGCACCTGTGGCGGCCGCGTCTGGAGAGCGTCGCGGAGGACGAGTGATCGGTGTTTCTGCCGCCGCACGGGCACCTGTTCAAGTCTGAAGCCAATGCGGCCTGATGATCTCTTGATTGCGTAGGTAGGAGAGAGAGAGAGAGAGAGAGAGAGAGAGAGAGAGAGAGAGAGAGGATATCACTTGACCGTTGCCCACGATTTCGTTAGGTCAATACAACTCCCCTCCCTCCCTCTCTAGCTCTCTCTCTCTAGCACTCTCTCTCTCTCTATATATATATATATATGCATATATCTAAGGCTAGATCATGGCGCTTAGAGAGAAGTCATGATGTATAAAACAAGGAAACAAAGGCGTCCCCTCTCTCTAGCTTTGTAGGCTCTTCTCTGAGGCCTCTCGTTGAATCCGCAAGGAGAGGTCACCGACTGGTCGATCATTCAAAGACACTGCCCACCGACATGTTGGGCGATGTGATGCTGACCAGGGCTCGAAGGAGATGATGCCATGATTGAGTAGAGCGAGCGAGCGAGAGAGAGAGAGATAGGGAGAGAGCGAGAGAGAGAGAGAGAGAGAGAGCGAGAGAGAGAGAGAGAGAGAGCTAGAGAGAGCTAGAGAGAGAGAGAGAAAGCTAGAGAGAGAGAGAGAGCATGTGCACGATACGGTGGTATTCAGGTGTCTGACCTTACATTAGACACGACCATGCTGCCGTCTTCTTCTCGTTGGCCAGCGCAAAAGGCCGAAAACCGGTTAGAGAGAGAAAATAAACTAATAAATACACGGAATCCCCCTCTCTCTCTCTCTCTCTCTCTCTCTCTCTCTCTCTCTCTCTCTCTTTAATGGACCGTCCTCTCGATCTCGAATCCCCTTCCCTGTTCTATGGTGGGTGGGTAGAAGACGACCCCCATTCATTCAATGGTCTCCATCAAACAACTCTGACCTTCCGCCTCCCCGTTGACTCATCCACAGCATACGAACACGCCAATCATTTCATGAGCGAAAAAAAAAAACCCACATCAGCGATACGGCACATATAAAAATATATCTACGCGCCCATTTGCGTGAATCTGCGCGAGGTCTCATTCACGAGCCATTCATACCTTGTTCTTAGATCTCACATTATCAATCAACCAAGATTATATAACCTAGTGGGTGATATCGGCGAAATAGAATGAACAGGCTCTCAATCATGCGCATAAACCGCTAGGAATCATCATAATTCGCAGCATTGCAGAGACAAACAGGAAAGGAAACCGAAGATGAGGAATCGGAGATCTGACCGAAGATCTTGATCAGTTGACTCTGCTCTGGATTGCAGGCTCCCCCTCGTTCAGATCCCAAGAAGATGGATGAAGTCCACCTGCAGAACACCATTGCAAGAGGGCCGCAGGCGATGAGATCCGGCATGGATAACGCTTCAAGAACCCGCTGGGGAGATCGGAGCGATGCTTCTATGCATGGAATCAGAGATTCTACCAGGAAGCTGACACACAAATGCGACCACGCGTAGCTTTTTTTTTTTTTTTTTTGTTGGTTTCTTTGGTGTTTGCTCTACTCTGATGAGGACCACCAACTCTTCCAATCACTGAACGAACCAGGGAATCTCTCGGGAACCAGCTGAACTTTTTGCAGAAGCCGTTGAGACTGGTTTATCTATAGATGATTAAGAAAGAACACGGTTCAATGAGAATAATAAACAAAAAAAAGAGGAAAAATTAGACGATCCTGGATGAAGGGCTCGCGTGTGATTTTTTTAACCTGAATTTCATAATTCTGAAGAGGAAAAACCACCTTGCGGGATTACATGGACAAAGTACAGATTCCTCAGCAATAATGTGGGGAATTGACTGTAAAATAGAAAAAAAAAAGTTGCAGAAACTGCGGATGCTGAGCAAGAACAGGATGACGGCAAAGAGATATTACAGCACGAGTATATGCAGTGTGCGATCTGTATTCCTGTAATAGCTTTGCGCAGTCACCACCACTGATGAACAAGGACGCCGCTCTTCCTGAGTAGAGAAAAGAGTTCCAGGCACTGTCCGTATGTGTTCTGGTACTTGGGCGACCTCTGCCCTGGACAACATTTCTGCCACCGATTATAATGGCACTCCAGAAAGAGCTCATCGATCAAGCAAATCGCCCCCGTCTCGAACAATCTTGGGAGCAGATCAAACTCGGTCCCCTCGATATCCATCTTCATGACCACAAAGTCCGTCGCGGACACTGTGTTCTTCAGCCACTCAGCAAAGTCAAACGCCTGTATTTCATCCACGACCCTGGTCTTGGCCAAGCCACTGGCCGATCCAGCAGCAGGCAGAATTCTTCCCATCCCCCTCCCTTTGACTTCCTCCTTCTGGTCTGGATCCCCATTGATCTCAAATGAGAGCGTCTCATTGCGCACCCAGGCCGCGTATGGGAGCAGCGTGATTCCTTTCTTCGACTCATACTCGGCATGAAACGTCCTGTCGGCTTCAATTGCGTACACATCGAAGGTTTTGTTCTGTTTTGGGTACTGTTTCTTGAACCAGCTCCCGATGCTAGAACCGTAGCTCCTGGCACCCACATCGACATACACGTACCTGCTCTTAAAATTGATGTCCACCATTGACGACAGGTACTTGATGTTCTGCACGTTTCTCTTGAGCGTGATCCACGGCTTCAGAGGTTCCTCTTTAATCAGCGGCTCCGCAGAGTGCAGCAGCTTCAGCTTGTACTCCGGAGTGAAGCATTTGCCGGATGCATCAGCTTTCTCACTTTCTTCCCTCCCGGGGCCAAGAGCTAGACCAGCTTCCCCCTTCTGCAAGATTATTTCACGCGCGGCTGAGAAATCCAGCCCAGCAGTCTCACGACTCCTCAACAATCTGTAGCCGGGGAAAAGGCTCAGAAGCGAATTCAGGCTGTACAGGTCTCCGGCAGATGATGTGTGGACAACCAGGAAACCTTCGGTTCTGAGTGTCCTTGATATTTCTAAGGCAAGGTTTGCCGGCTGCAGCGAGCGCTCGATTGTCTGGCGACCGCAAAAGACGAAATCAAAAGTGTTGTTACCAAAAGGCAGGCTGAAGAGGTCCCCGGCGATGACCAGCGGCAAGGATTTCTTCTTGGAAACTCCCACGGCGTCCGAAACGCCGATCTCCTTCAACGCCAACACCTCTTGTCCGGCCGCCGCATCCATGCACAGGGATTTGGAGGTCGCTGAGAGAAATCCCTCCATGAGCAGGTCCTGGAAGATGGCAGAGTAATAGGCCACGGTCCTCCGCCATTCCCTGCTGGACCAGACGGGATTGGCCGCCGAATCACCGCCAAGGGCAAAGAAGTTGCTCTCAGAGGAGGATCCAGCGTCCGGCAACGTGAGGCCCTCTTGCGAGGAGAAGAAGCAGAAATCCCGGGCGTCGCACTTCCCGCCGTGGACAACGACGACGTACATGAATCGGAGGGCGACGATCAGAACACCGAAGAGCAGAAGCCTCACGAAGAGGTTTCTAAAGAATCCATGCTTCACCGCCGGTCCCATGGCCGATCTACCACAGAATCCGAGCCCTAACTCCGCGCATGCACGCAGAATCAGAAAATTGAGCCAGAAACTCCCACAGAGAGAGGTAGATTGAGAGGAGAAAACGCTAATTCCAGACGCACAGCCCTAGCGAGAGCAGAATCGGGCGGCGGTGTGGTTCCCTCCGACGAGGGTCCTGGCGGAAGGACGGGAGGAGTGGTAGAGAGGGATCGGAGGGGAAAAGCAGAACTCCATCCGAAGGGATCAGCTCCTCCAGCCTCTTCTTCCTCCTCTCCACCGGCGCAATGGGATCTCCGACCCCCACGCTTCTTCTTCCTCCCACCTTCTGAGAACGCAAGGCCAGCCAGGCCCACAGCGGCAGCGGCGGCGGCGGCGGCGGCGTTTTATATCTGAGCTATGGAGAGAGAGAGAGAGAGAGAGAGAGAGAGAGAGAGACAGACAGACAGACAGAGGGTTTCACGCGGTGAGTGCTCACCGACGAGAGCCGTTAACAAGATGGCCTTCTAGAAATACCATAAAACCTAAGTATTTCATAAAAATTACTATAGTACCATTGTTGCCGAGGGTGGCACCTACACCTTTAGTGGTAAAGTCGATATTTTTTTATCCAAACAAGGTCATATAGAGATATTCACTAAAAAATGCCCATATTCTAAACGGTTTCACGGCTTACAGCCTGCAACGTGATGGAGACGCGTTTTTAGTGGGGCTACAAGACACGTGGCGGGCCAGCCTGCAATGACTCTCATGACTTCCGAACCGGGTTTTCCGAGCCGGGCGGTTCAGAAAAGCCGCCAGAGGTTAGATCCGGCTCCCCTTGGTCCGGCTTCTCCTCTGCAGACCGGGCACCCGGTTTAGGCCGGGTCCGTCACAGAAAAACCGGTCAACGTCGGTCAACGTGACGCTTCGCCCATTGCGATGGCGAGTGTTTGCTGTATGTGTCTGGCTGCCAGCGTGGATGGGGCCCACTCGACGCAAAATTATGCCCCTCCGGCGACGTGGTTCCGTAGCAGACCGTTGACCGGTCGCCCTCAGGGGGACCACTCGGGGACCAACCGGTCAGCCAGCGGCCACGTGGCCGGGCATCGACTCGCATAGTCCATCGAATTTGGCGCGCCCGTAATCTTTAATCCAGGAATACATCGAATCGTACCTTCCCAAGTCAAATTTTTTACTGAGGTCAACGAGTTGACCGATAGAGATTAGACCGGACCTACTCATTTTCCTTAATGGGCATGATTAGGGGACCTCAAGACCCCCATGAAGGAATAATTGAATAAATTAAGTGAGGGAGGGAGGGGGGTTGGTAGGTGATTAAATGATAACCCATCGAGAAAGAGTAAAGTCAACTCTCAGCTGAGTGCCTGATATTTTCTGGTCCATGGGAAATCGTGCTCAGAAGTGGCCCTGGAGGCAGATGTTCGAGCAGAGCTTGTCAAAGTGGAAGAGGTGCTTGCGGACGCGGTACATGTAAATGGTGTAGAGAATGGCGGCCGCCGACACCGACGCGAAGGACAGGATCACCAGCTGCCCGAAATCCTGCGTTGACCCAAAAAAATCGGAGGAACAGTGAGAAAGGAGAGACAGAAGCGGGGGCGTTGGCCGAAAAAATAAGTTATTTTGGCCCAAATCCTCCTCGTGCATCTTCATGAGAGCGAGGGAGAGAGAAAAACAAGATTTTGACTTTCCGGGAGAGGGACGCGTTGACCTTCTGATAATGATTATGAGACCCAAAATCGGGAAACAAATGGGCCGGGATTGATTCCGGCCCATTTGTAGCAGTGGGCATAAGTCAACGGCATCGGAAGAAGAAAATTGACCTGAGGGTTTGAGATTATGATCCCCATGACGTATGCCATCAGGTCGAGGATGGACTGGAGGGAGTTCTGCACTCCGCCCACGATCAATCGATCGGACTCTGGAACGAGATCCTGCCCGTCCATTCCCGACGAGTTAGACAAGGAAAATATACACAAAATTAGAGAGAGAGAGAGGGAGTGTGTGTGTGTGTGTGAGAGAGAGAGAGAGAGAGAGAGAGAGAGAGGGAGGATCACACCTGTATCTGCTGCATGACGGCCAAGTCAAACATCCACAGCCCGAGTCGGGAAGCTGCCACGCCACCCATGAGCATCCACGACGAAAGAAGTTGACTTTCGATCCAGATCGAAGCCAGGCACACAAGAAGGCAAGCCCACTGCGGAAATCATGATAAAATATAAACAGACCGCACTAAATTTCAATCATTCGACAGGAAAAAGAACAAAACAGGTCAACCCTTCTTTTCTTCATGGTCAACCAGTAAGATGAAAGAAAAACAGGCTCTGGGCTGCTCCGGTCCATTACTGAATGAAGATTTTATCCATCTGAAAGCCCACATTTTCTTTTTTTTCCCTTTTTTGGATGGTTGAAAAGTTTGACTGTTGACTTTACCTGAGCCCAGATTGACCAGAGCCCTGTCCGCAGAGTCAAAATCCAAGAATGGGCGATGGGGTATACGAGAGTTGCCATGATCCCAATAATGGCGCTGACTCCCCTCCCCATCGCAATGACGTACGCCGGAACACCTTGCCATTTTAAGGCAGCCGTCATCATCGTCCCGAAGCTGTTGGAACAATTCGAGCACATTAGTCAAAAATAAAACAGGCAGATAAATTATATCGAAGAATCTGAATAGAAGAAGATATTATTCCCCAGATTTAATCAAAATTTTCTATAAATAGAAATCTTATGAGCTAATTCATTCTCGGATTATTATACAGAAAAGAGACCAGTTCAGACTAGCACAAGATTATCCGAACGAAAATGATCGTATTTATTAATTTATTGATTGATTGATTTACCCGAGAACTGTGAAGTAGAGCAAAGCCAGGGCGATCCCTGGAAGAACGACTTCCTGCTTCAAGTAAACGTCCCAGGCATCAAGCAGCAGAAAGCCATAGAGCCCGTCAAGAACTCTGCTTCTCAGGGACGGGCTCGGGGCTTCCATGGCACCTTCTTCCTGGGCGGCGCTGGGGCTTGCCGGCGGCTGGGGAGGGCCTTCGAGGCGGTCAACGATGAGCAGTTTGGCGGCCCGCCGCCGGCTGCTCTCGCAGAGGGCTGGGATCCCGTTGTACACAGACTTCAGAAGCCAGTACTGGAGCCAAACAGCGATGGTGTTCCACAGCGCCAGTGCCACGGCCGATGCTCTCAGAGATATGAAGCTGATGATGAAGCCGCTGAAAACGGGGGCGAGCAGGTTGCAGCTCAGATCGATCCTTCGGATGACCGAGTTCATGTTGGTCAACGTCTGGGGAGGTTGGCCGGCCGATATCACCACCACCCTGCAATTTTTTTTTGTTAGAAACGGAGAGCTCAGTGAACGAATCGTCACTGATTTTTCTTTCTTCGTCGCCATCAAAGATGTTTTTTTTTTCAGGTCAAGAGATGAAGAAAATGGAGGATCTGTGATTCAAATATCTGAAAAAATGTTTTTTTTATAAATCACGATGGGTTTTCTTTTTCCTCATGTTCTGTCCAAATATCTGGTTGAATCTCTGAATGAAATTATAAAACAATAGATGGGTTTTATCACTACTTCGTAATAGAAATTATTATTATTGTTTTTACAAAGAAGACTGGGTAATTATCAATTATCAATGAATTATTATTAGTAATGCATCATACAAATAATATTTTACGGAGAAAAATAAATTATTATATATTTTCATAGTCTTGGAGGTGAATGGTGACATCAATAATATAAAAAATTAATCGACGAGAATGAGCCCACGTTACCATTCTCTCTCTACCAATATGGTTCCTGCGAGAGTGGAAAGAGCTCCGATGGCCCCGGATATGTTGGTCAGAACAACCAGGAACATGAACATCGGAGACCCTCTCTGCAGCTCATTCTGGTCAACGAGCAGTGTGGCAACTGCGAGCCCAGCAACCATGAATGACAGGTTTTGGGTCAACAGCCAAAGTCGAAGGACCTGGCGCCAGAAATAGCGCCATTAGGGACTTCTGCAGGGCTGTTCGATGATTTTTTTTTTCTCTCGCATTTGATTCTGTAAAAAACCAAAAAAATCTGAAATTTATGTGTACCTGTGCGTATGATAATCTGTCGACCCATTTGCCGATCAGTGAGCCAAACAATGCAATCGATGCC
Source organism: Spirodela polyrhiza (assembly GCA_024713555.1). Classification (NCBI taxonomy): domain Eukaryota; kingdom Viridiplantae; phylum Streptophyta; class Magnoliopsida; order Alismatales; family Araceae; genus Spirodela; species Spirodela polyrhiza. Next base: position 6,874,524 of record CM046536.1, on the reverse strand, counting down.
GACTCCACCACGCCATAGATGGCAGTGAAGAGCAGAGAATCCGGCCAGATGCTGATCATGTACAGGCCGACCGAAAACTCCCACATCCTGCAAGAACACGAAGAACACCAAAGAAGTCAATAATGATAATAATTTAAAGAAAACTATGGAAATGACGGGCAAATTCTGTAATATAAGATGAATGCCTCACAGGTTTTAATGATCACTATCATCTTCAAGTATGTATCATGCAATGGATGTCATGGAGCTACGCAAATCCATAATCCGATGGATGAATTAGAGAAACGGGATTCAGGGAAGGAGGCTGCGAGATCCCTCTCATGGTCTCCCAGGGGCACGAGGGGCGAAGAAGATGATCAGAAAGGAGTCCGAACATCATGGATGCCTGCAACCGGGTGATGAAACCAGGAGGAGGAGACGCGAGAAAGGTCAACGATGCTCGGGAGCAGCGTACCTCGCCCCCCATCTCGCCAGAAAGTGCCCGGCGTACATCCGCCTGATCAGAGAAGAGTCCGGCGGGTGAGGGCTGATCAGGGGCTCCCTGATGTTGCCGTCCCCCATCATCTTCCCTCCCCTTCCTGCTCCTCCCTCCCCACTGACCTTCTGCGGCGCTCTCGCCGGGAAAGACCCCGACCTACGGCTTCCTCGGATTCATCATGTCCGGCGACGGGGACCAGAGAGGAAGGCGATAAGGCGAGAGGTTCCGGTGGGCGAGTTTTCTAGGGTTTGAATATTTCCCGCGGGCGTGGCCATGATCGCATGAGCGTGCTGCTAGTGTCTGTATATTAATTAATGCCGCCCTTGTCTCCCGCCGCCTCCTGACGGGAATTGACTTCTTCCTTTACTGCCTCTGACATGGCCGACGAGGGGTTGCTCCCTCTGGTGGAGAGCTCCGGCTCCTCCGCCATGGACGCTTCTGCTCGTCCTCTACGTCAGGCTCCGTGGATGTTTAACAGCCGCCCGCGAGAACGGCGACGGAAGACGACGATGGGTCGGGTCGAGAGAACTGACGTCGACGCCCGCAAAGTCAACGCCGGTGTTGCACCCCATCAGAGCGGCGGATCGCGGACACAAAAAGATGCAAAATTTCAACGCGCGATCGAACGAGCTTGAACACCCGGGACGGGAAGAAGAGAGATCGGTCTTCCCTTCAAACCCTACAACGGAAGGGGAGCTGCACAAGTGGAGAACAAGGAGACTGTCACTCCCTGGGTGGACATGAAAGGGACGCAGATCTTTGCAAGTAGCGTTTCTGGCTCTCTGCATGCGCCATCATCGGAGGCCGCGGCGGGGAAAGGGATCCATCTCCATCCTGGCTGCAGTCTGCAACTCTCGCAGGATGGCTCCACATGGGAATTAGCACGTCGCTGATCCTCGCCGGAGAGGAGAAGCTCCGCTCAGGGAGCTCCACCACTGGTTTCTTCCGCAGCCCCGGCAGCTCTGCGATGGGAGGAGAACGGATTCCGCTCCCGCCGCCGCCGTCACCGCCCTCCTCCGCCGATCCCGGCGGCGGGTTCTTGGAGAAGAACCCGTCGTCGGCGATGTCGTAGAAGTTCGCCGTTCTCACCTCCTGCGCGAGGGAGCAGGACCAGCAGAAGAGCCACTGGAAGCAGTCGGTGATGTTGGGGAAGCCGCAGCAGAAGGTGCTCGGCGGGAGCTTGAACTTCCTCCTCATCTGCGTCCTCCAGAAGCCGCCGTAGACCAGCCCGAGGAAGCAGAGGACGATACCGGAGATGGCCATCATCTCACGGATCACGTCGTTGTCGATGTTCAGGGCGGTGGCGTTGAAGACCAGGAAGGGGGCGACGATGACCAGCGCGAAGGTGGCGATGTGGACGTACATGTTCCCAAACCCTAACCTCTCCATGTTCCACCCGAAGACGCAGATGGTGCAGAAGAAGGAGAGGTAGGCGACCACCATGTCGTCCCAGCAGTCGAAGAGCCCGCCGATCCACTCTGGCCTGGTGACCACGACACGCTTGTGCACCCTCTCCGCCTGCTTGGTTTCCGGCGGCGGCGGCGCCTCCTGAACCTGCAACTCTTCGTCGGGGCCGCCGGACTTTGCTTTCCTGCCCAGTGGGCCGTAGAGGGCGTACAAGGCGGCGACGATCGGAGCGCCGATCCCGATGGCGAGGGCGACGTTGAGACCCATATCCGGTCTGTTGGACCTGTCGAAGCCCCAGAAGAGCCCGCAGAGGACGTACTGAGTGCAGCAGGTGATGTGGAGGAGGACGACGACGATGGCCATGTGAGCCCGCTCGTTCCGTGGGGGAGTGATCCGCTTCTTGGAGTAGAGTGACCGGAGCTTGTCCACGTCCTCGGAGCTCCATCGCAGGAGCATCACAAGGTGGTGGGCGAGCTTCGGATGCTGGTAGAGGCAGATGATGGTGAAGAGCCCGTTCAGGATCTGGTTCACCACTTCTGTCCACTTCTTCCTGCGGGAGCTTTCGCTGATGACGCCATTGAGCATCCCGGTCATGAGCAGGAGGAGGAGGAAGAGGCAGACGAATACAGCGGCCAGCCAGAGGACGAGGCCCATGTTCAGGGGCTCCCTCACCCATTCTTTCCCGGATTTCAGCAAGGAATCCCAGTTGATCTTCCTCACGAAGAGGACCCTGAAGCGCCGCCGGGAGGGCGTCGCCGCCTGCGGGCTCCGCCGGACGAAGCCGGAGTTGAGGAACCAGTCGCCGGAGGGCCGAGCACGGAGAAAATCCAGGAACCTCTTCTTCTTCTCTCGGGGGGGCTCCTCCACTAGCTCCTCCTCCACTGTGGGGATGTAGATGGGGATGAAGTCCCCGAGCGTCTGCATGCCGGAAGGGCTCATCTGCGGCTCCTCCGCCTTATCGCCGCCGGCGGAATCCATCGAACCTCCGATCGCCGGGGAAGAGTCCTTCTTAAGGCCGCCGTCCCTCGCCTTCGCCGCCGGTGGAGACCAGAGTTGCAGAAGTTTCAAAAGGAGAGAAATGGAACCTTGAAGCCGGGCAAACCTCCTCCTCTCTCCATCTCTTCCCCTACTGCACCCTTCCTTCTTCCCCATGCCTCTATATATCCCATTCCACAGGGTAGAGAGGGGGAGAGACGGGGAGAGAGAGAGAGAGAGAGAGAGAGAGCCATTAAAGGAACACCGGTTTTACTGGCATTTCACCCTTGGCAGGATGAAGACGTTCCTCTGACCCCCGCGCCCCCGCCACTGAAGTCGAGTCATCGCTGGGCCCCACACGGGCGTCAACCTCCTCTGGGAGTGTATTTACTGAACTGCCCTCTGCCGCTGGGGAAAGAATTCATTACATCATGACTTCCAACAGGGGATTCTCACTTTTCGGGGGAAATGGGAAATTATTTATTTATAATACTTGAGTTGTTAATCATATTCATGCCCCATTTTCCATAAATTATAAGGTTTAAATTTAAAAGTTTCACCGCGACGATGACGGGCCGTCGCGTGGGCCATCCGACAGAGGCGGCTCGCCGGAGATGACGGTCAACGGCGGCGCCGGGAGGTCGGAGATCTTGAGGAGGAAGGAGGAAGTCTAATGGAGCGGGTTGAACAGGTCGCAGCGACGACCGACGACGAGAGAGCGCCCCAGACCGAAGATTCCTCATCCGTGGAGTTGTCGCCGTCGCCGTGTGGAGGGGGATTCTCGGATCGCATCTGCGGCGGACTCTTCGAGCAAGAGGATTTTTCTTCCGGGAGAGACGACTGTCTGTCTCCGTCGTCCGATCTCATCGCCGGAGACGGAGACCATGAAGGCGATCTGTGCGAGGAGCGTCTTCACTGCCGCCTGCCACTTGCCGGACTGTTGAATCTCCCCCTCGCTTGGATCTCTGGAAGCCGCCGTAGAGGAAACTGAGAAGCGACAGCACCAGCTCAGTGATCCTGACCGCGCATCTGAGGAAGCCGGCACCGATGTGGAAAACCGGCGTGACGAAGGTCCGACGAAGATCCTGGAGGGAGGCGCGGTGAATAGTAGGTGGCGATGTGGACGTACGTGTTTTACCGACACCGAGAGGAGGAAACTGGGAGATCGTCGCCTAGATCGAACAGTCCAATCCATTCTGATTCGCTAACTGGATCTATCAGTTCTTCCGTTGATCGTTCTCTTCGTCGGCGAAGACATATTTCTGTTTCCGGCCAAGAGGACTGTAAATCATGCAAGCGCCGGCGAGCAGCGCAGCTCCGATGCTGTCGAGAAGAAATACTCGGCGAATTCCGGTCGATTTGTGCTGCTCCTATAAGCGCAGTAGAGACGGCAGAGGTCGTACTGGCGATGATCCCAATGTGTGAGCCCATTCATGGAGGTGATCCGCTCCCTTGCTGCAGTACACCCTCTCGAGTTCGATCATGTCGTCGGATCTCCATCTACAGAGCAGAACCAGGTGATGGACGAGGTTCGGATGTTTCCGCTGTAAGCGAGTCAGCACGAATTCGATCATCCTACTGCTTCTGGATCAAATTGCGGCAGAAACATCCAGTTTGCGTCAAATTCAGATACTGAAAGGAATCGTACGCCGGGATTCAACAAGGAAAGCCGACGATCAGAAGAATTACTGCAATCTGCGTCCTTCTGATCAGCTTCGTCTGCAAAAGTCCTTGAACCAGCAGAGCCCTCCGAAGACCCGTTTCATTCCTTCTTCTGGTTCTTCCATTCCACTAGACCTGGCAAGGTGGATCAGAAAAGAAGCAGCAGAGCACAACAATCCTCACCGGTCCTTCAGGAAGCAAGATCAGACTCGTTCGACCAACATACCAAGTTATCGTCCTCAACAGCGCCGGTGACATCTCCGGTGAGCTTCTTGCCAGTTGACCAGCTCATCTCATCGAGCACTGCATATATCTCCTCGCTCCGGGGATGCGACCGGTCGCCGGCGATAAAAGCATGGACTACACCGTCGACCTCTACAGAGCTGCTCCCGGGAACCTTCCTGATGCCACTCTCCCTCATCGTCCTCCTCACGCCGGCGACCCCATCCCACCGGCTCGCCTGAGCGAGGACGTTGCAGAAGAGCACGTAATGCCCCTCCACCCGAGGCTCCATTTTCACCAGCTCGAGGGCAGCTTCTCTTGCGAGTTCCAGATTTTTGTGAACTCTGCAGCCCCCGAGCAGAGCTCTCCAGAGGACGGCGTCGGGCTCAACTGGCATGGCCATGATCACCTCTCGCGCCTCCTGAAGATGCCCAGCTCTGCCCAGGAGGTCAACCAGGCACCCGTAGTGCTCGATCGTGGGGACGATCCCATGAGCGCCGGCCATGGAGTTGAAGTAAGCTCGCCCTCTGCTCACCAGTCCGGCATGGTTGCAGGCAGAGAGGACCCCCACGAAGGTGCTCCCGTTCGGCTCCACTCCCTGTGACAACATCTCTGAGAAGAGCTCGAGGGCAGACTCAGCTCGGCCATGGTTGGCGAGCCCTGCAATCATCGCACTCCACGCGAAGACGTCCTTCTCCTTCATCCTCTCGAAGACAACGAGGGAGCTCTCGATATCTCCGCACTTGGCGTACATGTCCAGAAGAGAGGTACCGAGCTTCACGTCGATCTCCATCCTGTTCTTGTTGACGTAGTCGTGGATCATCCTGCCGGTGGCCAGAGCACCCAGGTCGCCCGCGGCGGAGAGGAGGCTGGCCATGGTGACCTTGTCCGGAGACACTCCGGCCACCTGCATCTCCCGGAAGAGCTTCAGCGCCTCCCCCGGGAGCCTTCTCCGGGCGTACCCCGAAATCATGGAGCTCCAAGAGACCACATCCCTCTCCCCGCTCCTCTCGAAGATCTCCCTCGCTCCGGCGAGGTCGCCGGAGACGGCGAGGCCATGGATCATCGTGTTCCAGGACACGAGGTCTCTGCAAGGCATTTCCTCGAACAGCTTCCGAGCCGCAGGAATCTCCCCACAGGAGACGTACTCCCCCAGCATCACATTGTGCGCCACCATGTCCCTCAGGGGCATTTCGTCGAAGACCTGCCTAGCCATGGAGATACCTCCGGCCCTGGCGTACATCTCCACGAGGGCCGTCTGGACAAAGACGTCGGCGGAGAAGCCGCGCTTGGCCGCCTGCCCGTGGAGCGCGCCACCGGCGCGCGCGTCGCGGGAGGCGGCGGCGCCCTGCACGGAGAGGGAGACGCCGAAGCTGTCGACGGGGACGGCGAGGCGCTGCATGCGGCGGAAGAGGCGGAGGGACTCGGCGGGGCGCCCGGCGCGGAGATGGGCGGCGATGGCGGTGTTGCAGAGGAACCCGTCGGGGTTGGGGTGGCGGTGGAAGAGGGAGAGGCCGTAGGGGAGAGCCTCTGGGCTGAGAAGGGAGAAGCAGCGGCGGAGGAACTTGGCGAGGAGGAAGGGGCGGCGGTGGAGGGCGGACTTGAGGAGGAGGGCGTGGGCCTGACGGAGATGGTCGAGGGTGCTGCACCGGTGGAGGAGGAGCATCGCCTCTTGCTCCGGCGAGGAGCCGCCGCCAGGGAGACGCATGCTCCGCCAACCATGGCGAGGATGCCCAGCCGACGAGCCTCTCTCTCTCTCTCTCTCTCTCTCTATTTATATCTATCTATCTTTCTCTCTCTCACTAAATATGCTAGAGTGCAAGAAGAAGGGATTAATGACCCTAAATGGGAAGAACCAGAAGCACAACAAGATGCTACGTGGGCGTCATTTACTCAGCTTTACAGATGCATCTTCATAAACTCTGGCAAAATCCACTGCGCAAGAACGCAACTTGGTAAATACCCATGAAAGAAAAGACCCAACACTCGGAAGGGCTCTCTCTCTCTCCCTCTCTCTCTACAGACGATAAACCGTGTGGCCGAGAACAAGAGAGAGAGACTGTGTAGGATATGTGGGGTTGACTTCAGAAGGGGGTCTGGCACAAGGGGCAGGTTGACTTGTGGGAGGTGGAGAACCACTTGTAGAGGCAGGCGGAATGGAACTTGTGCTTGCAGGTCTTGCAGGCGAGGCGCGGGAGGCTGTGGTTGGTGGTGTGGATGATGCTGTAGCAGATGGGGCACTCCTCCACCCCCTCGAACTCCCTGTCCAGGTTACTCTTCCACGTCCGAATGGCTTCGGCGATCGCTCCGTTCTGCAACAACAGATGCGCGCTCAGATATAACACCCGAATCTCTCTCTACAGAGACTGGGGAGAGAGAGAGAGAGAGAGAGAGAGAGAGAGAGAGAATTATTGGGTGGATACAAATAAAGCAAATTTAAGTACAGAAGAGCAAAAGATTGTTCAATTTTTCACGATAAATATTCATTCCTTTTCCCGAAATGGCAAATTTTCTTCAGTAACTATGTAACCGTGCACATATAAATATGCAAACACAGAGAGAGAGAGAGAGAGATAGAGAGAAGCACTGGGAGTGCAAGAAAAACAAGGATAGAATTAAACATGGAATAGTGGAAGGGTGTAAAGACTAAAAGAATTTCTTGAGAAGAAAACTCGGTTCCTCCCTCTAGGCAAGATTTTTCACAGATATTGTACATAGATATTAAAAAACATAATCATATATTACAAGTATAATAAATATATCCAATTACATACGTTGCATAATTACCCATGACAGCCGATTTATCCGCCGGAATTCCATGCAATTTAAAATATGGTCTTTTTTCCATCAGAGCCAACATTTTTCTACTCACTCATTTTTTGCAGAATCCGGTTGATGATTCAGCATCAAAAATCACTTAGAATTCAGTTTGCACAGAAGATTACTAACCTGATTGCAGACGAAGGCGGTCAACGAGAGAAGCCACTTTCTCTGCTTCACTTCGCTCACGCCAAGGCTTCTTGTGCAGTCAACGTCCACAGGCCTCAGTGGGTAGCAGCTGGGAAGGCGGATGACCAGATCCATTCCTGACTCCTCTTTCTTATAAGTGGCAATTATCTCCAGCGCAGACTTGTTCACAGTTACCGAGAAATTATCATCGCCAAAGGCAGCCCCCTTGATCTGAGAAATCATCAAGACCCAGTCAATAATGATGATAAAAAAAAGATAATTCTGATTATATTAGGCCTTCATTCAACCCCTGGAAAAAATATTATATCGGGCATTTCCATTACTTTTTAAGCCTCTTTCCATCAATCCGAGCAAGCAATATGATAATTTGTCAGCAGATACCTGAGATAGCTCCTCCGAGAAGAGAGGAGGGCTGCACCAGAGCTTCGTGAACGATTCAATGGACTGCGACGAAGATCGATCGCGCAAGGCAGTGAACCAGTTTCGAGCATAAGCAGGCAAGAGGCGGATCATCAATCCATAGATAGAGCCGGCAAGAACAGCCATTGATTCCACACTGATGGGCCAGAACGCCTCAATGGCAAATACCAATGAGCATGTGGTTATAGCATGCTTTGCCCCATTAGCAGCCCTTGATGTTTCCATGGGAAGCTCAGCATCTTTCTTCTTCTGACTATGCAATGAGCCTACTTTCAATGGAAATTGTTGGAAAACTAAATCCAGAATCACTGGGCTGAGGGAATCTTGAATGCACTGGATCAGCTTCTCTTTCAGAAGGGAAGAAGATGGTAGTGACTGCAGATGAGACAGCAACAAAGCCCATGCAAGAAATATATTTACCTACACATGCAAAATAATTAAGGCATATTAGATCCAATTCGAATAAAAATAAGAGAAAATTAGAGAAATTTTAGCTATGCTTACCCGAAGCGGCGATGTTAAATCCGCTCTAAGAACTTCAGCAGCAGGCTTTTCGATGATGCAGGAGATCTCATCCCTCAAATAAATAGATTCATCCAAGGTTGACTCAGCAGCGTTTTCGCTCTGACTACCATCTTGCAGGCAGCTTTCTTTGAGGACTGACAGGCGGCAGACGGGCTCCGATGAGAGGATGTGAAAGGCGGCGAATTGCAAGGAAGAGAGAGGCTTCGATGAGAAAAGGATGGCATATAATGCAGCAACGGGTCCCTTGCTGAGACCCCAAAGCTGCATTGATTGGGCAGCTGAAGCCCTCACATGATGAGGCGAATTGATAGCACAGAAGCCGACGAGCTCCCAGAACTGGGAATATAAAAGCCTGCTTGATGCAATAATAGCCGAGGCCTCCACACCAGAGGAGCTCGCAATGGCCTCTGTTGCACCAGTAGAAAAGAACAGGCGAAGTGCGTGTTCAAGCAGGTCATCCCTGGTAGATTCCCAAGTTTTGGACCTGACGGACTGGAATTCCTCAGAAGATCTCATTTCCTCAGCTTCTGCAAGCTGAGAAAATAGAGAGAATATAATTAGTGCAATCTTGGTGATATTTATCTGTGAAGGGCCGATGATCTCCACAGCTGCCTCAAGCTTTCTCGATATAGTATCTAGACTGTCACCGGGCCCGGCATTGAGAATAATAGAGTCAACGTTCTCGGCAGCTTCCTCCATCACGAGAACAGTTGAATTTGTCCATAGATGCAACTGAGAAAACACGTAGTCCCAGTCGAGTTCATCAAATTCCAGCCAGCAATAACCCACAACAACTGCTGTTAAATTTGCTGACACCATTTGTGCCGTTGTTGCTGAATTGACTTCCGAAGAACATTTTTGTTTTCGAAATAAAGACAACAGAGATTTTCTTTCCACATGATTGATATCCTGAAACGCTTTGACTCGGATATTTCTGTTCTCTCTAGTTATGCATAAAGGGTAGCAAGAAATGACCACTTGAACCCATTCCACAAAATCTGTGATAAAAATGATGAAAAATCAGCCTGAGGTCAAAAAAGCCACATAGTTTATGAAAGCTGTTTGATCAAATAAGGAAAGAAATCGATGATTACCATTAGAGCTAGCTTGACTCAAAACTAAAGGCGGCAGAGAAAGGGCTTTCTCGAGCCAACTCAAGATATAGCCGTGCAACCTGTCTTCGCCCAATGCATCCAGAGCAGATGACCCCTTATATTCATCAGATGTAAGTTCCCTACCACGCAGGGGCTGAATAACTACATTTAGGATATATGGAAGAATCTTTAAACAACTCAGGTCCACCTCTGTCCCTATAAATAGTTTATCCACAGTATAGTCTAAAAGTAAATTGGCCTCTCTCTTGGTCCAAGTGCTGTCTTTGAAAGTAAGGGTCAACAATAAAGAAACGAGAGCTCTCAAATATGGATTTTGAATATTTTCAACCTCATCGTCTGATAGGATCCATGGATTTAGGAAAGTGGGCTGACCAGTGGTTGCATGGATTATGGCACCGTCTATTAATATCTTGGCAACACAACATACTATGCTTTCTTCAGCAGATGATTCAGTTTTAGCAAAGGCATTCAATAATGGTAAAAAGGATTCTGCCACGCTACCACCAGGCCATTTCCATGAACATAGCAATTCAGCAGCAAGCCATGAACGAGGAAAAGATAAAGATACAGACTGATCATTAGGTGCTCCCTCAAGAGAACTATGAGTCAGTGATGAAACTCCAGCAATTATTTTATCAACTCCGAGATTCAAAACAAGCTTGTTTACAAAAGCAGAAAAACTCTGATGCGTAAATTCCTGCAAGAGTGATAAAGTATCAAACAGCGTACCATTTCCACCTTTAAGAAAATCAGTGTTCATCAAGTAGATATAATGACATCAAGTAGAATGGAGTGTAAATCAAGTAGATATAATCCAGGAACAACGTTTTACCAATGGGAGACTGATAAATGAATCATCACGTAGCAGTTACAATTCGGATAAAAAGTGCAACTACCAGTAAGCCGTCTCAGGGGATAATGCACACCTGAACTTTAATGTAGAGGTACCAATGTAATTCGAATCTCTTTCCATATCTGGAGGGCATGGCTGTGTCTTAGGGACTGAATGCTTTAGCACAGTAATTAATTAATGCTTTCAGGAAGTTAACACAGTTATCTATGTACAACTAATAGTGAAATCTCTGGGTTCACGAAGATGTTAGAAATGGTTAAATAACATATTATTGTTTCCAGTCAAGAGCCACAAGCTACAAGACTTCAGATAAAGAAAACTTCCTCCTGGTTCAAATGATGAGTAACAAAGTGGTCAGATGGAATTACTGTGCTTATTGAGGGCAGATTTAAGCTTATGAATATCAGCATGCTATACGTATACATCAACATAGTGCAACAAGATAGCAATTGAGCTGAATCATTTAACGTGATATGGAGAATCATGCCCGTAACTTTCAGAGATAATCATTTAGTATGATTGACTTATTCACAAACATCGGCAATAAGGCTAGAGGGATTCACAAGTCGGAGACATTGACATTACTATTTCCTAAAAAAATTGTGGCAGCTGGAACCCAAGGGGTAGCAGATGTCTTGCAGTGATGAGGAAGAAGCGCCGTCCAAAAAAAGTCAGATTTGAACAAAGTTATTTATCTCTTCCACTTGACTTGTATCCTAAAAGGTGGAGATGCATTTTTTAGGAGTTTCCATAAAGAATAGAGACAGTAAAATGATGGTCAAAGACATCCCTTCTGCATATAGTATTTAACACTTTGACCCAGTATCCTAAAAGGTGGAGATGCACTTTGTGGGAGATTTCATAAAGAATAGAGAAAGTAAAAATGGTAAAACTCATCCCTTCTGCAAATAGTATTTAGCGAAAGCAGAGTAAACGTGTATAATTAAGAAGCAAGGAATATTATGCCCCTATCTGCAAGGGGGAAAAGGTAATGATGATATTCTGCTGTCACACGGTCAAAAAGATGACTCAAAAAGATGGAGATTTGGAGCATATGCAGGTTCTCTTTGAGGTCAATTTCTAATTTTATATCTGACTGATTCCCATATCTGCTGCCTTTCAGTATCGTAAGTCTCCACCAAACATTCCATTTATTACTGTGGAGGTACCCGTGATTGGTTTGGCCTCTTTCAGTACCTGGATGTAATTATTTGCCACCTTTTATGAAAGAGTTTTGAAATAAAATGCTGCTTTGGAGATGAGTGAGCCTAAGATCCGTCTGGTCTGTGAACCACTTTACCTTCTAGTTGTATTGAGGTGTTGGTGGCAGGTAGTAGAGGAGTTCAATTACTGGGTTGCACAGCCTATTCTCTGGGGCACATGAGCAGACGTGTGGTACACTACAATATGCAGAGTAAACCCCCGTGAGGGTTTTTTTAGAAGAAGGCTCGGTGTTCACTGTTCTCCATTATTAACAGAGTATGCCAGCACACAACTTGGCGAGGATACTTTGCATGTGAAATAAAGAATATGCCAACATGTTTACAGCTTACTGAAAAAAAGTTTCTAAATTTTTCTCTGCTATTAATGAATTTTGTAACCATCCACTGTCCTAAAAAAGTTTCACAAATAGAGAATTTTTTGCATTTTTTAAAACTACAAAAAAATAAAAACATAGTCTAAGAATGAAATTTCTCACATGAGTATTGTCTGGACTCTCAGAATGAATAGTAGCAGATCTACCATCACCAGAGCATGGAGCAACCCAGAAAGTCCAAGATTCACCAGTTGACAATAACTTTGTTAACAATTGTTGTTCCGCGGTGCCATCTTGACAGATATATTCAAGCATGTCCACCACCCATTTGCAGCAAAAAATAGTTGTACTGTCAACAGTAAATCTATCTGTGTCAGATATTGCAGACTTGATAGTCAGGACCAAAATATCTTCCAGTTTTGCATGACTGGATGAGGTAAGGCTTCTTAAGAAGGAAGAGCCAATCCTACTACGGAAATCATACATCTTCTTCCCTAGAGCCCATCTGGCACCAACGTGACCAAGATACACATCTTCACTGCCTACATTGCTGGCCTCAGCCAAACCCAAAAAATTATCGGACTTGTCATCCACAAATGCCTCGGACGTTATGCTATACTCCCATCCAATAATGAGTATGGCGGCTAAAATCGAAGCAATCAATCCACATTCATTATCAAGCCTCTTCAAGCAATAGATACAACTAGCAAGAATGTCAAAAGCAAATTGAGCCATTTCAAGGGTCGTCATGAAAGGCATTTCAGATTTCTGAATTAAATCCCATGTTTCATAGGACAACAATAAAGAGCTTGCAGACTTTGCCCACTTGAAAGGAGATACCACAAGAAATCCCACCAACTTTTTTAGAATTTCCTCAAATACAAGAAGCACAATTTCTCCAGGAAGAAAGCAGGCTTGATCATATTCTGATGACCCTCCAAGGGCAGCACTGCAACATATAGAGACAACATACAAGAAATGGACACTCATGTCATTCAGAATATCATTTTTTTCCAGAATTTTACTTAAAATTGAGAAATCAGACATGAATATCCAAATATTGTATTTTTTCTCGAAGATACTGAAATTTCTAGTTCTCCAGGCAAGTGCATAGTATGTGTTGACCCTAAATTTACATTTGGGTAAAATGTTTTTCAATGACACTAGTGAGGGCTGAAATTACTAATCATGTGGGCAAACTTGCCATCTAACAATTTCTCAGACGCATGGTCTTTTTATCATTCTTGGTTTCCTTATTGGCCCAATCATCCTGGTTCAGATAGGAGCACATCTGTGGCCAATGCTACTATTTCTTCAGGGCGGGTAGCTTTGGGATTTTCATTGACTATCTACAGGCTAGTACAGAGCTGTGACATAGAATTACATTACAGAATATTACACCTAAAGTGCATGCGAAGACGCAAAGGGAAGCTCACAGAAGTAAACTTATGAAAGAAATTGAATAAATATGAAGAAAAGTGTGCAATACGATGCAAGCAAAGAATGCTTAACAAAGAACGACTCTTCAAAAAAATATTTGGTAATCCAGATCATAACTTATTTATTCAATATGGCTAAGATTTGAGCTTGTCTGGTCATCGGCTTTTCAGCTCATTACTTCCCATGGTAAGATCATGCAGGCATTCATCCAAGTCACCACTTCGCTCACTCTCAGATCTGTTTTCCAAAGTTTATAGAAAATTGTGCTCTGAGCACATTTGTATCCAAAAACCGTTCTTAAGAATATATGTTTTCCAAAAACTAATTCATCTCATATGAGTTTTGAGATACACTCCCCTGATAATGATTTATCGATTGAGTATATTATATGGGGTTGAAAAGAAGCAAGATAGCCTTTCAAGAAATTTTGATAAATATTTAGATTATCCATTGGAAAAAGATGACCCCCGCATTGTGATGACCATAATAACGATATACAGGCAACAAGTTGCATCAGGAGGGATATGTAACAATGGGAGATACAATGGCACTGTTATAAATGAGAAACGCCAAGACATTACCATAGAAAAGAAACATCAGATTTGCTGAATGGAGGACGTTGGCAGGCAATAGAAGCTGCCACTGAATTTAAGAAATCATGTTGCCAGCATTTTGAATCGATACCTATATGTTGTAACTTAAATCCCGGTGTCCTGTTACCAATTTTTTCTCTTAATTTCCCCATCAGCATTGCTAGCACACGAACATGGTCACTTCCAGGATATTGTTCCAATTTTCTAGCATGCAGCATGATTAAAAGCCATTGTTGAGAGAAGATTTCCTCGTCCAGTAAAGAAATTAATAAATCAAGCCTTGAACTGCTAGAGCGTGTATATTTCTGTAGACACAAAGGAACAAAGTCTTCCTTGAAGAGGTCCAAAAAGAAGTCAGTCATCACTTTGTCATCACCCTCATCAGATAGCGGACTTCTGTAATGCCAACTTGAAGTAAAGAGATGTGACACAATAGTTCTTGGTCCAAAAATTTCAACGATAGTGCGCACGACGTTGACAACATCTGAGGAGTCCTGTACACGATTTAAAAAAATGTACATATCAAGAATATGAGGAAAAAAGTTCTTGACAAAGTAAACCAGAGAAAAGAACACATTTATGGATCCAGAAAATTTTTTGACTGAATGAAAGATGTCAAAATATTTTAATTTATATTTAAATCTGTAAATATTAATTCCCACGTCACATTCCAAAATCACGTTCATTTGTTTGTTATGATATAGGAGAAAACGCTTCAGATGATACACTGCTTGATGAGACTGGTGATCCCCTCTATTACAAATGGAAAGCAATTATACTTGAATCACAATGATCCTGGGTAAGAACAACAATTTTAGAATGCTATTGCACAGCTATTCATCAGGTAACACTAACGTGTTCAAATTATTTTCGTGCCTGAATCACCCATGTGCCTGCCTCAGCAGCCATTCTCCCACTGGTATGACCCTGATATGATTAGTTCAACTTCCCATTGAAGTAACTTGTTAAACAGTTCATTGATTAATGCCTTCCCTTATAGATTTAAAGAAGAAAAGCGGTTTCAAGGAGCTAGGACTCATCAAGAACTACAATTTGGCCCTAAGTTGACCCAGGCCAACATACTCCGTCAGGAAAGAAAGCAATAGAACTAACATCTACACGGAAAGAGGAAGTAACGCTGCTATCTGCCCAATATCAAAGTCAACAGCCGGCTTGACCCTAACAGTTCTCACATAAAAACTAAGCTACGACGAAAAAATATTAAGCAAACTTTCCTGTGTTAGCTGTAAGAAGGGAAAAACAATGGGAGGATAAACTGAAAATGGCTTGTAGTGTGGTTGCATGGGCTTTAAGGTTACAATGGGAGGAAAAACATGGGCTTTAAGGTTACAGAACCCATCAGCTGTCGTCTTGAAGTAGTAAGATACAAATAACGAAAATAGCAAAGAAAATTAGAGGCCAAAATGGGTGAAATAAAAAATAGGCTGTTCTGATGCATTTCATGGCCCCAAATGAAGCCCACAATTCCTGTCATCACCCAACATGATCTCACACACGATGCACAGCTTTTCATTTGGTGTAGGAACAAAATGAATATGAGACAAGCGAATTTCCCCGGAAGAAACCTTTCTGTGAGGAAGAACTTTCAATATGAAGCCACGTTGAAAGTCTGCCAAGTGAACAAAAAATTGGAATATGTACAAGCTACTTCCAAACCAACATTCAAAAGCACAGATGTCTTCAATTAACACTTGAAATGCTGTAGTACAAGAAAACAGGTTCCACACAAAAGCAACAACGGTTCAAACCTATAGACAGCCTGGGTTGATCATGCCAACATCCAAAATTCACTGTTGGATTTCGAAACATATATACAGATATAACATGCGATCTGAAACAATTGTTCAGGTAAATATGATAATGGGGAATTCATACAGAAAGTTGTTCCCAAACAAAGGCAAATATAATTGCCTATGTTCATTCTTTGCGAGAAGATGTTAAACTGACGAGTATCCAGCATTTATTTAAAAAATGAAGGATCAATTCAAGAGTAATTGTCATTTTTCTACGATAAAACAAAATAATAGGCATCAATTCAAGAGAAACAATCTCATCTTCGTAGTCCAATCCTGAAGGTGATGATAAAAAATGAAAAAAATCACCTTAAATACATTTGACACTTACCAAAGATCTAAGTAAAGGAAACAACTCAGCAAAAAGTGGCCCCGCGACATGATTCAGAGGCCAGGTTTCATTTTTCTGCAAAGCATGTTGATCAAGTAGCAAAAGAAAATTGATAATTTGTTCTGTCTGTTCTGAGTATTTTTGCAAGTTCTCCTCTTGTCGCAAGATATCCAAGCAGTCCTTTTGAAATGGCGTACAAAAAGTACCAAGCAAACTAATTTTCCTCAGGGATATATTTGAAAGAACTCCAATAATTGATCTAGCCAATTCCTGAAAATAGCTGAAAGGACAATTTACACCAGGAGTTTCCTGTAATCTTGCATGTAAAACTTGAGTGTCATCCTTTCTCCCCAGGAAAAGATATTCGTGCCACAGAAGCAGCACAACGATATTCTCAATTAGAGTCACTTGGAAATGACAGATATTATCTTCCCCTGAAAAATGTCTGTATATTTGCAAGTCAGCCAAAAATTAAACTACAAAAGATATTGGAAAAATCTCTGACAGAGAAGCAAAATGCCACCATAAAAAGAGCCGGATCAGTTCATAAGAATTATCACCTTGATGCATTGAATAATCCCCACAAGAAACATTCCTTGAATGCTTCAAAGAAAGTCGATTGATCCAAAGAGGAGGACTGTGGATTTCTTCCTGCCCACAAGTTCTGAAAGAACTTCAGAAGAAAAGATTCCTCAATAACTGCTTTAGGAGGTATGGCATCCAGGAGCAGAATCAAAATTGGATAGGAAACTTGCTGCGACCCATAACACCCATTTCGCAAAAAATGCCAAAGGCAAGCAAGGGAACCTTTCTGAACATTGTCGAGGAACCAACTGTCTGGAAACTTTTTTAAAAATAGCAGTATCATGTCCCACATGGAAGAATGGCATGACGCATCCTTCTCTCGAAAAGCAGAAAGTATTGCTGTTGAAAGTGGTGTAATATTTTCTACACTGAAAACGTGAGGCATATGCTTAACATAGCTTCCAAGTATAGAATATGTAGCTGAACGAACTCGAGGGCTTTTAGACTTGAAAAATTCAAGAAAAAAATTATGAGCAGAAAAAATTCTCTCTGCAGAAGAAATAATACTCTGCCTAGCTTTTAAAGGAACTTTCCGTCCTTCCTGGGCAGTGTCTGAATCATCAGTTTGCAGTTTCGTCCCTATTAAGACATCTAGAAGAGTAGCCGCCGCTAGCAAGGATGATGAAATAACCTAGAAACAAAAATACACAATATATTACTGAAAAGAATGCAAGATGTGATAAAAAAACCATCAAACTAAAGAAGGATTTCTACCAAAAGAATAGACCAAGAATGACTTCGGCTATTTTTTCTTATTGAAAGTCGATAAAATATTCATTAATAGAAAATTCTAAACAAGGGTGTGATTCATCGGCGATGCAATAATCCCACAAACTAAACAAACACAAAAAAATAGAATCCTTTCCTTTATCATTCAAAATCTCACCTACCCCCTCATTGTTACAAGCCATCTGAGATAGGAGGAAAAGTTGAGTTGAAGAACAATAAAAGGTGGGTTAAATCCGAAATAAAGTTAGGGGGGAATCCAATTAAAAATGGGTCATTGCTTGCAAAAAAAACAGATCATTACCATTGGCTACTAAGCTCTAGTTCAAAATAAGCACCATTAATAATTTACCCAAATTTGAAATAATGACTAGTCCAAGCAAGTTCAAGAAAATATTTTTTGCCTCTGGCCATTGAGAGGCCGCTCACAAAGTTGAGGTGCTCATGTCCCAAAAAGAACTGCTTTCTGACTCATAATAAACCCAATTAAGGTTAAAAGGTTCGTGCACATTTTTTAATGGGTTTTTACCCTAGGCACCAAGGTCAAGCATATAGCAAGTTCAAAAAAAATTGATGCGTTACTAAGATTTAGCTCATTAAATGCCTAGTATAAAGTGAATGGACTATTGAGATCTCACTAATAAGTATAAATAAAATATAAGGGCTCCAGAGCATTAATTAATTAGACTCAAATCTCAGGCTCATTATAGGCCTCTCTTGAATTCTCACTTTTTTTTCTTGAGAAGGTCGTTATTCTCTTCTCATATTTGTCCTCATGAATTTTGGAATTAGATAGGGTTTCTATTTATAGAAGATCAAAGACTGATGCTTTAGTGAAGGGAAGATTCTCATGAGCCCTTTCGTAAGAGACCACGTGTTGGCCATCCTCCAACAGAGAGAGAGAGAGAGAGAGAGAGAGAGAGAGAGAGAGGTGAGCATCATAAAGACATCAGTGTCCCCAACCTTGCAGTGAATACGTATTTTGTCTTCGGCTATCCACAAAAGTAGGGGTAACTTTGCAAGTGGCTCTCATTTTCTCTCACTTTGGGTTTTTTCCACAACTAAAGGAGTCTGTGACCGTCAGGTTTTCTTTTTCTTTCCACAATATCATAAACATCAATATGGCTGACAATAGTCTGCCTGTTCCTCAAAATTTATTCTGTGGCAACTGTAGTGAGGAATGGTGTTATAATGTGATTTTAACCCACGTAATATCTAGATTTATTTCTTTAGGAACTCGTTTTCTTTTGTCTTCTTAGAGACTAGATATAATGTGTTTCGTAGATTGGATCCATTCGTAGACTCCAATTTTTACGTTAGTTTAAATTTGAATCCTATCTACAAACCAAGGTAAGAGTTAATTACATCCATCCTTCTACTAAAGGAACCTCTTTGATTAACTGTCATATACCATGCCATAAAAAGTTATTTCATAAAACATCATGAATAAACTTGAAGGCAGCTAGAAGACCTTAGTAATTCATGAAGTTCATTCTAGGAGTTTCAAGGGTAAGGCCTACTCATGAGTCTATGAAATAGAGCTCACCGCATAAATGTGCATACTAGAGATATTTAATTGTCTATGGAATGTTAACTCATTTAACAAATTTATGATATGAGGCCCATTTCATAAATATAAGAAATGATGCCTATTTTGATGCGTACACGAGAGATGTGATCCATTTTACACATTTATGAGATGAAACTCGCATAGATAAAAAAAGTGGGATGCAGATGGGATGTGGCTCATGTGAAAAATCATGGGATGCGGCCCTCCCTCTCCCACCTTTTCTTTCTGCTTCAAACAATTAGTATGTTTTTATTTTATTGGCATCTAGCCATTATCTCCTTGCCAGCACTCAAACACTGTGAACTAGGCAACATCCTCCATTTACTTGAAATGAAATTCTAGAGCTTACTAGTTAGGATAAAGTTGCTCTCTCTCTCTCTCTCTCTCTCTCTCTCTCTCTCTCTCTCTCTCTCTCTCTCTCTCCCCGTTTTTTCCATTTCTCACATACTCTATCACTACTTCCATATTTTCTAAAAGATATACTCTTCAATTATATGAATAATCAATATGTTAGAAAATCTAAATGTTATATTATCACAATTTAAGGGTATTTTGGGAATGTGTCTCTAGGACTTGCCCCTATTTAAGGGACAGCATGTGAGAGGAGATTTGAGGTGTCCTAGTGTACGTTTTGTACAGAGTCAAATAAAATGAGATGCAAAATTCTAGATCATAAGACGCCTTGAGCATAAGTTCTCACATGGCTTACATCTGTGGTCAGGAATTGTTGTCCCCTATCTACGATTTGTTAAGATAAGGTATCGAATCATACCCACCATACCAGGTTACGGAATAATTCAGAAAGAATCGAACAAATTCAGATAAGAGCATTTCTTCCAAAACACCATTAGTTATTTGACAAGAGTATGCTCCACCAGCCCTATCCATGGGCACCTCCTAACGGAAGGGTTTAACATTAAAACTAAATACTCCTGCATAATCCCAAAACTCAAAAAAGGTAATCTGAAGTTCAGGAACTTATGTCATATAAAGATATTGATCAGTATACATGTCTCCGGTACATAAATCCAGCCAACTAAACATTAATCGGAAATTATGATTTGACTGAAGAAAGAGACGGCACAAAACACAGTAAGATGGTCCTAAACAATAGAAAATACGAGATAACACTCTTCAAGGAGAACGAAAACATACATGGTTGTGCATCTCTTCCAGTTCATCTGTAGGGATAGATTTCTCCATCATCTCTTGTGGCTTGAGCCTTAGATTCTCATCTAAATACAGAAAAATCTCATTTGCACAGAGAACCAAGGCATCCAATCTCTTCTCTTGGGCAGGAAAAGCAGCCTGTTTTTTAATATTATGTCACAAAACAACATAAGCCAAAAAATTGGCATAATGATAGTTATCATATGTTCAACAAAACATGACTGCCCGAGTAAAGATGACTTATAAAACGTTAACTCTGGTGCAGTCAAGATGACTATTGCAACACCAAGCGTCCTGCAATCTTAACAAATAATCGAACGAAAAGGCTTTTGGTACTGACTTTTTACATGTTCATGCTTCTGAGATTACAGAATTTGAACATTGATTCTACATGTCAATGCATTTAATCTGGTTAGACTGCTTTTTTCAAGTCAAAGAAGTGCAGTGTTCAAGGAAACTAAGAATAAGAAAAAAAAAAAAAAAACCAACTACTCTAGAAAAAGGTATGCCTCCAGACCTCCAATGACCGCCGAGCAGCTTGAGCAACTTCAGATACAGGATCAAACTGGGAAAACCACCATGGTCCCATCAAGGATTTCAGATGAGGAGCTAAGCCTCTCCTGAGCGAAAAGGAACATAAAAAGTTAAGTCAATAAAAGATCTCAGGAGGATACATTCAGGCACTTTACACAGGTTCTCATACGAACCAATCATTTTCAAGTTCAGATAACTTGAATAACATGTATGCATGGAAATTTTTTTGTCTAAGTTCAAAGCCAACATACAGACGACAGAAAATCGTGGTTAATAATACAGCAGGAAATTTCCGTGCAGCAAATACAAAATCTAGAGCTAACTTTAAGCAGAAACATAGGACATATGAACACGAAAATATTTTGAACCTTTTACATCGCAGAGTGATATTTTTTTATCACTTTTTGTGATAGTGTGTGGTTCAGCCTGGTACTTTTCCAACGTAAAATCAGAATTTCTGTTTTGAATATCATATTAGCAATCATTGAGGTTCTGATAACGCACAAAGCACAGCATACACAATAACGTGATCATGAGCACGTGAAAAAAAATGTTCTCAATAGTTTGATATTTTCGTCAATATAAATAGGTTCTTTAATGCAAAAATTAACACATAGAAAAGAAGACTTGGCAAAATAGATCAAGTTTAGGCTAATATGTTTGAGCTGCATAGATTAAAGTCAACATCCAATTCCGACACTTCAGATACCAATGTGTACTATAAATAAGGGAATGTGTCATGATTATCTACATCTCGATCCCAGGAGTGTATTGGTTTCCAGTTTCTTTAACACGTGAGGATCACATGGGAAGAAAAAAAGATTTAGAGAATTCATGAAATGATATTCTTGTTTTCTTGAACATGTACCTTTCACAGACAAATATAAAGTAAGAGTCATTTTGCAAAACAAGATACGAATTAATTCAGCATGCTTTCTACTACCAGGAGTTTAAAAATCATAAAATGGCTGTTCTCATCTTCATTTATGCTATAGTTATTCGGCATATTTTTTAGACGAGACTGAAAAAATGCCAAACATGAAAGAATCAAACCTCACAGCAGAGACAAGATTAGCCATAGCCTCATGAGTAGACCGCCGGACATCTCTGCTATAATCATACAAGAGTTTCTTGTACTCAAATGCCTGAAAAGGAGGCAACCCTTCTTGTAGTCGTCCAGATTTAGCAAAATCTTAAACCAGATGGTCGACTTTTTATGATTATTATTAAAAACATTGGTTCCGAATCACATTCTGGCAGGTATTTTGTGCCCTGGAAGAGACATCAGGGATTATACAGGGTATATGATCACCCCCACCACGAAGAAAAGAGAACAAAAGGAAAAAAAATCATAAGGAGATAGGAATAAAGAAGCTCAACCTACAGGAAAAGTTATGCCGCAATATACAATGATGGATGTAAATAATAGAAAACAAGAGATTAAGAATAAGCGACAGATTAGCATGGAAAGAAGTGGGAAATGTAGGGAGATCATGAGGGAAAAAAATGGGAAGAGGACAAACAATGAGTGGGGAGCGCAGCGTGTGTGAGGGAGGGAAATGTATCTCGCTATAAGGAAGAGGATCATCACCTGAAGCTTGGTTGGGGTTTTATTCAGAATAATGGAGAAGAGAGGGAGGAGAGGTATAGTGTGAACGTCCTTAGATTAAAGTAGATCGAAGGTGGATATTTAGGTCAGGAGATGATGAGGAAGATTCCGGTGACTCCGGTGACCCAGCTGACCAAAAGAGTGGCTTCTCCAGCGGGTTAGAAGATCTATGATAACCCCAGAGAACGTGTTTGAATTGGAAAATGGTAATTACTGAGTGGATTAGAGAACAAAAGAACCGTACCCATTTTGGTACAATAATTGCAAGCTCTGCTCCCGAAGCTTGTTTAAAGAGTGCACTTAAAGTCGTAAGAGCTTTGACCTGCATCAAAACCAAACTGGATAAAAAAATCTCTTTCTTCAACACAGACGCATTGTAGAGTATAAGTCACTATGTCAAACTACTTCCATAAAGTTGAATGACAGATCACTAGATTCAACAGAAATGTTTTGGTCAAAAAAAGACATGACAAAAGAAAAATATGGCACTAAAAATTATAAAGCACAAAAAAACAGCATAGGAACACTACAGGATATATTTTAGATCACATTGTGAAATTTTAAATTTTTAAAGGCATGCAATACAGATATCACAAGCCATTATTCATTATATGGTTGTTTTGGTTGCCCACTGTGATCACCCTGCACATCGACACATAGCTGCTGCGTCTCTTTCTTTCCCCCCTCTTTTAATCCCACCAATCTCACACCACTTTATCTTTCATCTACTATATCACAGCAATAGAATGAAGTACTTAAAATTATTTTTAAAAAAATTGTATGAAAAGGACTGATCAGAAAGAATTGTCCAAAGGTTCCCATGATAAATAGACTGAACTGGTCAAGGAACATGAAAGAACTGCGTTTGCCCACATTCGTAAACAGAAAAACACGTGGGTTTCAGATTTTCAGAGGGAATCACATCGTAAGTTTCTCTCTCGGCCATGTTGTTTGTCATCAATGGATGAACCCCACTTCACTGAGGAATAGGAAACCAAATTTGGACACACTAAGATCTTCCTGTTGAAAGATTTACTTGACATAACAGATAACTTCCAAATGGCAAGTTCTTTCAGCCATAGTGAGGATGGAGCCATATTACGAAGCAGTGACCTAAGGAAAGGTGAATTTCTCAAGAAATGAGGTCATTGGCATGGGAATACCTGAGGAAGACATACAAATTACAGCAGACACTTTGGGCTGAATGACATCCTTCTTCCCAAGGATTTGTTTCTCCCTCCCAAAATCTGCATGTCCAAAATGTAAATTAGAGAGGAAAATATTTTGGATTTTTTTTATAGAAGATTTAGAAGTTGGGAGCGAATTTATTGACAAATGGTGCAGATAGATTTCAGTCTGTCCTCAAAGAAGAAATATTTCATGGGTCGATGCATCTAAGAGAAATTCCCTCAGTACAACGAGAAATAACAACAAAGCTCCAGGGACATTGGTGAAATGGGGAGTGAAATTTAGGAAGGAAGGGGGTGATCTACCAAGCATCTAAAACAACAATAAAGCCCTGCCTGTGATATAGATATGGAAATTAGGAAAAAAAGGAAAGAGCCACAATGTGTATGTATTCCAGATCAATGTATTTAAAACAGATACGTGGAAATCTATCACAAGGTAACCGCTCTCACATCTCCATTTGACGTCAAATATTTTTAGGAGATTCACACTTCATGGTCCCCTTAAGGAAAGTTTGCCCCTTATCTAATCCATGGTATCTATCCATCTCATGTCTAAGGCTTTTTTTACACTGATAGAACACAACAACAAATAAATATGCAAGCGTATATGACAGATCCATCAGTATTAAACAGGCCAGTGTGATTTACAGTTGCCCCATAGTTTATATGTTAGGGCAAGAAGAAAAAAAAAATTCAAGAAATAGATCAACCTCAATGCTTAGATGGGGAAATAATGATGATTATGGACGCAGTTCTAACAAAGAGATTGGCACACGTAGGTTCACAATACCATCCAAAAAAATTTAAACTCCAGAAAAATCCTGAGATAATTTGGTCTGATAATTTCAGATACTTTTCTTGGTGTTTAAGTACCGCATATTAAATGTGTGCCTTTCATTGCTTCATGATTGCTCGTTTGTGACTTCATGTGATTTCCATTCATTTCCTTGCAATAAAAAATTGTTGAGAGAAAATCGGAAAAGGATTGAGCTACTGCCTTGGATACCTGAACTTACTAGATATGTAAGCACATGAGTTGCCATTCAAATAATATTTATTCAGAAAAAATAACTACGGAAATAAGGATAACAAGGAGTTGACACCAAAAAGAATTAATGAAGCATCATGAGATAAACAGCACCGTGAGTTAAACGTAGGAAAAAACTTACAGCAGAAACACATAATCAAAACTACGACAGGGAAAAGTGAAATGGAAAACCGTTAATATTCACCTTTGTTATAGGATCCTTCCTACCGAGTCTCTTTAAATGCTGTGCAAGTTCACCATCCACATCCTGTGACATATATCGATTTGTGTATTTAGCAAGTGTACCAAAATGAACTTTGAAAATACCAACAAATAGGTTCACCTGTTAAATGATTTACATTGAAATTCACAACACCGTGTAGAAGTGGGATAAGCATAAAGCCAGAACATTTAGAAGGCAAGAAGTTAAATTATTTTACCCTGCCTAAATGAGAAAATTGAGGAAAAGACCATGAAGAATAAAACCAGACAATTTTGATACGACTCAGCCGATTTGAATCAAAACCAGAGCCCAGACAACCTTCATTAATTAAGAATCAGCAGGGATAGAATGGAGTTGCTCCCAGAATCGGTAGAATTGTGTCAACATGATTCGCATTGCAATCGAAATTGGCAAAGATTCTTCAGCAATCAGGACAGACTTTGACTTCTTTGGACACAAGGTAAGGTCTTCGTGGGGTGATGGAGGACGCATAAGATTCTATCAAAAACTATAATGTGCGAGCGTTTAATTTGTCGGGAGGATACCCTGGGCTGACAAGAAAACCAGTTAGACACCTTCCGAAATGAGGCTATCTTTTACAAGACAGAAAACGAAGATATGAGAGTCCTCCCGATGATAGCATTATCTTTAAAAGATTATCAATAATCTATCCGACCCCTCCCCGCCCCAATCTTTGCATTTTGTTCGTCAAATCTTGACCATTCCAATCCACGGGCCAAAAATTGTATCCCTTTTACGTTACATACGAGCAGCTCGTCTTGAACTGATACCATAGTCAATCATGATTCAGGCACCGATTATTTCATGTGTAGTAGTGTGAAAGGGCATATTTTTCATCGCGGACAAGCAACCTCAGAGATGAGTCTGTTTCCTATGTACAATATTTTGATAGTCCAACATCGTTGAATAGAAACTGATAGTTAAAAAAGATTAATGAGAGAGACAATACAGAGGAAGACCCGGCTTCTTCGCCTATGGAAGAAGATTCGATTCGAGAGCTTCCAAGGTATCCCCCAAAGCCTACGCTGGAAGCACCAGAAGACAACAGCGACGCTGCCAGGCTGCTCGATCAATGGAAAACCAACGAATTATGAAAGTGAGCCGGCAATCAACAAAAAAATAAAGAGATGCACGAGATACCGTCGCTAGAATCTACCTGCTACTAGAGGGACGCCCTTTGCTCCTCCCTCCTTCTCCCTTCGGTTTCCCCATTCTCGGGAGCGACCTCGCAGAGCCCCGCTTCCCCCTTAGAGCGCAGGAGCGTTCGCGAATGCAGACCCTAAGACCCAGCAGCTCGGCTTCAAAAGACCTCGCCACTCCAGACCTCGACAGCGATGGTCAAGTCTGCATTTTTTACCGAAATACCACCCAGAAACACAGTTTGCCTCCACCTGTTAATGGGCCAGTCTAGCTCGGCAGCTTCTTCTTTGAGGCCTGGAAAGGTAGGTAAGATCACCATAAGCCCAGAGATGCCCATCTCTCCTGATTAATACTGGGTCTAGGTGTTGCATCAAGATGGGATCTTGGAAACTGGGCAGTTCCCCTATAAAAGAGACGGATCATTTTCCCCAATAAGAGGTTTTTTTTTGTGTGCTTTCTATAAGTAGAAAGGTTGCTCGGCCTAGATATAGTAGTGTTGTAGCTCAAGGGTGGAGCAGCAGGTTCCCCAAGTCAACTCCCTGGAAGAGGTACAAGCACATGTCAAAGATGTAGATGCATCTAAAGATTGATGTGCCCCACACATGTTGAGGACAGATGTCATTGATGTGGAAGACATGAAGTATATGTGAGTGTGCCCTCCCCAAGATGTAGGAGAATAGCATCACATTGAGGCTTGATGTCCCCAACCCAAATATATTCTTGAGAGTTTCCTAAGATACCTAAATTAATGCCTTTGGGTGGTCCACAATAAATAGAAAGTGATGTTAATTAGTATGTACTTGGCCAGAGATTTTTAGTTATGATGGCATGCAAGGACCAAAGGACAAGATCAAGCTCTACATCAACTTGTGGATGTATTTTGTGAATTTATTAGAAGAATTATTTCTCACACACATGGTAACACATTGGCTCTTTGAGGGAGACTATGTGAGGTAATTTGGACATCAAGAATATGCCCAATAAGGAAATACTCTTCAACTCTATGTATGCAAGGTGCATTGCCATGGAGCAAAAGATGTGCAATTGTTATACTACTTGGGAGAGGGGTATAATAATTTTCATAAATGATCATGCAAAGTGTTTGCTACCTAGTTCAGATCATGGAGGAGGACAGGTAGATGTTGTGTAATTTTAGTATGAGTCCTATGAGTTCACTATGATGCCAGTTGAAATCACCAGTATGTTAGAGAATCCCACACAATTTTAATGAAATTTTGATTTGCATACAAAGTTTGGAAGAAGATTTATATATTTTATGTGGTGTTCTTCATGGGAGGAACATGAGATGTTCCCCAAGTCAAAAGGTGTTTTTTTTTTCTGGGTAACACAGAGAAGATGGATGATGTGTATATGGAGCCGAGGTTCGTGCCATGAGGGCGGGGCGGATGAAGAACACGAGGAAGACGGCCTTGAACGGTGATTCAGGGCGAACCAGTCGATATGATGCTCTGATGTCTCTGTGATCCCCGACGCTGAAGGTGACGGGGTCTGGATGGTTGACTTCCTGCGGTTCGGAGGGCGGTTGATTCATGGCTTCCCCATCTCTCTGGTCGAGTGTCTGGAGGTTGTGTTCGACCCTGCAGGAGCCGGATTTGAGGGAGATGATCACGTCGGCGGCGGCGGCGGGGGTGGAGGCTGCGGCCGGGGTGTCAACTGCAGCAACTGATTGGGGGCGGGATGATGGCGGCTGTAGCTTCTCCTCGGCGCCGAGAAAAAACGGTGAAAGAGGATCCTCGTCTTCTTCCATGAACTTCACGACGAGTTCTTCGCCTTCCCGAGTTCTTCCATGAGAATATTTGGGCTCCTCCGATGGCCCAACGCCCGACGTTTCGCGTCCTGCGCGACGAAAACCCGCCGGCAACAACCCCATGCTTCTTTGGCTCACCTCGCCTCCGGCAAAGGGACGACGGCCTTGGCGAACGCTGTCGCGTTCGCGACGAAGGCGAGGCGTCTCCCATTGGGAAGCAAAGTTCATGCTCAGATCATCAAATCGGGCTGCGCCGGGGACACATTCACTCTGAACTGCTTGCTGGTTATGTACTCAAAATGCGAGGCTCTAGAGAGCGCCATCAAGCTGTTCGAAGAAATGCCCGAGAGAAATCTCGTCTCTTGGACATCCATAATCTCGGGGAGCGTTAATCACCGCGAGTACAAGATGGCCCTGGAGACTTACCTAGAGATGACAAGAGCGGGGCTATGTCCAAATGAGTTCGCCCTTGCAAGCATACTCAGGGCCTGCGCAGCTCTCCAGGACATTCCTCTCGGGTCTTCCCTCCATTCTCTCATCTTAAAGATCGGCATGGATGTGAATTCCTTCGTGGGCAGCTCACTCCTCTATATGTACGCCAAGTCCAGGGACATCAGATCCGCAGAAAGTGTTTTTGGGGCCGTTTGCTGTCCTGATCTTGCATGCTGGAATGCAATGGTTGAAGGCTACATCATGAACGACTGTGTTCGTGACGCATTTCGTATGGCATCTCTGATGCATTGGCAAGGACTCGTCGGTGACGACTTCACATTCATGGCTCTCATCAAGGGCTGCTCCGACTCCAGCTATTCGGACTATGGGAAGCAGATTCATGGAGCAGTGATCCGCCATCAGATGGAGTCCTGCACCATGGTCATGAACTCCCTTGCCGGTATGTATTCCAGAATGGGCCTGAAGGATCCAGCTGCTAAGGTCTTTGTCAGAACGAAGCGGAAAGATGCTGTTTCTTGGAATATTATGATGACAGATCTTGCTCAGGAGGAGGACAAGGATCGGGAGTTTGTGGACTCATTTCGTCGAATGTGTTCAACAGGTATCAGCCCAACTGGGGTTACTTTCTCAATGGCGTTTCGACTGTGCAGCACTGAACATGGCGTGGCTCTTGGCCTCCAGTTCTTTTCCTTTGCCCACAAGCTCGGGCTGGTGGGTGATGCCTTTGCCACAAATTCACTCATAGATATGTTCTGTAAGTGGGGTCGGACAGAAGATGCCTGGTTCTTACTATCAAGGCTTCCATCAAAGGAGATCGTCTCCTGGAATGTGATGATCCTCGGGTACGTCTCCAACAGCTGCCGCACAGAAGCCATGCAGCTTTTCCGTGCTCTATGGAGGTGTGGTGTAAAACCGGATGAATCTACGTATTCTAATGTTCTCAGTTCTTGCAGTGGTGGGGTTCAGTTCGAGAGGATTGAAGAACAGATCCATGCCTGCGTGGCCAAGACTGGTTTTAGCTCTTCTTGCTATGTGGGCACCTCATTGATCAATGCTTATGCTAGCTCCGCCACGGTTGGGAGCTGTTTCAAGTCATTTCAGGAGATCAGAGCACCAGATCTGGTGTCCTGGTCGGCCATGGTAGCTGCGCTCTCGAGGCAGGGCTTCTCCCCAGAGGCATTATCCCTGCTCAACAGTCTGGGTGAAGCAGGGGAGAAGCCGGATGATTTCATAATCTGCAGCGCCCTGAACGCATGCGCTAACATCTCCGCCTTCACTGCGAGCAAGTGCATCCATTCTCTCATCGTGAAGTCCGGATTCGAGGAGCGCCAGTGGATAGCGAGCGCTCTGGTGGATGCCTATGCAAAGAGCGGGGACATCGATAGCTCAAGAGCTCTGTTTACGGGTTTCCTGGGGGACCATGATCCGGTCCTCTTCAACAGCATGATCACAGCTTATGCCCACCATGGCCTCGTGGCCGACGCCATCAAGCTCTTCGAGAAGATGGAGTCCTCCGGCTTGCCGCCGAGCCAGGCCACGTTTTCAGCGGTGATCTCCGCCTGCAGCCACTCGGGGCTCGTAGAAGAGGGCCGGCGGTTCTTCAATTCTATGATCTCTCGGCATGGGATCATTCCATCGATGGACAATTATTCCTGCTTGGTTGATCTCCATGCCCGGAAGGGCTATCTTCAGGAGGCGAAGGAGGTGATCCTTTCAATGGCGCTTGAGCCCTCCCCTGCCATTTATAGATCGCTGCTGAGTGGTTGCAGGGTGCATGGGAACAGAGAAATCGGCGTGTGGGCGGCGGAGAGGATGACCCAGTTGGAGCCGGGTAATGGTGCCGCCCGTGCCCTCCTGCATGGTTTATATGCCGAGGGAGGCGACTGGGCGGTGGCGGCGGAGGTGATGGGGAGGGCGTCGAGCCAGGGAGCTAGGAAGCAGCTCGGATGCAGCTCTGTTGAGCTCTGATTTCTTCCCATAATACGGGAATTATCCATCAAGATCTCTGATTTCAATGCTCTGGTTTGCGGGTATCAGAACCCAAGACAGGAAAGAATTCCAATCTCGGAGGTTGCTGGTTTGTGCTATTTTTGGATAAATACGAGGTTTTTTCCAGTTGGAAAATTTCTAGCAACGCCGTTTCTTCCTCCTACATACTTTTGAAAATTATATTAGATCATAAAATACCACAGCATAATTCGGTGCACCTGTCGCAGGGGCAGTGGGGGAGTAGTAGTAGCTGAATCTGCTTGGGACAGACTCGCTCAAATCATGAGGGCTCGACCTAATTACAGAATAATCATGAAGATGAGCGGCCCAGCTACCCTAATTTGTAAACATGAAGCGTCATAGTTGGTACTCCTACGAAGGCATGAATAGGCAGCTTGCCAAACATATAAATCAAATAATGGACCACCTACCCCCGAAAACTTAGGGAAATCATATTTAATGAGTCACCATCATCTTCTTGAACGGGCAACCACCTAATCTCTCCGTCTGTCTCATCTGTAGCTTCACTTCATCGGGATCTCATGCGGGAAGGCTACACCGACACTATATCGATAGGCAGTAGGTAGAAAGAGGAAGAGCTCACAGGCGTCTCTCTCTCTCTCTCTCTCTCTCTCTCTCGCTGTCTGTCTGTCTCTGTCTGTCTATCTCTCTCTCTCTCTCTCTCACTCACTCACACACACACACACACATCTGTAGTCTCACTTCGGGATCTCATGCAGAGAGCCAAGACCTACACTTTATTGACAGGCTGTCGGTGGGTGGGAGGAAGAGGCGAAACATGCGGCTCTCTCTCTCTCTCTCTCTCTCTCTCTCTCTCTGTGGTTTCGTTCCGTCGAGAGGAAGGATGCGGAGACGACGTTACGGTCTGTTGTGAGCCTTCTGGGTTGGCGGAGGGGGAGCGGCCGCCACCTGCGTCTCCGCCGCTGCCGTCTTTGGCGACCCGCTCCGGTACCTGTAGGCCCGTGCCAAGATCAAGAACAGCCCAAGGTTGACTGCCCCGCCGACCGCCAGGGTCCAGTAGACCCTGTCGAGCCTGGATGCGTTAATGTTGTCCGGAAGCCAGTCCGTCGCCCGCCGCACCAGGTCAACCAGGGCGGTACTGAGGTAGAACCCCAGGGCGATGATCAGTGCCATCATCCCCGTGGCGGTGCCCCGCAAAGCCGGAGGAAACTCCTGGTAGTAGAGCGCCACCTGCCCGGGGAAGTGGAGGGCCTCCGCCACTCCGACGAGTACCAGCGGCGGCAGCAGCCAGAGGACGGACACCGGAACGGTGGCGCCGCCAGGGTTGTCGGCGAGGCGGTGGCTTCTCACGGCGCTCATCCGCATCCTCTCCACCAGCGCCGACGCCGCCATGGCGGCGATGTTGATGGCGTGGCCGAGCCCGACGCGGCGGAGCAGCGATTCCTCGCGGCCGGTCAACCAGCGCCATGCGGGGAAGATGAAGCGGTCCAGAAGACACAGAGTGACCGCGGAGGCGGCGAAGGAAGCGACGATGAGGGAGCCGGCGGGGACGGAGAAGTGGGGGCCGAGGCGGCGGTCGACGGTCAACGCCTGGAGGATGGTAAGGGTGCCCTGGATGCCGATAGAGACGCTGAGGAAGATGCCGGTGGACCAGAGCGGGAGGATCCTCACGATGGCCTTCAGGTCCTCCACCTCCTGCACCGTGCACAGCCGCCATGGCTTCGCCAGAGAGCCGTCCTCGTTGGTGTCCCCTCTCGTCAGTACCGCCGCCTTGTTTAGCCACCTGTCGTCAAGTCAAAGCCCACAAATAAAAAAGTACACTTTCATCTCTTTCCGACCCATCGATCTAAAAAGTCAAAACCTTTTTGACCTTGTAATTCAATGATATTTAATGGTTAAGTACCTCAAGCTCGGCGATGGAGGCTGATGAGATTGGGGCGCCGGCCTGTCTTGCCCGTAGAAGAGTTCCTCGCCCTCCGGCGAGGTCGGCAGC
This sequence comes from Spirodela polyrhiza, assembly GCA_024713555.1. NCBI lineage: Eukaryota > Viridiplantae > Streptophyta > Magnoliopsida > Alismatales > Araceae > Spirodela > Spirodela polyrhiza. The sequence continues at coordinate 6,842,202 of CM046536.1, read as the reverse complement.
CTCCACTTCCTCACGGCGGCGACCGCCACGCGGGCCAAGCCGGTGAAGGGGCTCCCCGCCGGCTTGGGCCGCCGGTAATGGCGCACGCCGAGGAGCAAGACGGCCGTGGCGGCGGCGCTGGCGGCGGCGCAGATGCCGAAGCCCCAGCCCCAGCTGACGCTATCCTGCACGTAGACGATCACGGTGGCTCCCAACACGAAGGAGACATACTGCGCTACGAAGTACCAGTTGAAGAACACGTTCTGATCGGTGGTGCTGTCGAACTGGTCGGCCCCCATGGTGGCGGTGGTGAACCTCGTGCCGCCGGAGACCACGCAGATCAGGGCCACCGCTGCGTAGAGCGCGGCGAGCTGGGCGGGGTTGGCGGCCCGACAGGCGTCGGACCCCGTGGCGCACGGCGCCGGCCGCAGTGAGCTTATGGTGGAGGTCAACGTGAAGAGAGTCGTGCCCTGAAAGCAGAGATAATGCATTAGGAGTTTCTGAAGCCAACCAATCTCTTCAGTCCGTGATCAACTTTGAAGGAGTCCATGAGAAGGAAGGGAGGAAGAAAATGGGTTACCAGCATGGAGACGGCGGTGGAGACGGCGAGGATGGGGAAGCAGCCGAAGAAGGAGTCGGAGATAACAGCCCCGAGGACGGGGGCGAGACTGATGCAGCCGTTGACTACGTTCGTTATCTGCGCCGCGTCGATGCTCTTCACGTTGAATTCCTCCACGAGGTACACGAGAAGGTTCGCCAACGCCCCATTAGACGCCAGTCCCATCGCCCCAGCGCTCCCTGCAACCAAACCCATTCAGGGAAGCCATGGATCGACAGACACGCAGAGTTACAGGGAGATCATCATCACACACAGACACCCAGAGACAGGAACTCACCGATGATGAAGGGGACGGTAATCCAGCCGCCTCGTTTACCGCTGGATTTGGTTTTCCTTGCATCCTCCAGGTCCATATGGGAGGTTTTGACTCTTCTCTGGCCTCCATTCCCCAAAGGTTATGGGAGAGAGAAGGAGAGAGAAGAGGCTGTGAAGGAAGTAGCGGGGGGGAGGCGATATGTATAGGCATTGGAGGAAAATCGGATAGACGATGGAGACGCCTTTCCCGACGTCTGTGAGGTCAAATCTCATCCGGTCGCACCTTCACATCCTCACCGACCTCCTCAACTCCCCAAGTCTTCTTCTGTGGCGAGGCTCAACGGGCTCCTCCAACCAAGCGGCGGCTAATTTCGTCGAATAGCTGACTATATGCATTGACATGCTTTCAACATAGGGACGCGGGAGCGAGGGATGGTACTCAATCCAAGAGTGTTGGCCCACGTTGATGCCATTAATCCACAATCATTGAGGGATACTCGTCCTCGCGTCATCAGGAGGAGAGAGAGAGAGAGAAAGAGAGAGAGGCGGCTACGCTATCAATGGGTTGTCGGTAGATGGCAGAGCCTCATTTTTGGGCCGGGCATAATTTGAGCACGCTTAATATGATTCATGGGCATTCACAGGGCTAGCACGGCAAGAGGAGAATATCACGAGGTTAGCCTGACGAGGAGATATTCCTCAACCTCGCCACAGGACCGCTTCTATTGCATCACTCAAGGTGACATTACACTATGCACCTATCACTTATTATAGAGGGTATTAGGCACCTAATTATTGGAGTAAGATATATGAAACCAATGTTAATTTAAATGCTACTGTAAGATATCACATCATGCCATGTCGCACATATCCGCCATACTACATGTATCCTTCATGTCATCCACACTGCACACATAATTTGTGTCTCATGCTCCCACCATGCCACTCTTTCTTGTGACGTTGAGCATGTATGTCGTTACCTTGCCAACCTAATCATCAACTATTGGGTTCTGTTTGAGAAATTTAGCTTTGTCGTGTCAGCCCTGTGATATTTTTGTCTCACTGTGCTAGCCCCATTTTTGAGATATGGCTTAGTATCTTCAGCAATATAGGCCCATAATCGGCCCAAAAAATAAAAGTGGAGGAGTGTGGTCTCCTCTGTTTGGACTTTTCTTTTAACCCATATAGAAGGTCAAAAGTGTAACTCTCTTATTGGGAGTAGAGAGGGTTAAAAACCAATTACATACTCTATTTTTGGTGAGCATGAACAGATTACGAGAACCCTATAAATTTTAGGGTTCTTCTTATCTCTTAGTATTCTTCCTTCTTGGTGGAGAGATATTTCTCACTCTTTTTTTTTCTTCTCTATCACTTATTCGTTGTCTTGCTTGATTCTTTCAGGCCATGTACTTCTGTACTGCAATTGGCAGACTATAGCAGAAGTTGTGCACAACAGAGGGGAGTCGAACAAAGGAGCTACCATGGTGACTGTTCTTAGAGGGTATAGAAAGGAGAGACCATGATGGCTGTTTTTTGAGGTTATAAATCATCATGATAAAGGTATATTCGAAGTTAATATACAGTATATTAAGGTTGACTGTGGGTAAAAATTTTGTTGCATATGAGATTCTTGCAAACCAGTGCTCCTAATTCCTTCATCTAATCTTCTTGTATCTTTGATGACTTTACAGTCACATTTAGTTTGAGATCACTATTTTTCTATTTCTTGGTGATCTTGGTTATCCCTTCAATTATAACACTCATGATATTCTTGCATTGTCATATTAGCCTCATGTTATTCTCATTCTTCTTCAAGTTACAACATCCTCATTAGAAGATGTCATTTGAGATAGTAGTTAGTAAGATTTTTAAACTGTCAAAGTCAATGTCAAACTCTTGTGTCATGTCTTTCTTCAATTGGCCATGTCACATGATAAGGAAGAATATGTTGTGGTGTATGGAATCGTCCACTTTTATTGAGCTCTTTATGATCTAAAATGGTCTACACTTAGTGTAGTGTGCCTAAATTTTTAATGAAGTTTGATGTAGATAGCTATTGTTTTGAATCATTTATATTTAATTGATATGTCTTGAGTAGTGATAGATGAAGTAACATATTTACTATAAGTTGGTATCATAAGTTTAGTCAATAAGACAATTGATCTACCATTAAAACCTTCAATGAGTCATTATATTGTAGCACCAAATCCTTGTGCTATTTGATTCACATTATATTATTCTAAGTTAGTAGTAGTGATAATATTATCAAACCACAAATGACATACTATTATGACCCCACTACTCACCTACAAGAGGAGAATAAGAAAGGCACATGCTTAGCATGTGCATCAAGCCTAAGATGCTCATGTGGGCTATGGAAGGGTTATGAATAACCCTAAGAAGGGTGGGAGAAGGACATGAAGGAGAGTTCTGCACTTGGAGAGATTAGGAGATCCCCATTTTCCCCATATCCCCTTTTCCATCTTACTATGACAATGCCATCTCTACAACATTATGTTGTTTTTCTATTCATATTTTCAGAGCAGTAAAATTGCTCTATTCTCTTATAGCTCATATTTGATCCTCTCTCCAAGGGGATTGTATCATTAGTATCAAAGCCATTAATCTTACATCCTCACACATGACACCGAAGGTCGATATGCATATGGAAACTCTTGAAGTAGATCATTGTCAGCTGGTAGAGGAGATGCAAAAATCAAAGGAATCTATTGGTTTCATGTGACAACTCCTACAAAACATACAATAATTTCAACTATCAATGAACATAAGAACAAAAAGCATTGGAGAATATAGGATTAAACAATTCACATTTGGCAACAACACAATGGTATAATTTGTAAGAATGTCATCTTAAGGCCCACACTCCTCTTGTTCAGTAAGAAGTGGTCTCAAGTGAGCCTTCTTAAAACCATAATGTTATCCAATTCATTAAGAAAGGAGAATTTCCTATATTTTAGGGTGAAAATCTATAAGGATGGTTATGATATACTGAAATATTTTTCAAGTTAAATAATATTGAAGCAAAATATCAACTTAGAGTTGACTATGATGAAAATCAAATGATCAACTTTCAAATAGTATCTTTGAATGGATGATAATTATCTATTCCAAGATTGACAAGATTTTAAGGTCCAATTGAGGAAACATTTTGGTTACCTCTATTGTAGGAAATAAATTCCACAAATTTCTCAATATAAAATAGGAAAACTCAATTCATGACTACCAAGTAAAATTGGAAAGGATATCAACTTTTCTACCAAAACTCTAAATAATTGATTTGTTTATTCCTTATAGGAACTTGAGTAAAAAAAATTACAAATACTTTCCTTCTACTAGAATCAGCCCCCATGAGTTTTCCAAATCTATAGGTAAATAAAAAAGAGCAGAAATATTAGAAAGAAATCATATTAATTGACGCTGAATATTAGAGTTGTCAGGAAAAGGGCTGTTCCTATTGTGAAGAGAAGTTCCGCCTTGGACACTAATACAAGAAATACTTATAAATCCTTGTTATTGATGAAGTAAGCAAGATGTAGATGACAATAATTTTTATAAGGGGGAACAAAAGAAGAGTTATATCTAGAAGAAGGGGCCCTATTCACTACAAAAGTTTCTTTAACCTTGATGGTAGGTCTCACCCAACCAAGCACTATGAAGTTGAGGGGAATAGTACAAGGACATGATGTCACTATTTTAATTGACTCAAGGGTGACACTTAAATTTTTATGTTCAAAACTATGTTTGCAGTTGGCTTTACCCTTTATTGAAATAACAAAATATGACATCAATATGATCAATGGACAAACATTTAGGGGAGATAAAACTTTTGAAAACATCTCCTTAAAAGTACAAGGCTTAATCATCAATCATGACTTTTTAATATTAGGCATGTAGTGGTTGGGATCAAATAGCTAGATACACATTAATTTGGGAAAATTGATAATGAAGATCTCAAAGGAAGGTAAACTCATAATCCTAAAGGGTGACCCAAAGCTATGCAAATCAGAAATCATGCTGAAATAATTAGAGAATATCATTAGGCAATGACCTCCAATGCTCTTAAAATTACAATAAGTACAATCAAAAGTCACAAGTAATGATCTTGCAGTATCAATTATTGAATCTCAATTTAGATAGATATATCCTTCTATTTTCACTCGGTACAAGATTAACTATGTAGTACAATCAAGTTATGGCAACATTTAAAAAATAGTCATATTACAATTTACATAGATATTAAGCCTTTTGATCGTCATCCTTCTGTTACTAGTTTCTTTGACAACAATAGTATGCAAAGTAAATTTTCAGGTAGGAATTCAGATCAAACAAAAGAAGAGTGTCTTGATCTAAGTATTTGTGTTGACAATCCCTTTTGATTTTAGATGAGGTGCAGTTCAAAAATTTTGTGTCTTACTTTATGTAGTGTAATGTGACCCTTCCATGTGCCATGACGATGTGATGAGCGTTCTTAAAAAGATTTGAGGATGAAAAGGCTAATTTTCAAAAATTACTTTGACTGATGGATAAAGTATCTTTTACAACAGATTTGGACTACCACCAATAGTGTTGTAATTTTTGGGATCATAGTTCATTGAATTGATGATATATGGACACTTCTCAAATGTTTTCTTGATGTTGAATAGTTGACTATCTCTCATGTGTGCACTCTCATGTCAGGCAACATAGTAGATGTGTTCATTCGTGTGTTGAAGAACTATAATTTTACTCACAAGGTAAATAATAACTTATTTTCATTTCATATGATTGGATGGACATCAATTGTTATTATCTTTTTTTACAGGTGTGCACTATTACAATTGACAATGCCAATAATAATAATACAATCATCGCAACCTTAAAAAAGCTATTAAAAGGTACTAGCTCAAGGTTTAACAAGAAATATCATGCACCATGCATAGTGCACATCCTCAACTAAGCTGTATCATGAGGTTTGAAGGAGTTAGGTGTTTGGGTTAGACTTTCACAAGATGAGGAGAATGAAAAATATATAATTATATTAGAAGACAATAATGTAAGAATATTTGGAGACATGTTTTACAAGTTGTGTCAACTTATTATTGCAACTCGAGCATCACCATAGAGGATTAACCAATATAAAGTTTTGTGTAATGAGATAGGCTTGTTAAACATCAATATGCTTGTTGAAGATGTCCCCACTAGGTGGAACTCAACATATGATATGTTTGAAGCCATGTTGGAGAAGAGAGAGGCATTAAATAAGATCAAGTGATTATCTCAACTCGACTTGACTAAGATGAATTATTTAATATCATCTGAAGAATGAGATCTCTTAAAGATGTTTGCATATAAACATTTATCTTTTTATAAGATCACTAAAGCTCTTTCCAAGTCGAAGACTAGTACTGCATCAACTGTATTAAAGGTTTATCAACTACTAATAGATCGATTAGATTTATCTATTAATACTTTGAATAATATATCTTATGATGCAAGGGGATTAACGATGAACATTGAGCTAGTGACAACGCTGAAGAGCACATATAAGGCGATGAAGGAAAAGTTGTTGAAATATGAATGACATTTGAAAAATAATGTCATTTTCTCTTTAGGGATAGTGTTTGACCCACAAATGAAGTTTATTGACATTCCAACTGTTGAGCAAGATTTTATTCACCAAAATTTATATCAATTGTTTGAGGTAATTCCTTACTGATCATCTTTGAGCAAAGGTAGACAACATGTTACTGTATCAAGTATTGAATGTGCATCATATACAGATGTCAAATGCTCAAAAGTAATGCACACATATATGAAACATCAACGAACGAACATAATGAGAGTTGGATAATCTATGAATACTGACATTGATGAATATTTGTTTGAACCTTGTGTCTAGGATTACACTCTTGATTGACTAGAATGGTGACACAAAATTAGATGTTACAAATATCCTCGTCTTGTAGTGTTTGCAAAGTGATCCCCCAAATATGTGCAACGATCACTCCTTTAGAACATCTTTTTTCAACAAGACAAAGAATTGTGACATTCAAAAGAGGAAGACTAACTTTAGTAATGATATCAATTCTCATGACCTTGAAGTGTTGGGCTTGAGAAGACAATGTAGATCTTGAAATTAAAGACAATTTGAATAGTTTAGATTTTAAAATTTTACTTTGCTTTATCTGATTTAATTTTTTTATATTTTCAGTGTAAGATAATTATATATAATTAAATGATTTGATTTTTAATATTTTTAATATTAACATTAACTTTTTACATTTAAAAAAGTCAACTATATTGCTCCAGCGACATACCACAGCCTCAACTAAATATGCCGACGATAAGGGTGGAATGTGATACCTCGGCGTGCAAGTCCCAGCGGCGCACTGGTTCGTGCGCCTACCGTACGTCGCTGCACGCTTGCAGGAAGCCTGCTGCCCAGCTGCAGCCACGCCAGTGGCTCAGAGTCGATAAGTGCAAGAAGCCCGTTCCATGGACGGAAGAGGAGCACAGGTAACAGCAGAGGGTTCTGCAGGAGGGGCAATTCGTGTCGCCGGTGCTCTGTTGTTACCTATGCTCCTCTTCCATCGGATTCGATTCCTAGCTGATTGAACTCAGTTGGCGTGTGTATGCAATTCTTTCCCCCTCAGGTTGTCCATATTTCACGCTTGGAATCTACCGGGCCTTTGTGATGATTTTGTGGCCCAAATTCAGGCAAACAATCCGTATAATATTCTGTGATCTCCTCTGTTTCCTTTACGAGGTTGAAGATCAAATGAGCTGACGACAGATTGGTGCCCTAAAAACCTCAAGTTTTATATAATTTCACCATATGGAGTTTATTGGAATTGTTACCTTTTATTTTTCCAGGGGAACCTACTGATTGATTCTAAGTAGGAGGTGGCTGCCTTGAGTTACCAGTCGCTACTGCATTGTAGCCGCGGCTGAATTCGGAGAGCCTCCCCGAAACCCTAGTTCTGACCAGCTCACACAGCAGAGGAACCACCCTGGAGTTCTCCAGCCCCGCGGTCCGGTTGCATTTTTGCTGAGATATTCTCTGGCGATGTCAACGCTGTGTCAGCCTTGTGGGAAATCACAGACCAGAATGGGGTGTCAATATGCAAGGTGCCAATATTTCATTTCTAATTTGGGCCCACAAGGGATATGGAGCGGTTACTCCGTCGCTCCATGTGTCGGGACGAGGGAAATCTGCGAGGTGTCCTCCTCCGCCGAGGTTTGGGCAGCCCACGAGGGAGGACCCGGCAATCTCTTCCTCGGAAGAATGGAAATACCTAGCAATCAAGCCTTTCTCTTCCTTCGACATTTTCTTTGCAAATGGAGAGCTGCATGTTAAACCGTCTCCCACTTTCCGTCCACGAGCAACGAGGGACATTAACCTGGACTTCGGCCAGTTGAAGTCAGCTCTTGCCGATCGACCGGAGCCAATCCATGTATCTTGATGGAAAGATACGTTGCAAACGGCGGGACACAACTGGTGCTCGGTCGAATTCCTCTGCCGTGGTTTCTCAGCTCTTCTTCTTTTTTTTTGTGTTTCGATTCCTCTTCTCTGCGTCTGATCGGAGTCGGTGGCGTCATCGGCAGGAGCTGATTATTATCTGCTGCGTTTAATAGGATAGCATATGTATTCATTATTTACCAGAAACTTTTCGGAGGCTGAATTCCGCATGCAATCGCTCCTTTGAGCAGTTTTCTGCGTGATTTCTCTAAATATAGTATTCCTCCCACATCAATTAAAAAAATAAGAACTTTGAGAGCTAAAGTCATCCAAATTTGCCATTCAAAAGCCGTCTAATGGCGAAACAGTGGCCGGATACGAGGCCACGGAGAAGAAGCTCCATCAGGTGCGCTGCTTATTTCTTTCGTATTTAAGTTAATAGACACTAGAAAAGAGAATAATCGTCCAAAATAATAAGATAAACTCGAACTCCAGGAAAAAAAAGTTCCTGCCCAAGAAAAAATCCTCAATGGACAATGGGACTACGCCTAAAGCTTCCTACAACATCAGCTCTTCGGTTTGGGTCTAATTGGACTTGTATTGGTGTCTCATGCTATTGTTATATTCTGTCCACAACTTTATTTTCTCATCAAATTTGTATAATGATACCAATTACAATTGTTTCTTAGTTTGTCCCACGTAAGATTCACAGGTGTCTCCATGGGCTGTTGACTTGCTGCAACGAGTTGTGTCCCCTTGATCTTTCGGTGAGGGCGGGGGAGGAGGAAGGTAGAAGACGACGGAGTAGGGTTCAGAATGTTCGCACTGGTCTACTCCCCGGGAGGTGGCCCAGGCTCTCTCTCCCAGCTGGCCCCGGGCCGTGGGAGGAGGCACTGCAAGAATATGCGAACCATATGCTTCATTTCCTCTAGATTTAACTTCATTACACTCCATTCGTGAAATTGATCCATTTTATCCACTTCTTCTATGAGTTTCTCATATTTTCAGCTCAGCGTGATATATATATATATATATATATATATATATATATATATATATAGGTCAGGTCAAGGTTTTCTTGCTCCTCGCCGAACCGTGACCGAACTGAGACCGTGATCCTTGATCCCTAATTGTGAGCCTCCTGGGTTGGCAGAGGGGGAGTGGCCACCACCGGCATCTCTGCCGCCGCCATCTCCGGCGACCCACTCCGGTACCTGTAGGCCCGTGCCAAGATCAAGAACAGCCCAAGGTTGACTGCCCCGCCGACCGCCAGGGTCCAGTAGACCCTGTCGAGCCTGGATGCGTTAATGTTGTCCGGAAGCCAGTCCGTCGCCCGCCGCACCAGGTCAACCAGGGCGGTACTGAGGTAGAACCCCAGGGCGATGATCAGTGCCATCATCCCCGTGGCGGTGCCCCGCAAAGCCGGAGGAAACTCCTGGTAGTAGAGCGCCACCTGCCCGGGGAAGTGGAGGGCCTCCGCCACTCCGACGAGTACCAGCGGCGGCAGCAGCCAGAGGACGGACACCGGAACGGTGGCGCCGCCAGGGTTGTCGGCGAGGCGGTGGCTTCTCACGGCGCTCATCCGCATCCTCTCCACCAGGGCCGACGCCGCCATGGCGGCGATGTTGATGGCGTGGCCGAGCCCGACGCGGCGGAGCAGCGATTCCTCGCGGCCGGTCAACCAGCGCCATGCGGGGAAGATGAAGCGGTCCAGAAGACACAGGGTGACCGCGGAGGCGGTGAAGGAAGCGACGATGAGGGAGCCGGCGGGGACGGAGAAGTGGGGGCCGAGGCGGCGGTCGACGGTCAACGCCTGGAGGACGGTAAGGGTGGCCTGGATGCCGATAGAGACGCTGAGGAAGATGCCGGTGGACCAGAGCGGGAGGATCCTCACGATGGCCTTCAGGTCCTCCACCTCCTGCACCGTGCACAGCCGCCATGGCTTCGCCAGAGAGCCGTCCTCGTTGGTGTCCCCTCTCGTCAGTACCGCCGCCTTGTTTAGCCACCTGTCGTCAAGTCAAAGCCCACAAATAAAAAAGTACACTTTCATCTCTTTCCGGCCCACCGATCTAAAAAGTCAAAACCTTTTTGACCTTGTAATTCAATGATATTTAATGGTTAAGTACCTCAAGCTCGGCGATGGAGGCTGATGAGATTGGGGCGCCGGCCTGTCTTGCCCGTAGAAGAGTTCCTCGCCCTCCGGCGAGGTCGGCAGCCTCCACTTCCTCACGGCGGCGACCGCCACGCGGGCCAAGCCGGTGAAGGGGCTCCCCGCCGGCTTGGGCCGCCGGTAATGGCGCACGCCGAGGAGCAAGACGGCCGTGGCGGCGGCGCTGGCGGCGGCGGAGATGCCGAAGCCCCAGCCCCAGCTGACGCTATCCTGCACGTAGACGATCACGGTGGCTCCCAACACGAAGGAGACATACTGCGCTACGAAGTACCAGTTGAAGAACACGTTCTGATCGGTAGTGCTGTCGAACTGGTCGGCCCCCAAGTTGGCGGCGGTGATCCACGTACAGCCGGAGACCACGCAGATCAGGGCCACCGCCGCGTAGAGCGCGGCGAGCTGGGCGGGGTTGGCGGCCCGACAGGCGTCGGACCCGGTGGCGCACGGCGTCGGCCGCAGTGAGCTTATGGTGGAGGTCAACGTGAAGAGAGTCGTGCCCTGAAAGCAGAGATAATGGATTAGGAGTTTCTGAAGCTAACCAATCTCTTCAGTCCGTGATCAACTTTGAAGGAGGAGTCCATGAGACGCAAGGGAGGAAGAAGATGGGTTACCAGCATGGAGACGGCGGTGGAGACGGCGAGGATGGGGAAGCAGCCGAAGAAGGAGTCGGAGATAACAGCCCCGAGGACGGGGGCGAGACTGACGCAGCCGTTGACTACGTTCGTTATCTGCGCCGCGTCGATGCTCTTCACGTTGAATTCCTCCACGAGGTACACGAGAAGGTTCGCCAACGCCCCATTAGACGCCAGTCCCATCGCCCCAGCGCTCCCTGCAACCAAACCCATTCAGGGAAGCCATGGATCGACAGACACGCAGAGTTACAGGGAGGTCAACATCACACACAGACACCCAGAGACAGGAACTCACCGATGATGAAGGGGACGGTAATCCAGCCGCCTCGTTTACCGCTGGATTTGGTTTTCCTTGCATCCTCCAGGTCCATATGGGAGGTTGTTGACTCTTCTCTGGCCTCCATTCCCCAGAGGTTATGGGAGAGAGAAGGAGAGAGAAGAGGCTGTGAAGGAAGTAGCGGGGGGTGGAGGCGGTATGTATGGCCATTGGAGGATAGTCGTATAGACGATGGAGACACGTTTCCGCAACGTATGTGAGGCCAAATCTCGCCCGGTCGCACCAACACGTGCTCACCGACTTCCTCAACTGCCGCAAGTCTTTTTCTCTTCGCTGTTGCAAGGCTCAGCGGGCTCCTCCAAGCAGGCGGCGGCTAATTTCCAACAGCTGATTATGTATATTTATACGGTTTCAACATGGGGACGCGGGACCGAGGGATACTACTTAATACAATAATGTTGGCCCACGTTGATATCATCACTCCGCAATCATTGAGGAATACTCATCCTGTCGACTTCAGGGAGATAGAGAAAGAAGAGGGAGAGAGGGGGAGAGGGGGAGCGAGAGAGAGAGAGAGAGAGAGAGAGAGAGAGAGAGAGAGAGAGAGAGAGAGAGAGAGAGAGGATCTGGTGCGCTATTAATGGGTTGTCGGCAGATGGTAGAGCTTCATTTTTGGCCCGGGTATAGTTTGAGGACAGTTAACATGATATTACTCAAGGTGACATTATACTATGCACCTATCGCTATTCTATCTGCGAACTGGTGATGTTGTGACTATTATTAACCTAAAATAATATGATACAGATCATGTGGCACAAAGGCTTAGTGCGGCTATATAATGATTCATTTAAAGTTGTTGCATAGGTAGGTTAATTAGCCTATTGACTAAAGAAATATATAAGATTCATAACACAGTTGACAATCCAAGCTCACTATATTGATCATTTGTAGGGCTGACTTTGCAACTGACGATTAACTCAACAAGGTGCGGCATGACCAGTGCACATGCATCGCGGTTGATGCACATGACATGGTATGACATCATGTATGATGCCATACATGAGTTCAGAAACGAGATTGGCTTTAATCCAATGTCACATATCATTAGGGATGTGAACTTGATGTAATGTCACATCGAGTAATATGGTAAAAGAGTTGTCTTTTGAGTTGAAGAAAGCTTAGGTTGGTTGAAATAGTATGGCAGCCAATCATGTGACAAAGTACATCCAACACCGTCACATGATTGACATATTGTAATATAGTGACACTATGCCTGGCTTCATTTATTTGGACCTTAAAATAGCCAATCATAGGCTTCATTTCAAGGCCCAAATTGGAGAAACCGGGCCGGGCTTTTTGGATCACTCAACCCGCAGCGGACGGATAATTAAGATAGGGGAGGGCAGGGAGCGATATCTGAGTAATGGAAACCGATGTGACAACATCAACACACGTGCAAACCCGGCGGGGGAGGAGGAGGAGGCTTCAGAGCTTGGAGAGGGCGAGGTCCATGGTGTGGACGAGGAACTCTGCAGCGAAGGGGAGGAACCCCTAAGAGGTCTGAGAAAATTGGGTGGCGGAAGGGGGAGGGTGGGGGGATTGAAGAGAACTCACCGGCGTCCTCCTTGGTCATGCAGAGGGGAGGGGTGATCCTGAAGACGTTCCCGTGGAAGCCGCCCTTCCCCACGAGGACGCCCATCTCTGCAGAGAAAGGGGAGAGGAGGTCATGGCGGGGCTTGGGAGGTGTTCGGTGGAGTCCCGTCTGAATGGGGGGTTTGAGGGATACCGACCTTTCATCTGGTCCATCACCTGGAGCGTCTCCGCTTTGGCCGGAGTCTTGGCTTCCCGATCGGTGACCAGCTCTACGCCCAACATTAAGCCCATTCCCCGAACATCGCCGATGACTGAAGAAAGAGACAGAGGGTGGGGAGGTAGGCAGAGAGAGAGAGAGAGAGGGGAGAGAGAGAGAGAGAGAGAGCCGAAACCCTAGAATCCTGAAGAGGAAGATGGTGAAGAAAGGGGAAGCGGGCGCTTACTGTCGTGCTTCTCCTGAAGGTGCCTCAGGCGGTCCTTGAGGAAGGACCCCACGAGGAAGGCGTTCTCTTGGAGCTTCTCCTTCTCGAGCACCCGCAGGACGGCAAGCCCACCGGCGGTGCAGACGGGGTTCCCGCCGAAGGTGTTGAAGTAGCTGCGACGGGCCAAGACCTGCGCGATCTCCGGGGTCGTGACCACCGCGCCGACGGGGATCCCGTTCCCGATCCCCTGTGGACGGAAGACGAGCCGTGCCCATGCAGTACGGTACTCAGGAAGATGTTTTCCCTTGTCGCTGTGAACAAGGGATCCAAAAGGGGAAGCTGGAATGCCGGAGGGGGAGCTCACCTTAGCCATGGTGACGATGTCAGGAACGACGCCATGTGCTTCGAAGCCCCAGAAATGGCTTCCTATGCGGGCGAACCCGCACTGGACCTCGTCCGCTATGCAAAGGCCCCCGGCTTGCTTGACGCTTTTGTATACAGCAGGGAGGTAACCTGGCGCCAGCTCTTGAATCCCCCCCACTCCCTGCGCACTAGGGTAAGATCAGTCGGAACCAGAAAGAAGGCTTGGAGCCCACTGGAAACACGAACCTGAATGGCTTCAGAGATGAAGGCCGCCACATGCCCAGAAGTGCCGTACTCGATAATCTCTTGGACGTCTTTAGCGTACTTTTCTCCATCAGCTCCAAAAACACCTCTATATTGGTCTGGGTTGAGGGCATGGTGCACGCCGCTCTGATGGCACAGAAGAAAGATAAAGGTGGGTTCCTGTGCCTCTCCAAGAACACAAGAAGGGTTGTGCTTCGTAACCCTGCATAAGAAACTATCTAATCGAGAGCCAGGGAAGACACGTATATGACCTTTTGTAGCGATTACAGCGATATAATGCGAAAGTTTCCTTTGAATACCATCGACAGAGATGCTATTTAACATCTATTCCTGAACATTAGTGTTCAAAATTACGGTTCCCATCTGACATTATAACGTAATTGTTCATGCGTGTGTTCTTAGAGATTCACACAAATCAAGTGGCAAGAATATTAGATAATAAAAGAACATGCATCTTAGCAAGAGGAAGTGTTTAGTATAAAACGGATCGGAACCAAGATAACAAAGTATCCTCTTCTTGGCTATTCAATAAAAACCAGGACGACCAGTCAATCTCATAGTTACGTCAAAAGGGTGCGCTATCTATTTACGAATTTTTTTGACGACTGTTAAGTCTCGCCTTTACCACTAAGATCTTACCTGGACGATGTTGACGACCAGTCAATCTCATAGTTACGTCAAAAGGGTGCGCTATCTATTTACGAATTTTTTTGACGACTGTTAAGTCTCGCCTTTACCACTAAGATCTTACCTGGACGATGTTGAACTTCCAATTAGATTGAGCAGTTGCACCCATCGTCCCAGCCGCGTTCCCATGGTATGAATTCCTCAGGGATATGACATCGTGGCAGCCGGTGTAGATCCGAGCAATCATCAACGCGAGCTCGTTTGCCTCCGTACCGGAATTTGTGAAGAAGACGACCTGGATACCGTATCACAGACAAGAACAAGGTAAAATCAGTATATATTACATTGAATGGGAAGTCAAGAGTGAGAACAGGGAATGAACACAAAGGGAAAGGAAACTGCATGCCTTTAGATCACCAGGAAGCTTTGAAGCTAACGCTTCTGCAAAGTCGGAGATGGCGTGGTTTAGATATACAACGGTGGAGTGCTGAAGGCGTTTCGTTTGATTGATGATGGCTTCGATGACGTCCGGATGGCAGTGCCCACAACAAACTGTGGCAATCCCACCGAAACCATCAAGATATCGGCGCCCATTCTCGTCAAAGAGGTACTGCATCTTCCCGTCGACGATATTTAACTGCGCGATATCCAAAAGACGGAGTAAAATACCATCAAATCACGGAAAGACCGATACACAGGAGTTCGCTCGTCATGTCTGAGAGTTCTCGTTTGGAAACCACCGATCTCACTTTTAACACGCCCACCGGGGGAAAAATGAAGAAAATCTCGACGTAAACGTGGACTTCGGGTTAAGGCTGGAATAAGAGTTCGGCAACGGGACAACCAGGAGATAAAGAGTATAATAGGTTTCTATAAAGTTTGTGACGCTAGCGTAAAACAGTAATCTCTGGACTTGAACACGGCAGCCACAAAACAGGTTACTAACAAGTGTAAGATGCCATTAATCTCCGAATGATGGAGGAGTGCGAGAGATAGACAACAAACAGAATCACGAATAAGTTACCGGAAAAAAGAGCGGTCAGCCGAACAGTTCGATGCATAGAAAAGTAAGAAAGCAGAACGACGATAGGAATAACGAATAACACGAGGAAGGGACATCCACAGCCCGCAGATCGCAGGCCTTGCAGAAGGATGCCGAGAATCACCAGGTACGTAGATCTGGGACAGAATGCACGTCCCGAAATGAATATGGAAAAAAACTCCTGCATCGATTTATCTCCGTTCCGACAATTCGAACCGACGGTGTTCCATATACGAGCGAGGATCAGGGAGCTTTACAGGCTTCTTGTAGAAGTGGAACAGGGAGGGGCTGAGGAACTCCGTTCGCTTCTTCAGTATCGCCTCCGCCGGGGGACCGTCGTAGGCCGGGGGAACATACTCGAATGGCGGCATTCTCGGAGGGCCGTCCCTATCCTCCGGCGAGACGGCCTCTGCCATCTGTGAGAGTTCCCGGAGTTTCCATCCCCGCGCACGCAGCGAGCTCGAGGAGGAGGAGGAGATGAACCTCCCTCCGAGCAGAAGAAGCCTCCGCATTCTTGGACCTTCCTGCCTCTCTCCTCTCCCCTTTCCCTCCCTCACGCTGCTCGACGAGGAGAATGGGGTCGCCTTCATATATATATATATACCCCCCGCGAAAACCTGGCGCCCCGAATTACTCATTTTACCATTTTACCTCTCATTGGGTGACGTGGCGTCGGATGAGCAAGATACGACACTCCGCCTTATTGTCACCCTCTTTGCTTCGCTAGACGTCGGCCACAGGTCGATCAGGTTGAGGGGGGGGGTGGGTGTGCGGTTGAACGACGCCGCTGCTGCCACCGCCGCCATCGATCCAAACCTCGTCGCCGCCTCCCATTTTGTCGCCTATCGGGTGTGTCGTACCTCCTCGAATGGAGGCCCCACACGCCTTGTAGTCGATGAATCTAGACGCAATCGGCGGAAAGGTTAACCGCGAGACGTGCGATACAGACGTTCATCGGGGTGACTCTGCTTCGCACTGACCAACGAATCCATGCAAAAAGCTAGTGGAGACTGATCGACCTTGTCTTATGGCCATTTAAAGACGCCTGATAATTTATCCCATCTCTCTCTCTCCTACTCTCCCTTTTTATCTCTCTCTCTCTCTCTCTTCTCTCCCTCCCTTTTTCTCCTTCTCTCTCCCTCTCTCTCTCCACTCTAACCTACTCATCGTTACACATGCAAGTTAATGGTGGGTAAGTTGATGGGGCTTCTAGAAGCGGAATAATCCTCCCGATTTTATAAAGATAATATATTCCCCATTCATCAAAGGTTGCCATGAAAGTTTGGACATTAGCCACGTGAAGAGTAGCTAATGAGCTGATATGGGCGTCCAAATCGGACGTGGCAGTTTGTCTAATCATCTTATCGCGTGTCGCTAGCTAGATGGGCACGCTCTTCTTTATTTCTTCACGACGTTTCTAGCTGTCCAATCGAAGACGCTTGGTGTTGGGTAAGTGCGTTTTTTGTCTTCGGGGACATGCGTCCTTGTTCCGTTTCTTGCAAAGTGGAAGACAATGCAAACACACTCACGGGATCTATATATATATATCTAGAGGGAGAGAGGAGGAGGAGAGAGAGAGAGAGAGAGAGAGAGAGAGAGAGAGAGAGAGAGAGAGAGAGAGAGAGAGAGAGAGAGAGAGAGAGAGAGAGAGAGAGAGAGAGAGAGAGAGAGAGGGGGAGAGAGAGGAAGAGAGAGAGAGAGAGAGGGAGACGGGGTGAGAAGAGAGGGAGAGAGGTGGGGGCTGCTCCGTTATTATCATTTAGTTTGATAAAACATATGGGGACAAAGGATAATTACGTTCCTACAACCAAATTTCAGTCCAACACTTGGCCTTTGTTCTGATGGCAGACGATGCTTGGACAGCCCACAGAAAGGTGGTAGCTTACTCCCTTCTTATCACAGGTTTATAGAAAATACATGGGGAGAAGGGATAATTATGAACCGAAAACCAGATTTTCTTCTATCAGCTCACGAGCTCATCATGGGCGCCGACGGAGTTGGCTCCGGATGTATTTCAAAAAGCCCATTAGGCCCATTAGATCCTTCTCCATAGATCTCCAACATTTTGGGCTCCAATGATCGAGAAAGTCAGTGACGAGCTTGGAGTCTAGCAATACGTTAACCTCCTGTGCCACTGCACGGTGGAGAGGTTTGTCGGAGAAGCAAAATCTGCATGCGGGTTATTTGAAATCTGGTGTTTTCAAAGAGGACCTAGCAAATCGATCGTCGTCTCCAACCTCATTGCCCACATGTAAGCCAAGTGCTACTACTTTACCAAGGGTGTTTGATGGAATATCCGATAAGAGCATCTTCTCATTCGCGCGGAAGATGACTATAATATACACCGGCCTTCTAGCCGATGAGCTCCATTCTTCGTTAATATGGTGCATTGTGGGTTGCCACCAGAGAAATTCGTCTTCTTTGCCATCACTTTGATGTGTCAGACCAAGGAAAGCAGTGGATCCCCAGATTGGCGAGAGGAAAGCTTCAGCTTATATTTCTCTGAGAACTTCCGCCGTGCAAGCAAATCTTGGAGACGTGAATCGCTCCTTTGAGGAGTTCAGGGCCATGACAGAGTAAAGCCAAGTCTCATAGAATTCAGAGTTGTTCGACAACTTGCTCAACTTACATTGTCTAGGTTTTGAGAGGGATGGTAGTACTTTTTTGTCCACACTCTGAAGGCAATGGGGAAGCTGGATTGATATCATGGTCGGCGCAGTTATTATTGACGCATAATCAAAACGGGTTTGAGTGGAGGGACCAAGGTCTATCCTTAATGGTTGATTTTAATCCCCATTGTTCTCTAGTCAAATTTGGTAATAATTCACTTGATTTATACTTTAACAATGTCCTTGTTGATGATTATTCGAAACACAGGCATCTAGAGGACACAAAAAGGGTTGGTAGGAAGATGAAAGACGGAGATGTGATTTCATAGACAGAATTGCCGACTGATTAGTTATTCCCAGTCCATTGAGGGCACTTGTGTTGAAATGTCTTTTGGGTTGCAGACTATCGTTGTACATGAACGATTATTGAAGCAAATGAAACGGTATGGAGAGATTCGTGTAGAAACTATTTGATGGTTGCAATCCCTTTGATAGAAAGAGTTGCAATCCCTTTGATAGAAAGCCTCTTTTGGGGCTATAAATCAAAGGGTTTGGTCTCTCAATCTTAATTTATTTTTAGAGACCTTGTGCATTCATCGACAAAAGAAATAATCCTCCAAAGATTAACGATTATAGAAGACTAATCCCAATGGATTCTAGTATGTTTCCGCCTCTAAATCTACGAAATCATATTAATGGTATCAGAGCCTTGTAATATTTCTTGTTTTCCTTCCAATTTTGGTCATTTTTTGATTCCAATTTTGATTTGAAAATGATTTTCGAAAGTTTTGGCTGATTTCATCGGCCATGACTTTATATTTCAATTGATTCAGCTTCGATGGATTGCGGAAACTTGATTCCGTGTCCACCCATGATAGTTCGAGGGCGATTCGACCTTCGTTTCTATGTTCATAGAAACACTCATTTCGCGGGTGATAATTCGTGGAAACTAGGTTTCTCATTTTTCATTTCAAGATCTAGGTATTTCATTATAAAGTTATTTTCTATTGACTTCTTCAAAAGTTTTAACTGTTGTAATTGGCTTAGTTGGTTAAGTTCTTGATTAATTTTTGTGTGATCAAAGTTTAAATTTTGTCATGCCAGCTCAATATTTTTAACCAACCATTATTTAAATGGGCCTATGGACCCTTGTTTCTGCATGGAGGAGAGCTCAAGTAGTCATTAGGGTTGGGTCAAATAGTGGCCCATTGGATGCAGGTGGTCTAAGCAGTAAAAGATAGCCTATAAGGGGCCATTAACAAGGCCAGCCCATATGGGTCCGCCCAAGATAATTCCTTAAAGAGGGCTTTCTCTTGAGGTGGCCCACTAAGGGAATTTACTTAAAAAATATATATATATATATTTATATATATTATTTTAGTTTTTTTATTTTTTATGATAATCTTACTTATTTTTATTCAATTCAATAGTGTAATGCTTAATTTTTGCATCTAATATTATTGAATTGAATATTAACAATGTAATATGATTCTCATATTAAAATATCCATCATTTAAGAAAACCTTAATTTTATAGTGTGCATATATTCATGTGAACATTTATTGACCCAAAAGAAAATAAATGTTTGGCAGAATTTAATGCATGTTTGGTTATTCAAACTTTGATATTGATCTAGTATTTTATTTGAAATGGACTTTAGTAATCAATATGTTGACAAATCAACCTCTATTGTTAAATGTGTCTATTTCAAAATACTATGATGACTATGTGATATTATTAATGTAAATACTTATTGGCCCAAAGGAAAAATGAGAATTTGGCCTAATAATAATCACATCAATGATAGTAAATTTTACAATCATCAATTTTGATGAAAATATTAAGTTGACCCAAAGGAAGTTTTATTATTTATCATATTTGATTATTTAAGTTTGACTATTATGCTAAGAGGATCAATTACAAATTAATATATTATCCAAAGATGAGTATTAATATTGTGTTAGATCTCTTGGGATAGAAAATATTATTGTTTGAATTTTATCTTAATTTTATATTTTACTTATATGAGTTATTTATTCTTTACATAGGCTTGAAAAATGCTTTAGATATCTACACAAATTTAACTTCTATTTTGATGCTTAGTGGTTCAAACTTTAAGAAATAGAAGGAATTTGTATTACTATACTTAGGTGCTTTATATCTTAACTATGACTTGTGGAATGATCAACACATAATAATTAAAGACTCTTCTTTCATTGAAGAAAATAGGGCATATGAAAATTAAGAGAGATCTAACTGCATGTGCCTAATGGTCATCAAGTGCACCATTTCTAAATTCTTAAATGATACCTTAGTTGAGGAGACAATTGATGCCAAACTTCTTATTTAAGAAATTGAGAAAAGGTATCATAAAGAGGATAGAGTTAAGACTAATACTCTCATGAATTGCCTCACTAATATGAAATATAAAAGAAAAGATAATATAAGATAATACATAATGAAAATGTCTCACATTCGTTTCAAATTAAAGGCATTAAACTTGAAACTTTTAGAAGAGTATTGTTTACACTTTGAACTCTTTTCCTACACAATTCACTCAATTCAAAGTGAGCTTCAATGGTCAAAAAGGCCATTGGTCCTTCAATGAGCTCATTTCATATTGTGTACAAGAGGAAGAGAGATTGATGTCAGAATAATATAAAAGTGCTAATCTCACTATAGCTTCATCGGAAAAGGTAAAAGATAAAGAAAAACTTAAGGGCAAATAAATTGCTAGTGGTCCACCTAAGAAGAAGCAACAAAAATAAATACATTGTTTCTTTTGTAAGAAAGTTGGACACTTGAAAAAATAATGTGCTAAACATCTTGATTGGTTCAAAAAGAAAGATACATTTTTTTTTGTTTGTTCAGAAGTTAATCTAACTTCAATACTAAGATACACATGGTAGGTAGGTTCTGATTCCATTACTCATGTGAGCGTATCTATGTAAGGTTGTCTTAGCCATCATAAGCCGAATGAAGATAAACAATTCATCTATCAAAGTGATGACAATGTAACATAGGTCAAGGTTGTTAGTGTCTTTAAAGTTACTTTAAAAACTAGTTATCATTTATATTTGAATCACACTTTTATTGTACTGTCATTTAGACAGAATTTAATTTATGTTTCTATTTTGGATAAATCTGGTTATCATTGTACACTTGTAAATAGAAAGTTCAGTCTTTTTCAAAATTTAGTACTTATAGGCACTTAATGTCTAGATAATTATGATAACTTATATCTAGTTGACACTAAAATTTATTTAGAACAAGCTTTTCAAATAAGTTATATTGGTACAAAATAGAAGTTAGGAAATGAGAATTCATCATCTTTACGGCACGAGAGGTTAGTTCACATTTCTCAAAAGAGAATTGAAAGACTCGTGTCAAATGAATTATTGATTCCCTTAATTTTAAATATTTTGATGCATATGTTAAATGTATTAAGGGAAAACAAACAAATATGAGAAAAATGGGTTTTAATTGAGCATTAGAAGTCTTGAAATTGATTCATCTAGAAATTTATAGTCTATTCTCTACATCATCTTGAAATGGACAAAAATATTTCATCACTTTCATTGACAATTATTCTTGATATACTTGTATGTCATTCATGAGAAATCTCAAGCCTTAGACATTTAAAAATTATAAGGCTAAAGTTGAGAATCAAATCAACAAAAGAATTAAGGCCATCATATTTGACATGGTGATGAATACTATGGTAGAAATGATGGCTTAGGTGAACAACGTCTATGACTTTTTGCTAAGTTTCTTGAAGAGTGTAGAATTGTCCCTCAATACACTATGTCAAGATGTCTTAACATGAATAGTGTTGTCGAGAAGCAAAACCGAACACTCAAAGACATGGTAAGAAATATAATCAATTAAATTTCTTTATTTGAATCCTTTTGGAGTCAAACACTAAAAACAACATCTTATTTGATCAATAGAATACCAACAAAAATAATCATAAAAATCTCTTATAAGCTTTGGATAAGAAGAAAGTCTAGACTAAAATATTTATAGGTTTGGGGTTGTACTACAGAGGCAAGACCTTATAGGCCTAATGAAAGGAAACTTGACTCTAAGATATTAAGTTATTATTTGTTGATTATTTTGAATGATCTAAGGGGTATAAATTTTATGATCTTTTCACTAAAACTTTTTTTGAGATAGGTAATACTATATTCTTTGGGAATGAATAAGCTTGTGGGAGAAGATAAGGTTAGTATAGTTATTTGACAATGCTGCTTGTTGTTTCTACAAATGATCAATAAAGTATAACCACTTGATTTTATTGAAACAATAATTCATGAACAAGATAATACTCAAGAATCCTCAACTTCAGAAGTTCAAATTCAACAACCTCAATAATCAATGCCATTGAGGAGATCTATTGGAGAAAAAAGGAGTACAATTTCATATGACTACTTTGTGTATCTTTATGAACATGAAGTAGACATTGAGGAAGATGATCTAATTAACTTTTTTTAGGTCATAGAAAGTTTTGATTCTCAAAAGTGGATAAAAGCCATGAATGAATAAATCAAATCTATGAAAGATAATGATGTTTAAGATCTCATCTCGTTACCCAAATGTGTGAAATCCATTGATTGTAAATAGATATTTAAAACCAAGAAAGATTCAAAGGGTAATAAGGAAAAATATAAAGCTTGTTATGTTGCTAAAAGGTTTACTCAAAGAGAAGACATTGATTATAAAGAGACTTTGCTCTAATTTTCACAAAAGGCTCTTTCGAATAATAATGACACTAGTTGCATATTATGATCTTGAGTTTCATCAAATAGATGTGAAGACAACTTTTCTCAATGAAGATATTGAGGAAACCATATACATGATATAACCTGAAAATTTTGAGTCTAAAAACTCAACAAAATTAGTTTACAAATTAAAGAAATTCATTTATGAACTCAAACAAGTTTCTCGTTAGTGGTATCAAATATTTCATTAAGTTATCACTTCATATGGTTTTGAAATGAATAAACTTGATAATTGTGTATACCATAAGTTTAGTGGGAGTAGATATATATATTTGATTTTATATGTGGATAATATTTTACTTGCATGTAATGATATGGGCTTACTAAGTGAAACTAATCATTCTTATCGAGAAAATTTGAGATAAAGTATCTTGGTGAAGCTTCATTTTTAGGTATACATATACACCAAGATCGTACTCAAAATATTCTAAAGTTGTCACAAATTTTATCTTAGTCAGTGATGCATAAAATTCCTTATGCATCAGCTATAGGATATATGATATATGCCTAAGTTTGTAAGTGTCCAAACATTATATATATTATTAGGATGTTAGGTAGATACTTAAGCAATCTAAACATAGATCACTAGATAGCAACAAAGAGAGTCATGCGTTATTTGCAAAAAACTAAGGATTATATGCTCACATATAAGAGGTCAGATCAATTAAAAATCATCAATTACATTAATTTTAACTTTGTCAGATGCCAAGATTCACGAAGATCCACATCAAGTTATATATTTATGCTAGTTGGAGGAGCCATCTCATGGAAGAGTGCAAAGTAATAACTTGTAACCTCATCTACAATGACTATAAAATACATCACAATGTATGAAACATTATAAACCTTTTAAGATATATTGTGAGTGACATTCAAAAACCTCTTCAGATATATTGTGACAATAAGTCAACCGTACTATTCTCCAATAATAATAGGAGCTTGATGAAGTCTAAGCATATAGATATTAAGTATTTCATTTTCAAAGAAAAGATTCAAAATGGAGAAATGTCTACATAGCACATTAGAACAAACTCGATGATTACGGATCCGCTCACTAAAAGTTTGTTGCCTAAAGTGTTTATAGAACATCCTACTCACATAAGAGTTCTTTCTTTTGAAGAATTATAAGTTTGAGTAGGAGTTGATATTTGATATTCTCAATTGTGGACATGTAAATATTTCTAAAGAATTGAAGTTTATATTTATTTTATTTATTTTGAATGTTAATCTCTATAAAGTAAGACTCATTGGAAATATTCAAATTTAATTATATTTGAAATTTCCACACTACACATCAATATTTAATCTATGTCATTCATCATAAAAAATATATATGATTAGTGTGGCTTAGTTATATGAAAATACAATGAAAGCTGTTGTAGTCCTATGCTTGTATGTTGATGGACGAGATTGATGCATTTGCCACATATATATATATATATATATATATATATATATATATATATATATATATATATATATATATATCTATATATATCAATAACTGGTTTTTGAGCTCATAAAGATTAAATATACAAATAACTAGATGGTCATGATATATAACCCAAGTGGGAGATTGTTGGAATGTCTTTTGGGCTACATATCGTTATTGTACATAGACGATTATTGAAGCAAATGAAATGGTATGGAAGGATTCGTGTAAAAACTATTTGACAGTTGCAATCCCTTTGATGGAAAGAGTTGCAACCATCAAGCCTCTCTTGAGGCTATAAATCGAAGGGTTTAGTCACTAAATCTTAATTTGTTTTTAGAGACCTTGTGCATCCATCAGTAGAAGGAATAATCCTCTAAAAATTAACAATTATAGAAGACTAATTGTAATAGATTCTATATGTTTCCACCTCTAAATCTATGAAATCACATCAACTAGAGCTATGAAGTTGCCCTTTCTGCTGATAAATGATCAAATCGACACAAATGGGTTTTCTTTCTCCTCGTTGTGCTGCCTGTGCCTCAGTCCTCATCTAGTTGTCCATTGCAGACAAGTTCATCGTCCCTATCGATGTGCGTTCCAAATGTGGCATCATTGATCCTGATCTAGTTGTAGGGATATGGATAATCTCGGGCTATGGATAGAAAGGCCTAACGGTCCGAGCCCTTGGGATCTTTTAGGAGATGGAGAGCTTGGGGCCCAAGTCCAATTAAGTCATGCCCCCGTGTGTGCTTTTTGCTTGCAGCCATGGGAGACTAGTGAAAGTGGGTCTCTCTCATTTCTCTTCCATGGAGGAAACAAATGGTCTTTTACCCAAAATGGAGAGTTACACTTGTGTTGTTGACCTATTCAAGCAAGTTGGCTTTTTCTCACATATGCAACTAAATTCATCAATGAGATGCCCGTGGAGCCTACTAAGATGGTCTTGTAGACACTATTGAAGGATTACTGGGTCCATCGAAATGGTGAGGTTTGAGGAACCATAGCCAAGAAAATTCTCTTAGTTAGGATTGCATATTCATAAACATATGAGTTTATATCAAATGCTTACATTCATGTTGGGTGCTTGACGAATGGGCTCAATTTAAGGGATGGTATGGGAGGGAGAGGAAGGAGAGAAGTCAGAGGGGAGTATGGATTCAAGTGAATCTTCATAGGAGGGTGAGCCTACTGGTTATTCTATGGATACACATAATACCTGGAGAAAAAAGATATATACAATTTCCTTTTAGCATTGAGGCAAATTGGAGAGAATTGGGCTGTACATCAGACCTAAGAGCTCTAGATCAGAAAATGGGGTAGGGACTAAAAGGCAGATCGGGTCTCCTGGCCTTCCTTCCACAAAAGTGTGCAAGTGAAAGTGCATCGAGGGCCTCTCTCTGTCAAGGTTCTCTAGGTTGTTCAGTGGTGATAGGCAAAGATGTTGTGGGCACTTGTAGTGGATTTTCTCTACCTAGAGGGGATGTGAGTCTTAGAACAAGACGTTCCTTAAGCTTGTGTCTTGAGTATATTCATCTTGTCAATGGACATGGGTATTTTCCTCTTCTCTTTGTTTATTTCTTATTCTTCATACAATTTGCTTTCACTAAATCCACAATGTGAGTCTCTGTTCTTATCATCTCCTCTCCTTTCTCTCCCCTTCTAATTTCATGGGGTTCTATATCATTCAATCAAGGAGGATAAGGTTAGATCATCAATCTTGGTTTTTTTAGTTCAAAGATTCTTAGGAAATGATGAGAACTACTACCAACATGTTATATGTTCATTAAGAATCATTTTACATGCATTGTGAACCTGATCACCAATGTCCACAAGTAGGATGTGCTTCCATCCCAATCTTTCTCTGAGCACCAATGTGGGAAGGCAACTATAAAGTCACCAATAATGTTTTTCTCTTGATCTCATCTCAAAATTATGCATTTAATCACTTGAATGTCATTATATATATATATGAGTTTTCGATATATCCACTAACTAAGGCTATACAATGGGTTCTTAAATTCTTGACACATGACACTAGTGACTTTGCTGCATGCTAGTTCTGCAGATGATGATGTTTATTTTAAAATGTCAAAATGGGAAATACTAAAATTTGATTCTTAATTGAGAATTATTTTTCGACATTGTTTCTGACTAGTATTCTAATTTTTTCCATAGTTTTAATTTTTTCCCTTGTTTGTTTATGGGAGGACATAAGATACTATCATAAAATGTATATTGTGGAATATTTTGACCAGTCTGCTTATGTATCTTTCTCTTATGCATATGGATTGGGTGGATTTGGTCCACACACACGCACACACACACACTTTATTGACAGACTGTTGGTAGGCAGAGGAAGAGGCGTTCACATGCGACTCTCTCTCTCTCTCTCTCTGTGGCTTCGTTCCGTCGAGAGGAAGGACGCGGAGGCGACGTTACGGTCTATTGTGAACCTCCTGGGTTGGCGGAGGGGGAGCGGCCGCCACCTGGGTCTCCGCCGCCGCCGTCTCTGGGGACCCGCTCCGGTACCTGTAGGCCTGCACAAAGATCAAGAACAGCCCGAGGTTGACCGCACCACCGGCTGCCAACGTCCAGTAGACCCTGTCGAGCTTGGACGCGTTGACGTTATCCGGAAGCCAGTCCGTCGCTCGCCGCACCAGGTCAACCAGGGCGGTGCTGAGGTAGAACCCCAAGGAGACGATCAGTGCCATCATCCCTGTCGCAGTACCCCGCAGAGCCGGAGGAAACTCCTGGTAGTAGAAAGCCACCTGCCCAGGGAAATGGAGGGCCTCCGCCACTCCGACGAGCACCAGCGGCGGCAGCAGCCAGAGGACAGACATCGGCACGGTGGCGCCGCCGGTGTTGTCGGCGAGGCGGTGGCTCCTCACGGCGCTCATCCGCATCCTCTCCACCAGCGCCGACGCCGCCATGGCGGCGATGTTGATGGCGTGGCCGAGCCCGACGCGGCGGAGCAGCGATTCCTCGCGGCCGGTCAACCAGCGCCATGCGGGGAAGATGAAGCGGTCCAGAAGACACAGAGTGACCGCGGAGGCGGCGAAGGAAGCGACGATGAGGGAGCTGGCGGGGACGGAGAAGTGGGGGCCGAGGCGGCGGTCGACGGTCAACGCCTGGAGGATGGTAAGGGTGGCCTGGATGCCGATAGAGACGCTGAGGAAGATGGCGGTGGACCAGAGCGGGAGGATCCTCACGATGGCCTTCAGGTCCTCCACCTCCTGCACCGTGCACAGCCGCCATGGCTTCGCCAGAGAGCCGTCCTCGTTGGTGTCCCCTCTCGTCAGTACCGCCCCCTTGTTTAGCCACCTGTCGTCAAGTAAAAGCCCACAAATAAAAAGTACACTTTCATTTCTTTCCGACCCATCGATCTAAAAAGTCAAAACCTTTTTGACCCTGTAATTCAATGATATTTAATGGTTACCTCAAGCTCGGCGATGGTGGCTGATGAGATTGGAGCGCCGGCCTGTCTTGCCGGTAGAAAAGTTCCTCGCCCTCCGGCGAGGTCGGCAGCCTCCACTTCCTCACGGCGGCGACCGCCACGCGGGCCAAGCCGGTGAAGGGGCTCCCCGCCGGCTTGGGCCGCCGGTAATGGCGCACGCCGAGGAGCAAGACGGCCGTGGCGGCGGCGCTGGCGGCGGCGGAGATGCCGAAGCCCCAACCCCAGCTGACGCTGTCCTGCACGTAGACGATCACGGTGGCCCCCAACACGAAGGAGACATACTGCGCTATGAAGTACCGGTTGAAGAATATATTCTGATCGGTAGTGCTGTCGAACTGGTCGGCCCCCATGGTGGCGGTGGTGAACCTCGTGCCGCCGGAGACCACGCACATCAGGGCCACCGCCGCGTAGAGTGCGGCGAGCTGAGCGGGGGTGGCGGTCTGACAGTCGTCGGACCCGGTGGCGCACGGTGCCGGCCGCAGTGAGCTTATGGTAGAGGTCAACGTGAAGAGAACCGTGCTCTGAAAGCGGAGGTAATGGATTAGGAGTTTCTGAAGCCAACCAATGTCTTCAATCCGTGATCAACTTTGAAGGAGTCCATGAGAAGTAAGGGAGGAAGAAGATGGGTTACCATCATTGAGACGGCGGTGGAGACGGCGAGGATGGGGAAGCAGCCGAAGAAGGAGTCGGAGATGACGGCCCCGAGAACGGGGGCGAGATTGACGCAGCCGTTGACTACATTCGTTATCTGCGCCGCGTCAATGCTCTTCACGTTGAACTCCTCTACGAGGTACACGAGAAGGTTCGCCAACACCCCATTAGTCGCCAGTCCCACCGCCCCCGCACTCCCTGCAACCAAACCCATTCAGTGAAACCATGGATCGACGGAGATAGAGTTAGAGGAAGATCATCAACACACACAGACACACAGACACACAGACACACACAGGAGCTCACCGATGATGAAGGGGATGGTAATCCAGCCGCCTCGTTTACCTCTTGATCTGGTGCTGCTTACATCCTCTAGGTCCATATGGGACACCGTTGACGCTTCTTTGACGTCCATTCCTCACAGGGTCTGGGAGAGAGAGAGAGAGAGAGAGAGAGAGAGAGAGAGGCAGTGAAGGAAGTAGGGGGATAGGGGGGGGATGCGATACGTATGCCCGTCGCAGGAGAAACGGAGAGGCGATGGAGATACGTTTCCCAACGTCTTTGAGGTCAAAGTCTCACCCGATCTCACGATCACACCCTCACCTGCCTCCTCAACTGCCCTCAGTCTTCTTCTATCTTCGCTGTGGTGAATCTGGGTAGGCTCCTCCAACCAACCGCGACTAATTTCGTCGAACAACTAGTTATAGCTTGAGATGCTTTCAACATGAGACATGGGAGCAAGGGATAATCGTGGAGGCCCACATGGATGCCATTACTCCACAATCATGGAGGAATAATCGTCCTCGCATCTTCAAGGAGAGAGAGAGAGGGGGGAGGGTGGGACGGCGCCGTTATCAATGGGTTGTCGGTAAGGCCGAGGAATTCATAGGGTTGGCACGGCAAGGCGAGAATATCAAGAGGCTAGCAAGGCAAGGTGATATTCCTCAACTTTGTCACATGACAACTATTGTATTCAATGTGACATTACATTATGCATCTATCACTTATTATAGAGGGGATTAGGCTCCTGATTCGTAGATTAAGTGATATGAAAGCAATGTTAATTACATTGTTAATGTCAAGCATGATATCGTACCGCGCACGTCCATTATACTATGTGCATCCTTCATGTCACTGGTCGTGCACTAGTCACTGTTTTTAGAAAACTCACAAATTAACAGTTTATATAAATATAACTGATTCCAAGAATAATTCTCAAAATAATGTTGCGGAAACAAGCAGAATCCTCAAAGATAGATTAAATGACGCTATTTATTATCTTCTATTCATCTATGCTACAGTTAATGGAATACAGAAGAGATAAGGGATAAAGGTGTATCAAAGAGTCATTTTACTAATGTTGTCCTTCATCTCTTCAGTGGCGTCTCTCGATGGAAGTGAACGCTGGTTGACAAGTTGTCTGGAGTATCTCTGAAAAATTCTTCTTTTCCAAAGTGAAATTAGGAAATGTTAGAAGTGGGAGAGAGGAGAATAAGTGAGAAGAGATGAGCAAAGGGAGTAAAAGAGAGGAGAAAAGAGTGAGAGTGAAAAGAGAAAGGGAGAGAAGGAAAAAGAGAGGAAGAGAGTAAAAGAGTGAGGGTGAAAAGAGAAAGGGAGAGAAGGAAAAAGAGAGGAAGAGAGTAAAAGAGAGAGAAGAGAAAAGAGAAAGAGAGAGAAGAGAAAAGAGAAAGGGAGAGAAGGAAAATAGAGGAAGAGAGTAAAAGAGAGAGAGTAGAGAAGGAATGAGAGTGAAAAGAGAGAGAAGGAAAAAGAGAGGAAGAGAATAAGCGGATGTAGAAAGGGCGAAATTGGAGAGAAGCGAGGGATAAGAGAAGAGAGACGAACGGGAAAGGGGAAAGGAAGAGTACGAGTGAGGGGAAAGGAAGAGGACGAGAGAGAGGAAAGGAAGAGGGCGAGTGAAGGAAGAGAAAGGGGAAATGAAGAGGGCGAGTGAAGGAAGAGAGAGAGGACAAGAAAGGAGAGAGAAAGATGGACGAGAAAGGTGAAAGGAATATGGACGAGAAAGAGGACAGGAAGAGGACGAGAGAGGGGAGAAGAAGAGGGCGATAAAAGGGAGAGAAAGAGGACGAGAAAGGGGAAAGGAAGATGGACGAGAGAGGGGAGAAGAAGAGGGCGATAAAAGGGAGAGAAAGAGGACGAGAAAGGGGAAAGGAAGATGGACGAGAGAGGGGAAAGGAAGATGGACGAGATCGATAAAAGGAAAAGGACGAGAGAGGGGAGAGGAAGAGCACGAGAAAGGGGAGAGAAAGAGTACGAGAAAGGGGAGAGAAAGAGTACGAGAAAGGGGAGAGAAAGAGTACGAGAAAGGGGGGAGGGGGAGAGAGAGAGAGAGAGAGAGAGAGAGAGAGAGAGAGAGAGAGAGAGAGAGAGAGGGACGAGAGAGAGGAGAGGAAGGGGACGAGAAAGGGGAGAGAGAGATGAAAGAGAGAGGAGAGGAAGAGGACGAGAAATGGAAGAGAGAGATTCCCATTCTCTTATTTCCAATGTTATTTATCAACTGGGGCCGATTTCGGTGCCAGCGTGTCTTGTTCTTCAAATGATGCAAAACAACTCCTATACTTAAGATAATTTCAAGCCTTCTCAAGGCCTAAACTTTGGAAAACAAATTAGAACGCATGTTACAGATGAAACCTTAAAGCATTGATACCGATTATTGCGATTAATGATGATTTGCATTTTTTTAGGACAATTGTAATTAACGCTTCTTAGGTTTACTTTTTATGTATTCTTGGTCATATTATACAATAATTAAACAAATATATAACGTTTTAGTATATCTAAATGAATCGTTATCAGTCACCCAAGTTGCTTGTTGTGTTGCACCATTCCTTGTGACTTGTGCTCCCACCATGCTACATATTCTTGTGATGTAGTGCACTCATTGCAGTTTGTTGTCCTAACAATCAACTAGGAGGTTATACTCTTAAGGAATTCAGCCTTGTTGTGTCAAACTTGTGATATTTTTATCTCACCATACTAGCCCAATTATATTCTTGCATCATTGTGCTAGCCTCACGATATTCTAGTCTCGTTATATGAACTGTGATATTCTCCTTCTCCCTCAAGTTACAACATCTTCACTAGAGGGCTTTCCTTGAGATTGTATTTGATAATGTCTTCAATTTTCAAACGTCAATATCATTCTTCCTTTGATCAACCATGTCACATGGTAAGGAAGAATATGTGGTGATGTGTGTGGAATCATCAACCATCATTGATCTCTTTATGATATAAACTTGTCTTTACTTAGTGTGATATATTTGAACTATTGATGTGGAAAATTACATTTTTAATCCTCTGTATTTAACTGGTATGACTTAAGTAGTGATAGATGGAGTAACATATATACTATAAGCCAACATGACCAATAAGTCAATTGACCTATTATTACAAAAACCCTCAAACAAGTCATCATATTGTAGTACCAAACCCTTCTGCTGCTTGATTCACATCATATTATTGTGAGCGATTAGTAACCATAAGATCATCCAATTGCAAAAGATATATCAACTATGCATTGATGGTGGTTGGCATTTTTCATTCAACATGTCATGCATGCCAAAGCCTTTCAAACCTCCTTTGTATACTCTTGTTGAAAGTGCAATCAGATAGTGTGTCAATCTCCACTACTTGACTAACTATAGTAGTATGAGAAGTTGATTTTCCATCGTGAGCTCAAATGGTGCTTGTTATAATGACAAGTTTTGCCATATGCTATAAGAGAATTGAATAATTTCTATTAGATTAACTTACTTTTCTTAATTATATGATAATTAATAATTAAAATATTATTCTAATATCTTTCTGATGCATTTTCTTTAGCTATGATATAGATATGAAGATATATTGAAAAGTTTCATTGAGTGCCAAAAAAGCTGAAGAGTACTAACCAATAAATCTGCATTGGATAAGATAATTCACAAGATGTCCCAAAACTTCATCACATTATTTTGAAGAGTCACATTATATCTTCTGTTCCACAAATTGATGCATGTCAACATAAATATTGCCTATTCGAAAACTTGTCCACCATGATCAAGATTGTATCA
Source organism: Spirodela polyrhiza (assembly GCA_024713555.1). Lineage (NCBI taxonomy): Eukaryota > Viridiplantae > Streptophyta > Magnoliopsida > Alismatales > Araceae > Spirodela > Spirodela polyrhiza. Next base: position 6,809,503 of record CM046536.1, on the reverse strand, counting down.
TGGTCTTTTACCTTTGAGAGTTCCATGATAAATTTAATTGACAATGTCTAAATTAAATATTTAGGTATTAAAAGCTGCTCTCAAAGTTTTTATCTGTTCGACTTTGTCTTACAAATCCATCCTACTTTATGTTCAGCAAGAGGTATTTACTAGGCATGGACTCCAATGGTTGACATGTCATTCACTATTAGAGTTTGTAAGGTGAAAGTAGCCTTTCATATTGTCATAATTAGTAAAAGAGTGGAGATTGACATATTGTCTAATTACTCATTGCTTCACACAAATTTAGCAGCAACATACAAAAGAGGCTTATTGGCCTTTGACATTTACAACACATTGAATGTAGATGAATGTCAACCATAACTGAATGTACACTATCTATAATCTAGTGATGTTGTGACTAATGTTAACCCAAAAAGGTACAATGGAGATTTAGTGACACAAGTCTTTAGCGTCATGATAGAATAAATCATTTGAAATTGTCATATAAATCATTTGAAATTGTCATAGTGTTGGGTTGATTGGCCTACTGACTAAGGTTATGGTTACCAGGCAAATATAAAGGATCCATAAAGCAATAAATTGTAATATCTTTTGATAAAAATCCAAACACAATATACATATAAGACAAATGTCATTTTAGATACAATATATACTGATGATGGTGAGCTATTCTATACACATCACACTATATTTTTACTAGAGGAAGACATGGTGTGAGAGCATGATATTGACCATGGGTGGTCAAAGTGAGGAGGTTTAATGACCCTCAAGTCAGCTCTTATCCAAGAGTGGGGCGGGGGTCCTTGCAACCAAATCCAATTGAGAGTGACGTCGATCACTAAGATTAAGGAAACTTCACTCAAACAATACTGTCAAGTTTTTACAATTTAAAAGTACTTATATGCATGAGAAAGAGGGGTAGAGAATGTGAAGACGTGCCTCCAACCAAGTGGTAGTTAATGTCTCATACATTTATATTGGAGGCATGTTGACCAATGCAATTGGCGGCGGTTAGTGTCTTGCTTGGTGTCCCTTCACACCAAGTGATAGTTGGGGCCCTACTTGGCATGCCCTTATGTTGGGTGGCAGTTGAGACATTACTTGGCATCTCTCTGTGCTAGGTGGTTGGGGGTGATGCTTAGCATCCCTTTGCACCACCTCTTGGCTGTTGAGGGGCTGTCATGCACCCTTCAAATTAGGCTGAGGTGGAGACACCTCTTCAACCAACTGAGGTGCCTCTTCAGCACCAAGTAGAGGCTGAGGCATCCCTTCAGTCTTGTGAGGAGCTTGGTCAGCTCTTTGCTCCAAGGCGGAGCTATTGTCACCCTCGTTATGTGACATGGGATCATCTAGATGATCTAGTGTTGCATCACGTGTACTCAAAATGAGGGTGTGTGAAGGGAGCAAGATCCGTCCTTAATAAGAATTTCAAACCTTAGTGTTCCCCATGCAAGTTCATGGGATGTTTGTCAAGTTTGGTGGTAATTCACTTTATTTATACATTAACAATGTCCTTGTTGATGGTTATTCAAAGTGCAGGCATCTTAAGGATGCTGAAAGTGTTCTCAAGACAATGGAAGACACATACATGGTTTCATGGACAGCATTGACAGAATGATTGGTTTCATGGACACAAACGTGTCACACCCCCGCATGTTCTCTCTGCTGGTAGCCACGGGGGACTGGTGAAAGAGGATATCTCTCATTTATCCTCCATGGAGGAAGCAAATGATCTTTTACCCAAAATGGAGAGCTACAACTGCGTCATTGACCTGTTTGAGCACGTGCGCTTTCTCACAGATGGAATTAAGTTCATCAATGAGATGCCCACGGAGCCTACTGAGATGGTTTGGCAGACACTACTGAATGATTACTAGTTCCATGGAAATGGTGAGGTTTGAGGGACCATAGCCAAGAAAATTCTGTCAGTTAGGATTGAATATTCATAAACATGTGGGTTTTTATCGGGCACTTACGTTCATGCTGGGTGCTTGGCGAATGGGCTCAGTTTGAGGGATGAAATGGGAGGGAGAGGAGTGGGAGAGAAGTTCGGATTCAGATGAATCTTCTTGGGAAGGCAAGTCTGCTAGTTCTTGTCTGGATACATGCAGCATTGAAGGGGGATTGGAGAGAATCGGGCTACACAGCAGACCTGTGAGCTCTACATCAGGAAATGGGGTAGGGACTAAAGGGCAGATCAGGTTTCCAAGCCTTCCACAAAAGTGCCCAAGTGAAAGTGCATCAAGGGCCCTTCATTATCAAGGTTCCATGTGTTGATCAGTAAGGAGAGGCAAAGATGTTGGGGGCGCTTATAGTGGATTTTCTCCACCTAGAGCGGCTGCAAGGAAAAAGAGGTTCCATGAAGTTGTGACTCTAGAATATTCATCCTGTTAATGGAAATGGGTTTCTGCTCTTACCATCTCCACTCCTTTCCCTCCCCTTCCGATTTCATGGGGTCTGCATCAATCAATCAAACAAGGATGACGCGGTTAGATCATGAATCTTGGTTTTTGGCTCGAAGTTTCTTGGAAAATGAGAAGAACTAATACCTACCTGTTATATATTCATTAAACAATCATTTTACATGCACTGTGAACCTGATCATCAATGGCCCACGAGAAGGATTGCCTTCAATGCCAAGCTTTCTCCAAGGACCAGCATGGAAGGCAGCTGTCAAGTCACAAACAGTTTTTTTCATGTGATCTCATCTCATCATTATGCATTTAACCACTTAGGCTATATATATATATATAGTGAGAGAGAGAGAGAGAGAGAGAGGGAGAGGGTGGTGGGGGTGAGAGGGAGATTGATAAATATGTAAATAGATAGATAAATAGATGGATAGAGAGAGATCTATTGTCTGGGCATAAGATAGACACTTTGCCAAAAGATGAGTTTTCGATATATCCCACTAAGGCTACACAGTGAGTTATTAAATTCTTGACACATGACACTAGTGACTTTGCTACATGTTAGACCTGCAGATTATGATGTTTATTTAAAATTACAAAACTTAAAATACCAAAATTGGATTCCTAATTGAGACCTTACTTTCCACATAATTTTATGCCTAGTACTCTAATTTTTCCAAGGTTTTAATTTTTTCCCTTGTTTTCTTATGACAGGACATAATATATTGTGATAAAATGTATATTGTGTAAGACTTTGATCAGTCCATTTGTGTACGTTTCTCTTATACATATGGATTTTATGGGTTTGGACTTATGGACAAATTGTGTATTTACTTAATAATGTCCTATTTTTCATAGCTAGCCACTATTTTTCACATATTATCATGTAAAATTATTGAAATTTTGTTAGTTTGGAAGCCTTCACATAGGAATAAATGATGGAAAATACAGAAAAATATATGCGTTTAATCAAATGGATTTATCTCTAGAATGATAGTAACTAATTATATCAATACAACTTAATGCAGAATTTCAAGAGTTGATTTCATAATTATTGTTGGAAGTGATGATAGAAACTAAATGATGATTTAGTCACATTTTTTACTCACTAATCATTAACAGGTAGCATATAATATATAAAAAAATTAAAACTTAAATGATTAGGTAGCTACTTCATTTGATGTAGTTTTTGTCATAGTAAAACTAAAATAAAAAAGTATGTCATTTAAAAAACTGAATTTGATTTAGCAATGGAACCCATCCCCATACTTTCCTAACATCTAGCTAATAATTACTAATGTAATGGTCCATCTCTCTCCCTCTCTCTCTCTCTCTCTCTCTCTCTCTCTCTACACACACACACACACCCACACAAACACATGGTCAAAAGTACACACACTTCATTTGATGTAGCTTCTATACTAGTAAAAATGAAAAAACGATGTAATTTAAAAACATGAGATTGAGTTAGCAATGGAGCCCATGCCCATTTTTTCTTTTCATTTAGCTAATAATTACTAATATAATGGCCCATCTCTCTATCTGTCTGTCTCTCTCTCCCCCTCCCTCCCTCCCTCCCTCTCTGTCACATACACAGAAACCACACACGCATGTATAGTACATTACTAGCCCATGTGTCATATAGGTCGGGTTTCTAACTGGTCTTTTAGACTCTTATGGGGGAGTAGGCCCCACCAGTCCATTGAAAATTTAAAACTCTTGGAAGGATGGAAAGTCCAATCCCTTAGTGTTTGCCTTACACGTCACTCCATATTCAATGGAGATTTAATTCATTGCAATCATCTAATCATGCTTGAGTAATAAGGCTTATGATTGTGAGCAAGAATTCTGAGCTCAACGAAAATGAAAACTAAAGTATGCTTTATTTTCATATGGTTTCTTGAACAAACATCGGATTTACATGCGAGCGCCTTATGAACTGTCTTCGTCTCACCCATAACAAGGCTTCTTTGATTGTAAGCACCCTATCTCAACTGAAGCTACCATTTTACATTCCTTGCATCTGATCCACAAAATAAACATTGGGGAGTATATAAGTATTTAATCTATGGATTATATGTTAATATCC